>JASXTE010000004.1:43923796-44452264 GCA_030280995.1 Hemileia vastatrix
GCAAGTTCTCTGATAAACGCCCCAGTCTAAATAGTAAAAACCATTATTGATACCTTCGCTATGGAGCGTAAAAGTTTAAGCTAAAACTAAGACAAAAAAGAAACATACTTTGAAATCCCACAACTTGACCCGGCCATCATTGCCTCCGGTGACAACAAATCGGTCATCAAATTGCAAGCAAGTCACCGAGTTATCGTGTGCACAAAGCCTCTGCAAGCACTCGAAAGTATTGAGGCTGAAAATTACCACTCGACCATCAGCACCACCAGTGACCAAGACATTGGAATTCCCATTTAATTGAACCTGCCCAACAAGGGCTGTATGACCTTGTAATAGAGCAAGCAAATCTCCTGTTTCTGCAGACCATATGCAAACTGTTGAATCCATGGAACCTGTAGCAACGCGAAGCCCGTCAAAGGCAATCGCATATATTTGATGATAATGACCACGAAAAACTTTCAAGCATTGCCCCTAAAAATATTTGGAAACAAAAATTCATATACTTGGAACATATTTCCACTGATCAAAGAAAAAAAAAAAAAAAACTTACAGTATCAACATCCCACAATCGTGCAGTGGTGTCATAGCTTCCACTTACGGCCTTATTACCATGGACTTCAATCGCCCGAACACTATGAACATGCCCAAGTAGAACAAACTTTTGGACACCTCTCTCAATGTCCCAAACTCTTAGAGTGGAATCCCTAGAACCAGAAATGGCTATTGGGCGCCCATCCAGAACTTTCAAGCAGCGTATAGTAGAGCTATGCCCCTTCAACACATATTGACACCGACTGTTACATAAATAAAAATGAGCTTAGTGCGATATCATTGGGCAAACAGGGAAGATAGCAAATTGAAAGTATACCCTGTTTCCACATCCCAAACTCGAACATCACGATCACATCCACCACTGACCACTAAAGCTCTTCCCAATCCAAACCCTCGAGCTACTCCGCAAGCAGAGTTTTGTTGACTAACTCGACCAGTGGGGCCCCCAGCACCAAGACCCATACCCCCAGAACCAAATGGGGTGCTTGAATTTCCACAAGAATTCAGTGATGCAGTTGAAACACCACTGAACAAAGAGGGGTTTTGAAATGATTGTTCAGTACCAATGTTCAAGGGTGCTAGTCTATGAGGAAAAGGATTGGTGATATTTCTTGACAATGAGTGTGATCCTGGAGAAAGAGAAAAAGCAAAAGGGTTGTTGCTATTATTCAAATCAATCGAATCAGTCAAAGCAGGAGCAAAGCTGGTCCTAGGAGACACAGATAAAGTAAAAGGACCATTGGACGAAGACCCTTCAGCGTGCTCAGAACCAGCTGGCACGATTCCTAGTCCACCGCCAAGCCTCATCATTGTCGTGCTACCACGATAATAGCTAGAGTGGCTGGCTAGATGAGACGAAGTCCACTCAGATTGTTCCGGTGAAGCACGACTGGATTCAGATCCCAAGACACTGTTGCTGGTCAGCGAAACTTCAACGTCTTTGCCTTTCACAGTATCTCTATTGTCACGCTTGCCACCTTTACTGACTAGAGATAAACACCATACGCCGAGCTCATGCCCAGACAAAGTTCTTACTAATTCTCCTCGTTGAGCATCAAACACGTGTATTTTAGAAGTGGCCATTCCAATGACAATCCATTCATCATCAAATCCAATGGAAGTTACTACGCCATCACTTTGACACGTTTGCATCGAGATTAATTGGCCAGGCCCTCTTAACCAATTTGATTCGGTAAGATAAGCTCGTTTGAAGTGAGATTTATAGGAAAACGGAGGCAAATGGGGCGACGGAGGATCCACAGAAGTGGGGGTAAGAATAGTAGACATGCTGCTGCGAGGAGAGATGCCAAGTTCAAATGGTTCCCCATTTTGAAAGGATGATAATGTGAGGTTTACGGTAGGTGGCATTGAGTGAGGACGGGAGCGACGAGGAGAGGTAGCATCTGTAGGGGCACTCCGGCCAGGATTAGGAGAATTGGCGTTAATGACTCGGTGAGGGCCAGTGACAGAAGCCCGGTGAGAAGTGGGAGCGGTGGGGCTTGAAGAAAAATTAAGAAAGATGTGCTGAGGCAAACGAGTAGAATGAAGTGAAGTATCGCGCCGAGAATCAAGTAATGAATGAGCAGACATCGGCGTAGGGGTAGGGATCGGAGCAGGAAGATGATCCAATGGCGACCGGTTCTGCCGAGCCTTGAGACGGGCACGAAAGGTCTCAACACGACCGTTACGTTCTTTCTCCATGCGCTGAGAGAGATTCAGAGACAAAGAGTCCATGGGACCAGAAGCAAAACCTCGACGCCAGCACATACCCTTCCAAGTTGTTTCATCACTAACAAGGGACCTCCAAAACCTACTGACCATACCAGCGCGCATCAATGTTTTTGGATCATCCACAAAAGACAAAATGTGAAGAGAGATTTCAATAGGTAGTTCTCGTAAAAAGTCGCGCTTCAGTCTCGGAAGGATAATAGAAGAAAGAGTGGTGAGCTCCGAAAGCGAAAGATGTGGAAGAAGGGAGGTAAGAAAATCAATTCTGCTAGGGAGGGACAAACGGGTAAAAGCATGAAGAAGAGCAAAGGAATCAGTGGAGGAAGAAGAGCTTTTCGGATTCCAAGAGGGAATTGAGTGATGTGGAAGAGAGAGAGGTTGAGGAGAAGGAGCAGGCGTAGGAGGAGATATTGTGCGAGGACATGGGGACGGAGAATGGGAGATAGGCGAGATAGGATTGATAGGGAGTGGAGAGTGTGGGATGGGGACGATTTGAAAAGAAGAAGGTGGAGGGGGAGGAGTAGGAGGAAGGGAGTTAGTGGGATGGAAAAGGGGAAGATGGGTCATTTCCAAAGGAGTGAAAGGCCCTATTTATGTGCAAACGAGGACAGAAAAGATGGTTTTTAGTTGGGTGGATAAAAAAAATAGAGTGGTTTTAGAATGCAAAGGACAGGACAAGATGTGCAAGAAGATGGAGAAATAAACCGACAAATGACCTGCAAAAAAGAAACTTTTACGGTGATAAGAGGGATCGTCAGAATTAGAATGAATCTAAATGTCACCGCAAATGATTCAAAAAAAAACCAATCAAAAAATCAATTATGAAATGAGATCTTGGCCCGTAATTGCCGATGATGACGGCAATAGCTGCACACCACTGGACTTGGATGAGATAATTGAAAGAACGTTGGAGGTGGTTATCAGACATGCATCTTCGCCTTCTTTACTTTTATACAGCTCACTTCTTCATCTATGTAGTATTCATATCAACAAAATCTCTCACTTGAACAACACTCATTTCCTGCTCTATCACCCTCTATCCATCTTCCTCTACCCCACACAACCAGCCTATATTCTTTCCCTTATGTTCCATCTTTCTAAAAGCGCTTTCTTTCTTGCTGCACGTTCATCATTTCTTTTGCTACTAAGCACAGCTCCTTAACTGTGACACATAAGCCTTTACCACAAAAAATAAGCCTTAGATTGTTTTTTCCCTGTGCTTCAATTCAAATTAACTCATTTCTCACACTATACTCACCTGGCGATATTGGTTATTTTCCGTTGCTTCACATCGATTGTGTGCCTCCCATTTCGGTTCGTCCTTTTAATCGCAATGTCCCATTAGTTTGAGTTTCTAGTCTTAAACGTGAAAAGGCTGTCAAGATCAGGGTCCCGAGTCAAAATAATACTTACCTTGAAAAGTCTCATAGCTTTCACATAGTTTTGTTCATCTACCGTAAATCTATGGTAGATACCTGCCTCCGTAACCCCCCCCCCATCTCCTTTTCAGCTTTTTCATAGTTCTATCAGTGAAGAAAAAAAAATATTTTCTCACCCGCTGGCAAAACTAAAAAATCTCCCTTTTTGACTTGAATCCGTACCCAGCGCTCTTCAAGCCCATCTATTCATTTTAGGATAATTTAATAATTAGTTTTCTTATTTTTTTTTATTTTTTTTCGTTTTTGTCTGATCCCAGCTCAATATTCTTGAACTTACTGCGAACGTCAAAATATCCTGCTCCGTCTCGAATCCAACGGATTTCTTCATCTGTAGATGTTTGGAATCAGTTCACATTCCTGTTTTTGTCCATGTAAATATTTTGCCCCTCTTTCAATTTACCCTCGTGCATGTGTTCCTCAAAGAAAATTTTTAATTTGTTTTCATATGCTTCGCCCTGCACAAAAATGAATCCACATGTTGATAAATATATTGTCAAGTTGCCAGTTAAAAGGATAAAAGATGTTTTGAATTGAAATGACATGACCATTTTTTCAGGAGATATACAGATTTCGTCTCGATTTTTGTAACCCAGTAGTTTACTGTAATTTATTACTGATTCTGCATCGTCCATAGACTCGGCTAATACTCCAATTTCTTTTAATCGTTGAATAGTCACTGTCTCATTAGATTCGTGTGGGGTTCTGGGGTCATCATCAGACTAGAAATATAACCAAGGAAAAAAAATAGTTAAAGCGTTCAGTTGAAGCTACACATTATCTCATCGCATTTAATTATTGCTTTGTAAGAGAAATAGGTAAGATAGAAATGTAAGATAAAGACATAAACAAGAAATCGAAAGGCGTACTTCATGATAAAAGTATGCTTTCATTTTTCTTTCCGGATTACGGTTGATTAATGTTGGTGATCAAAAAGGTGGAGAGGGGGAGGAGGTTTAAGATGAGTTTGCGGGGTGAGTGATAGGGAGAGAATTAGAATGGTGAGGCATGTTTTTCTGCCGGCAAAACTGTGTCACGTTTGCGTTTTAGGTGGTAATGTCCTGCATGCAAAACAAGACTGTCAAGCACAAGCCATGCATCATGTTTAAGCATCTTGCTTGTAGGGGGAGGGGGGGCGTTATTGAGTCGTGCGGTGTGTGTGGGATGTACAGTGGCCGGACTGAAATTTTCACCTGGTGCATGCATAATCCGGATTATCAGCTTTTTTTTTTTTCTTCCTGCTACCACCACCAACGCCACTCACACCTCAAGGTAAGTACCAATTTCTCATTTTTCTGTTATATTTTACTAATATAACTTTTTTTTTGTTTTTCTCTTTCTTTTTCTTATTAATTTTTTAAGTTCAATCCTTACCTGCATTTTCACCTGACCCCTGCACCTATGACACGAGCCCGAGCCAAAAAGAGGCACTTGACGACTGAAGAGAAGGCGAAGATAGTTGGCATGTCAATGTGGGGGGCCAATCCATACCAAATATCAAGGCGTTATGGGATTCCTCGGGCCACTGTGCGTGATATCATCAAGAAACACGATATCACTGGCACAGTGGAAACTGTCCAACGCCCTGGCCGACCTCGCATTTCTTCTGATTGTGACCTTCGGGAAATCAGCCAAGTCCTGTCAAAAAACAGAAGATCAACATTAGCTGAAATTACAGACACACTTACCAATGAAATCTCACCTCGTACACTTCAAAGGTGTGCACACGAAGTTGGATTCCATAGCCGAGCTGCTGAAAAAAAAGCCATTCATTAACACCTCACAATTCACACCTCACACCTTTCTGCTCAATTCCGTGATGTGATTAACTTACGCAAGATGATAGACTGGCCAGCGTAGTCTCCTGATCTCAATCCAATTGAGAATGTATGGTGAGAAATCAAAGATTCTATTTCTCAACTTTATCAACCAAAAACGATCCCTCAGATGCGCGAGGCCATTCAAATGGCTTGGGACAACCTTCCGAGCAACATACTAGACAATTTAGTTGCATCCATGCCTGCTAGGATGCAGGCTGTTGTTAATGCTGAGGGTGGCTCCACCCGCTGGTAAGGTGAGGTAACTTTTTTTTTAATCATTTTTCAACAATTTTTTTTGATGAAATGTCTTATCATACTCTCTAGTTTCAATGCTGAAAGGCATGGCCTTGTCACCTTGCTCATTCTCAAATTTTGAATTTACGAAATTTTAAATTTGGGTTTTTTTTTATAAAAATGTCATCCAATGAAAAAATAAATGTTATGGCTGTTTTCTACATGGTGGTTAGAGTCGGAAAGATACTAGGACCATGTATGTAGAATGGATAGTTGCTGAGTTATGAGAAAAAAAAAACAGGTGGAAATTTTTGTCCGGCCACTGTACAGTACCTGGAAGCAAATCCTTGTCACCCCTTTTTTCTTATGTCACAAACTCAAAAATCATTGTACAGCTAGACCAAAAAAGCTTTGTGCAATTGCTAAATTTTTTACAACTTTTTGCCTTTCCCCGCACCTCTTTTGGGAAGTGCCATGAGCACACAATGATCCAATTTGAGTACAGTGCAAAATGAACTTCAAAAAAAAAAAAAAAAAAAAAAAAAAAAAAAAAAAAAAAAAAAAAATCCACTACAGGATTACATACCTTGTTGCATCCCCCCAAGTTTGCCCTTTCATTCCTTCCACCCAATCATTCACTCCTATTTTTTGTCTTTTTTTTTTTTTTTTTTTTTTTTTTTTTTTTTTTTTTTTTTTTTTTTTTTTTGGTTTTTATCAATCACTGCTTGTTTTCTAATGTAAGCTTTCTTTTTTTTTTTTTTTTTTTAATTTCTTCTCTTTTAATTACTTTTAATATTTTAACCACTAACATTGTGTTTCTTCAATATTATTCATTTTTATTTTAATCTACCCTCTTACTATTTAGTTACTTTTGTTTTGTAAGTCATTCTTTACTTTGTAAATCATTTTTATTTTATTTTTTTAATTCTAAGCCTTTTTTTCAGTTTGCTTTTAACACACTATGCCGTATTTGAAATATGATTCCAAGTTCAAAGTCTCAGTGGTAATGAATGCTCTGAAAGGAGAATCTCTTGATGAAATTAATGAAAAATATTGTTGCAACATCCACAAAAATTCGCTACGCAAATAGCCTATGCTGTATCAGACCACAAAAGCTGTTGTTACTGATGCAACTACTTATCTCAGACATGGTTGTCCTTTAAAACTACAGGAAGAAGATTGACAATTTATTCTAGATCTGGTATCACAAGACCCTACAATTTATCAAGATAAAATTCCACAGAGGTTATTAGAAGAACACAATGTTAAAGTCTTAAAATTTACAATTGTTAAAGAATTGCTGGATTGTCTTCATTTGAGCAAAAAGAAACTACAACCACTCAATCCTGGCCAGAATCCTTATCAAAGAGCCAAATTTCTTGCAAATGTTGGTTTACTTGACCCCAGCTATTTAGTGTTCACAGGTGTGTGTTTTTTACTTCATTATTTAATTATATGTTGCATTATAATAGGGGGTATCAAAGTTTGAAATTTTTGATTATTTAAAAGGTATGTTACAACACAAAAAGAAGGCCACAAACTTTACATTAATTCTAAGTAAAAAGGTATTTTGGGGGCACAATAAGGCAAAATTTAAAAAATAATCATAGTTGATTTGGTGGAAAAAAGAGCTATTTTGAAATGGAAGATTTCTAACTTTGATACCCCCTAATATATAGATGCTTGTATCATACCAGATGAATGTGGCATAACTGTTTGTGGGACCACACGTGATAAAGGGTGGGCATTAAAAGGACATCAAACCAAGCAAATTCAACAAGTAGGAGGTAATCATTGATTCAACTTAATTCTTACTGTTTCACTTACTGTTCATGTTGCAAGTATGGTTCTGCAAGAAACAGTAACATGGTTTCAAATTGAGTTTTACTTAGAAAAAGTTCTGGTTAGTTTTCCTACAATTTCGCCATATATAAGGACTTACAAGTATTTCAAATTTTTATTTTTTAGTTACTAATGATGAAGCACTATCCAGGTCCCAACCGTGTGTTGGTGTTGGACAATGCTTCCTTCCATCATGGCTGAAGAATATCAGAAATTATAATCAACCATGGATGTAGGACTTTGTATTTTCTTATATATTCTGCTGATTTGAATTCAATTGAGAAATGTTTTTGTGTACTTGAGAGAAATCTCAAAAGATATGCTAAATTTACAAGAGGGCCTGAAGATGAGGAGATAAATATTGGCTGGGTCAAAATTCTATTCAATAATATATTGATGAGAGAACTGTTTAAAGCAAGTGGTTATATAGGTTGATAAATTTTTACAGATTTTCCTTTAGTCTCTTAAATTTATGAAATAAATATTAATTTGAAATTACTTTTAAGCCCTTACCTATGAGTTTAACTTGAATCTGAAACTTGATAATGTGTTGTGTAGCTGTGTCATTTTCTTCTCAACAATTGGCACATTTCAGACATTGAAGAATATGTTTAAATTAAATTGGTTGCTTTTTTGAATTGAAAAATATTAAAAATAAGTTAAATAATTTAATATAAGCATTTCTTATTTTCTTGTATCCCTTGAAATCTAAGAGAAGTTGGATATGTTTTTCAACATCCCACTAAAGCTCTAGAATAAGCAACAGAAACACCAGCTTCATCCAACTCACTTGATTTAAAATCATGAAAAAAGTCCAATGGGTCAATTGTAATTTCCTCATACCATCTTGCAAATCTACATCATAAGGTTCTTCTTTAGCATACCAACAAAACTCAACCATTGTGGAGTCAAGTTCTTGAATTACCAAATCAGAAGGAACCTCTGAAGTGCTCAAATTTTTGTGGTTTGTTAAGCAATATTATCCTCAGTCACTCCCTCTTGAAGCTCTCTATTCAATAGAATCCTTACTGTAGCAATAAAATAACTCTACAGCACTACTTCTGGTATGCACACCTGTTATGTACAAAAAATAAAATATATCTATTTTCTCTTTTATATATTAAACTCTATACTTTAGTCTTTACACATGTCTCCACTTTTTTTCTCTTCCCTCTCTCTAAAATATGAGTGCTGTTTATATACACCTGTATTTTCAGTGCCCTACCCCTATGCTCTTTTCCCCTACTTATTTTCCTCCATAAGTTTAGCGCTATACAAAAATATAAAACAGTATCTAAATATCTCATTAGTCTATGTACAAAGTTTAGTGTAAGTCTTGGTTCTAATAGCCCCTGAAACATCTAGACAAGAGCTACTATTAGTGCATGAAACTCTACTCTCCTGTACATACCCTACATTTCCTGAGATTTCAGACTTAATAATAGCTACTGTACTTCCTTTGTACCTATTGCATGACCCACTCTCACCACATGAGTCCCTGCTAAAATAGAACCTGTCAATACTAAGGGAATGAATTCCTTATTTCAAATCTTACTTGCTACTCTTTTCTTTGAGCACTACTTGCAACATATTTTTTCTTCAAGAGCTACCTTCTTTCTTTGATGCATTTTTTTATCTTTACGGTGAGAACTGCTTTAACTAAAGGGAATAATCCTTATCTAGGCATAATTTCTTTTTATGCCATCACTTTTTGCTGTTCCTTAACTCTTCAGTATGTGTCTAGCCTTGCCCATGACTCTATCAAGTACATACCATAGTTTCTTGTCCTATAGTCCATATTATGAACTTTCCCCTGGACTTTTTCTTGCTGCGGCTCCTAAATCAATAGTACACAAAAAAAATTGTGCGCAGAGAGTCTACTTTTTCTGTGCTTTTGAAAATTCTTTTGTTGCGCTTCCTGCTACCTAAGACATTTTCTGCCTTACTGCAAGATGTGTACCACACCATATACAATTTTTCGAAGAGAGAGCTTGAAAAAACCCCCTCTACTATCTTTAGATAATTATTAACTTCCATAATTAATTGTTATTACTGAGATTTCACAATTACAGGTACCTGAATTGGGCGCTCAATCTGCCAATTTTCTTCAGCTGAGTTGCCCACCTTCTGCTAAGCATATAGTAGCTTTCTGATTTTCCCAGACAGCTGTCCCTCTATACAGTCTACCTCCTTCTTCATATCTCCTTGAGCAACATTATTTCCACAAAATTTAGCTTAAGTTCATATTCCAAATTCTTGTTCAGCCATAGTCACTTTTCCATTGCTAACTCCCTATCTGTCGCAGTTGCATCATAGCATCCTTGAAATCTTAAAAAAAAAACTGAAGATACTTTATACTTGTCCCTGAGTTCTTAAACATAAATTATTTTTTTTAGTTTAGCCTCATCCCAGAGGTAATTCTTATATTAGGGGGTATCAATGTTGACCGATCCGCAATTAAATTAATTGCGGAAAATAATCTGCATACCCCAATTATCTTCCGCAATTGTTTTTGCTAATAGGGGGTATCAATGTTCAGGGATCCACAATTAGGGATCAGGAATTTTTTTTCCCGGGATCAGACATTATTAATTGCGGAAGATTCTTATCCACTAGCCCCAGGGCTAGTGGATAAGAAATCCACGATAATGCATTATCCCGCCTCTTATACCCCAATTTCCATTCCTAATTCCTGATCCCAAACTCATCTCATCCATGATGGATTTTTAAGAAAGTCACATGACTTATAATTGCTGATGCCATCCTTAAGTATTTCCTCACTCTATGCTACTTAATTTTGGTGGCAAACACTTAAGTTTTTTTTCTATCTACACACCCCAACTGCACATTTGGCGGTGAATTCCAATTTCCCTCATCACATAACCCTTCCACCGGCAACAATGAAACACCTCTCTACTAGGAAGCTACTTCACTCAACAATGAATGCTATTACTTTTCTTTTAGTTCTTTACTATAAATCTGACTCTGATTTGGAAGATGCTTTAGCTTATATGTGTTTTCTTTCCAAAAAGCGTTACATCATCACCAGGGGGCCAAATCTTTATCATGATCCCCGATATGATCTGGCCTCCATTCTCAACATTCCTCATTTAAACTTCACACAAATTTTTAGAACTTCTCCCGATTCTTTCTTCAAACTTTATCAACTCATCTCCAATCATCCTATCTTCCATAACAATTCTCATAACACACAGCGTAATCCTGCCATCCAACTTGCTGTTGCTCTATGTCGCTTTGGCTCAAATGGAAATGGTGCTGCCGTAAGACGTTTGGATAATCTCTTTAACATAGGATATGGTACCGTGATATTATACACCAAGCGCTGTATGATTGCTATCCTTTCCCTCAAGTCTCAAACTCTTGCTTGGCCAACTCCAGAACAGCGACTTGAATCCTCTCAAGTAATGCAAGCTGAAGGTTTCCCTGCCTGTGTAGGTTTTGTTGATGGCACAACCATCCCTTTGAGTCAAAAGCCTGCAATTACTCTCCAACATTTCTCTTCACCCTTTTAATTTTTTATTTTTATGTTTTCATACTTTCCAAATGTCCTCTTTGTGTACTTTAATCACTTGGTTTTGTATTTTGGTTTGTTGCATATTCATTTTTTTTTTTGAATTTACGGTGAATATCTTTTTTTTGGATGGCTCATTGGTTTTCTTTCACCAGCTCAACATGAAATCGCATATTTTCTGAAATTGCATATTTTGTCAGTGATTTTTTTTTTCATTCATCCCTCATATCCTTTTCCTACTCTCCTCCAACATCCCTCAAACAATTTGGTTTCATTCATTTTGTCATCTCATCTCTCCAGGTAAGTCATTTTATTCTTTTTTTTTGATTTTTTGATTACTAATTATAATTTTTTTTGTTTTTTTCTGTTTATTTTATTTTTTTTATCTAAATTTTATTTGTAAGTGGTTATTTTGGATTTCAATGGTATAATTAACCTTTTTTTTCTCTCCCTCTTTACTTTCTTTTTTAGCTCCATCACCCTACTCTTCATCCCTCCTTGGCATGGTCATTATCCCCCCTTTCCCTTATTTCACTTTTTTTTGGCTCCATTTCATTGAAACACATACATTGCACATTCTTTATGCATTTCACTTACTCCATATTCAATTTCCCCACAATTCCAACATCAATCTTTCTCACTCTATTTTTCCTACTTTTCAATCAAGGTAAGTTTCATCTCCTTTTTTTCATGCCTATATGATATCTCATTCCTTTTATGAAAACTTCATACTTAAATATATGTATGACTCTTATCTGGATAACAGTGAACTTATAAAACTCCTTTTGATCTCATCTTCATTACCACTTTTCAAGTTTTTGTAAAATTTTGAAAATCAGACTCGGAATTAGGGTTAGGTTTATTCAAATCTAATGTTCTTTTTACTGAAGATTCTCCTGAAGGCTACCTTTCATTTCCTGCAAACAGATTTGAATTTGATTCAGTGGTTGCTGAGATATTGACCGTTAAAGTTGAGCCTTTTTTTTCCCAATTTAAATTTTTATTTCATTTTTTTATGTAACAAATTAGGGTTAGGTTTATTTAAATCACATGTCCTTTAACTGAAGATTCTACTAAAGCATATCTTTCATTTTCCACAAACAGGTTTGAATTAGGTTCAGTGGTTGCTGAGATTTTGACCTTTGAAGTTGAGCCTTTTTTCCAAATTTCACTTGTCTTATTTCACATTTTTATATTGCATATTTAGAGGATAAGGATTCTGAAACTCTTATATGATTATTATCTAGGCATTTCAATTATATAGGCATATATTTGTTGGTCAAGAATATCACTAAAGCTCAAAAAGATGAAGATTTTCGCTTATGGGACACTCTACCTTCCTTTGACTCTTTTCTTGCTTTTCAACTCAACAAGCTCTGTAATAAAGCATTTGAAAAAAATCATGAACTTGCAACCAAAGTTGGAATACCGAGTTGGTGTGACTCCGAATTGGAAGATATCAGCCACGAATATCTTTTATTTTCTAATGTTATTATCACTCATTCTGGATTCCACAATAGGATTCATATCGATAGGAATGATGCCAATTTTCTTACTTTTGGAATATTCTCATATATCAATCTGAAACTGGCCACCCAATACCATCTCCAGCTAAAATCAAAGGACATGGTTTATATTTTCCAGACCGCCGGTGCATCATTGATTTTGGTTTGGGAAATGGTATCATCGAAACTATTTGGAATTCTTCTAAGGATAATCATCAAACGACCAAAGCTCCTCCTGGTTTGAAATCCTGTCAAGATTTCACTCATTTCGGTTGCTCATTTCAAATCAGTAATAAGTTGATACAAAGAATCAATAAGGTAAAGAAAGAAGGTAAAGTTATTCGATTTAAAAAAACTTTATCTACATCCAAAAAGTATGGGGATTAGAGTTGTCATCGAAAATTTTATATTTTTTCATAAATTTTTAATAAATATTTTATATATATCAATTTTCTCAAATAATGTGATGAGCCATCGACCTTGTGTTGTATAACAGGTAATCATGATAACATTTATTTGTTTCATGGGGTTCCTCTTGCCTATATCTGTAGAAAGTCCCAAACTTTTGTTTCTCGACTTGGTCTGCATTTTGGCTTGAGGGATTGTCATTACTTTAAACTAGGGAAATTGATATATATTAGATATTTATTTAATAATTTATGTAATTATATTAAATTTAGATGACTTCCACCCCTTACTTCAATAAAATGCAGGGGGGGGTATTGCCAAATTTTCAAATCTGACATGTGAAATTGATGACTTAGAAAAATATTGGTGATACCCACCCCTTGCTTCAATAAAATGCAGGGGAGAGTATTGCCAATTTTTTTAAACAGATATAGAATTTTTTTGACTTGTAAATATTTTTGTGATACCCGTCCCTTACTTCAATAAAATCCATGGGGGGTTGTGCCAAAATTTTTTATAAGACTTGTGAAATTCTTGACATGTAAGAATTTTTGGGATACCGGTAAAATGCAGGGGGTAGTAAAGCCAAATTTTCATATAAAACTTTCAAGATTCATGACATGAAAGAATTTTTGTGATACCCACCCCTTACTTCAAAAAAATCCAGGGGTGGGGGATTGTCAAATTTTCAAAGGAGACTTGAAAATTTTATTTAAAAAAAGAATATTTAACATTAAAATACGATATTTCAAGAAATACAGAAAATAATTGTAAAATTTATGTACAAATAAATATGAACACATGAAGTGTGAAAGAAATAAAAGAAACTAGTCAACAAAAAATTTCATTAAACGTTCTATTTCTTCAACAGATTTGTTTGCTTTAATGCATTCGACCAAGAAATCTTTCTTTTTAGAACTTTCTTGGAGATCATGCTTATACTTCATCTGTTCCATTAAGTTTTGATGCTCGAGTGTTTTTTCCTTATTTTTGGATTTTTCAATACTAAGAGTTAACTCAAACTTCTTCTCCTCCAAATCATAGGGCCCTACCATCCTTCTGTAAAGAGAGCTCAAACTTCTTCTCCTCCAAATCTTGGATCCGATCATCCTTCCGTAAGGAGAGCTCATACTTCCTCTCTTCCAAATCTTGTACTCTGTCATCCCTCCTTAAAGAGAGCTCGTATTTCTTCTTTTCAAAGCTCAGTGTCTCTTTAGCCATTTCCACTTGTTCTAGAGTGAGAATAAAAATTAACATAAAGTAGAAGAAAAGCAGAGTAAAGTAATAAGAGGTATGATATCACTTACCAGCATCACGTTTCTCTAAAAACTGTTCCATCGAAGAAAAAGGTGTTTGTGATGAAGTATCACTTTTTCGTCTTCTTTGGGAGAGGAAATTTAGACTAGTTGAAGCCCTTCTCTTTTTGTTCAACGTAGCATTTTCCTCCTCATCATTGTCACTAGCTTCAGACTCAGTTGATTGAGGATCCTGGGTTTGTTCATCAGCCTTTTAAGAAATAAGAAAAAGATAAGTAAATAAAAAAATAGAATTGATAAGATAAAAGAAACAGACCTGAGTTAGATTGGGTTGGGTTAAATCTCCAATAGGATCAATAGCAAAGCTATCTAGATTCATAGAATTTAGAAGAGGGGAGGCTTGATTGGAGGAAGAGGATGGGAAAAGATTTGCTTCGACATCATGTTCGGAGATAGGATCTTCTCCATCCAACATGTTTACAGGATTAACATCGGCTCGCACTCCAAAAATTGCATCCATCTCTTTAAAGTAAGGACATAAAGAATCAAGTTTATTGTCTATGGATTTTATACCCTTAGTTATATCAATATCAGTAACCCCAAAACCAGTGGAAGATGAAAGAGCCTTTGCCTTCTTGTATTTTGCTTGATAATGCTTGAAGCGTTCAGACATCTGTTTAGGCAAAAGATCAATCCTTCCCTTGGTCTTATTGTGTAATTCATTTGCCATTAGAAGATAGCCATTAACTTTTGATGTGGGGGGCCGTCCTACTTTAGTGGCATACTCAGTACCAAAACAAGAATCATAGTTAGATTTGGTTTTCAGCCAGTTGATAAGAATGAGATGTTCATCTTTTTTTAATTGAACAGTCTTGAAAAGGAGAAGAATCAAGTAGATGAAATGGGGAGAAATTCTGAGCGGATAGAATGAACAGTATGGGATGAGAATGGAAGTGCGCAGCAAGGTAGAAGGCTGGGATATCCAGAAAGTTGTCCAAGATGTGGTTATCAAATATTGAGGATAAAAATGTCAGATAAGAGGTGAACATTGACACGTAAAGTGTCTAATAACCCAATTATTAGCAAAAATAATTGCGGAAGATAATTGGGGTATGCAGATTATTTTCCGCAATTAATTTAATTGCGGATCGGTCAACATTGATACCCCCTAATAATTGGGTTATTAGACACTTTACGTGTCAATGTTCACCTCTTATCCGACATTTTTTTACTCAATTTTCCATAACCACATCTTGGACAACTTTCTGGATATCCCAGCCTTCTACCTTGCTGCGCACTTCCATTCTCATCCCATCCTGTTCATTCCATCCGCTCAGAATTTCTCCCCATTTCATCTATTTGATTCTTCTCCTTTTCATCTCGCTATCTCATCTGCTTGTTTCTGCTCCTTTTCATCTTCATTTATAATAACATGCCTTGTCATCCTAGATCTTCTCAAAGGCAGCCATCACCCAGTTGTTCTTCAATTCCCACTACTTCCTCTTTCCCCCGCTCAGCCAAGAAATCAAAGACTGTTCAATTAAAAAAAGTTGAACATCTCATTCTTATCAACTGGCTGAAAACCAAATCTAACTATGATTCTTGTTTTGGTACTGAGTATGCCACTAAAGTAGGACGGCCCCCCACATCAAAAGTTAATGGCTATCTTCTAATGGCAAATGAATTACGCAATAAGACCAAGGGAAGGATTGATCTTTTGCCTAAACAGATGTCTGAACGCTTCAAGCATTATCGAGCAAAATACAAGAAGGCGAAGGCTCTTTCATCTTCCACTGGTTTTGGGGTTACTGACATTGATATAACTAAGGGTATAAAATCCATAGACAATAAACTTGATTCTTTATGTCCTTACTTTAAAGAGATGGATGCAATTTTTGGAGAGCGAGCCAATGTTAATCCTGTAAACATGTTGGATGGAGAAGATCCCATCTCCGAACATGATGTCAAAGCAAATCTTTTCCCATCCTCTTCCTCCACTCAAGCCTCCCCTCATTTGAATGAGACATATCTAAATAGCTTTTCTGTAGATCCTATAGGTGATTTAACCCAACCAAATCTAACTCAGGTCTGTTTCTTTTATCTTATCAATTCTATTTTTTTATTTACTTATCTTTTTCTTATTTCTTAAAAGGCTGATGAACAAACCCAGGATCCTCAATCAACTGAGTCTGAAGCTAGTGACAATGATGAGGAGGAAAATGCTACGTTGAACAAAAAGAGAAGGGCTTCAACTAGTCTAAATTTCCTCTCCCAAAGAAGACGAAAAAGTGATACTTCATCACAAACACCTTTTTCTTCGATGGAACAGTTTTTAGAGAAACGTGATGCTGGTAAGTGATATCATACCTCTTATTACTTTACTCTGCTTTTCTTCTACTTTATGTTAATTTTTATTCTCACTCTAGAACAAGTGAAAATTGCTAAAGAGACTCTGAGCTTTGAAAATAAGAAATACGAGCTCTCTTTAAGGAGGGATGACAGAGTACAAGATTTGGAAGAGAGGAAGTATGAGCTCTCCTTACAGAAGGATGATCGTATCCAAGATTTGGAGGAGAAGAAGTTTAAGCTCTCTTTACAGAAGGATGGTAGGGCCCAAGATTTGGAGGAGAAGAAGTTTGAGTTAACTCTTAGTATTGAAAAATCCAAAAATAAGGAAAAAACACTCGAGCATCAAAACTTAATGGAACAGATGAAGTATAAGCATGATCTCCAAGAAAGTTCTAAAAAGAAAGATTTCTTGATCGAATGCATTAAAGCAAACAAATCTGTTGAAGAAATAGAACGTTTAATGAAATTTTTTGTTGACTAGTTTCTTTTATTTCTTTCACACTTCATGTGTTCATATTTATTTGTACATAAATTTTACAATTATATTCTGTATTTCTTGAAATATCGTATTTTAATGTTAAATATTCTTTTTTTAAATAAAATTTTCAAGTCTCCTTTGAAAATTTGACAATCCCCCACCCCTGGATTTTTTTGAAGTAAGGGGTGGGTATCACAAAAATTCTTTCATGTCATGAATCTTGAAAGTTTTATATGAAAATTTGGCTTTACTACCCCCTGCATTTTACCGGTATCCCAAAAATTCTTACATGTCAAGAATTTCACAAGTCTTATAAAAATTTTTGGCACAACCCCCCATGGATTTTATTGAAGTAAGGGACGGGTATCACAAAAATATTTACAAGTCAAAAAAATTCTATATCTGTTTAAAAAAATTGGCAATACTCTCCCCTGCATTTTATTGAAGCAAGGGGTGGGTATCACCAATATTTTTCTAAGTCATCAATTTCACATGTCAGATTTGAAAATTTGGCAATACCCCCCCCTGCATTTTATTGAAGTAAGGGGTGGAAGTCATCTAAATTTAATATAATTACATAAATTATTAAATAAATATCTAATATATATCAATTTCCCTAGTTTAAAGTAATGACAATCCCTCAAGCCAAAATGCAGACCAAGTCGAGAAACAAAAGTTTGGGACTTTCTACAGGTATAGGCAAGAGGAACCCCATGAAACAAATAAATGTTATCATGATTACCTGTTATACAACACAAGGTCGATGGCTCATCACATTATTTGAGAAAATTGATATATAAAAAATATTTATTAAAAATTTATGACAAAATATAAAATTTTCAATGACAACTCTAATCCCCATACTTTTTGGATCTAGATAAAGTTTTTTTAAATCGAATAACTTTACCTTCTTTCTTTACCTTATTGATTCTTTGTATCAACTTATTACTGATTTGAAATGAGCAACCGAAATGAGTGAAATCTTGACAGGATTCCAAACCAGGAGGAGCTTTGGTCGTTTGATGATTATCCTTAGAAGAAATCCAAATAGTTTCAATGATACCATTTCCCAAACCAAAATCAATGATGCACCGGTGGTCTGGAAAATATAAACCATGTCCTTTGATTTTAGCTGGAGATGGTATTGGGTGGCCAGTTATCGGATTGATATATGAGAATATTCCAAAAGTAAGAAAATTGGCATCATTCCTATCGATATGAATCCTATTGTGGAATCCAGAATAAGTGATAATAACATTAGAAAATAAAAGATATTCGTGGCTGATATCTTCCCATTCGGAGTCACACCAATTCGGTATTCCAACTTTGGTTGCAAGTTCATGATTTTCTTCAAATGCTTTATTACAGAGCTTGTTGAGTCAAAAAGCAAGAAAAGAGTCAAAGGAAGGTAGAATGTCCCATAAGCGAAAATCTTCATCTTTTTGAGCTTTAGTGATATTCTTGACCAACGAATATATGCTTATATGATTGAAATGCCTAGATAATAATCATATAAGAGTTTCAGAATCCTTATCCTCTAAATATGCAATATAAAAATGTGAAATAAGACAAGTGAAATTTGGAAAAAAGGCTCAACTTCAAAGGTCAAAATCTCAGCAACCACTGAACCTAATTCAAACCTGTTTGTGGGAAATGAAAGATATGCTTTAGTAGAATCTTCAGTTAAAGGACATGTGATTTAAATAAACCTAACCCTAATTTGTTACATAAAAAAATGAAATAAAAATTTAAATTGGGAAAAAAAAGGCTCAACTTTAACGGTCAATATCTCAGCAACCACTGAATCAAATTCAAATCTGTTTGCAGGAAATGAAGGTAGCCTTCAGGAGAATCTTCAGTAAAAAGAACATTAGATTTGAATAAACCTAACCCTAATTCCGAGTCTGATTTTCAAAATTTTACAAAAACTTGAAAAGTGGTAATGAAGATGAGATCAAAAGGAGTTTTATAAGTTCACTGTTATCCAGATAAGAGTCATACATATATTTAAGTATGAAGTTTTCATAAAAGGAATGAGATATCATATAGGCATGAAAAAAAGGAGATGAAACTTACCTTGATTGAAAAGTAGGAAAAATAGAGTGAGAAAGATTGATGTTGGAATTGTGGGGAAATTGAATATGGAGTAAGTGAAATGCATAAAGAATGTGCAATGTATGTGTTTCAATGAAATGGAGCCAAAAAAAAGTGAAATAAGGGAAAGGGGGGATAATGACCATGCCAAGGAGGGATGAAGAGTAGGGTGATGGAGCTAAAAAAGAAAGTAAAGAGGGAGAGAAAAAAAAGGTTAATTATACCATTGAAATCCAAAATAACCACTTACAAATAAAATTTAGATAAAAAAAATAAAATAAACAGAAAAAAACAAAAAAAATTATAATTAGTAATCAAAAAAGCAAAAAAAAAGAATAAAATGACTTACCTGGAGAGATGAGATGACAAAATGAATGAGACCAAATTGTTTGAGGGATGTTGGAGGAGAATAGGAAAAGGATATGAGGGATGAATGAAAAAAAAAATCACTGACAAAATATGCAATTTCAGAAAATATGCGATTTCATGTTGAGCTGGTGAAAGAAAACCAATGAGCCATCCAAAAAAAAGATATTCACCGTAAATTCAAAAAAAAATGAATATGCAACAAACCAAAATACAAAACCAAGTGATTAAAGTACACAAAGAGGACATTT
Source organism: Hemileia vastatrix (assembly GCA_030280995.1). NCBI lineage: Eukaryota > Fungi > Basidiomycota > Pucciniomycetes > Pucciniales > Zaghouaniaceae > Hemileia > Hemileia vastatrix. The sequence goes on from JASXTE010000004.1 coordinate 43,943,648, forward strand.
GGAAAGTATGAAAACATAAAAATAAAAAATTAAAAGGGTGAAGAGAAATGTTGGAGAGTAATTGGCATTATAATGGGGTGTATGCCAGTTGATTGAATGATTTGTGAATCAAGGGAGGGGAGTGCCAGTGGTGGTTCAGGATCATCTTCTTCATAAAGATCATTCCACTCATCCTTTAAATCAGCTAGAATATTGTGGAGTATTACGCAAGTCAAGATCCAATGATTTGCAGTTTTGATCTTCAATTTTTTTTGAAATTGGATTCTGAGCTCCCAAAGACTAGAAAATCGTCCCTTTAAAATACCTATAGCATGTTCAATTCGTACTCTTGATTGTGCAAGGTGATAATTAAATTTAGTTTTGGGGTCATTTTCTGAATTTGCACCACGGAAAGCAGGTATAATGTACTTTCCACTTGCATATGCTGAGTCTGCAAGGAGGTACTGAGATTCATCAAAGTATGAGTCAGGGGATTGAGAAATCCTCATTCTTTGGAAGACGGAAGAGTCATGACATGATCCAGGGCAGCCACTGTGAAAAGCAATAAATTTTTTATTGACATCGCATACAAGTTGAACAGCAATAGAGTATCTAGAAAGAAGATAAAAAGTTAGATTGTGAAAGATGAGAACTTGGAGGAGATTTTGAAGAAACCTTTTTTTGTGATGAAAATAATGGTTGCCATCATGAGCAGGCTTTTGACTCAAAGGGATGGTTGTGCCATCAACAAAACCTATACAGCCAGGGAAACCTTCAGCTTGCATTACTTGAGAGGATTCAAGTCGCTGTTCTGGAGTTGGCCAAGCAAGAGTTTGAGACTTGAGGGAAAGGATAGCAATCATACAGCGCTTGGTGTATAATATCACGGTACCATATCCTATGTTAAAGAGATTATCCAAACGTCTTACGGCAGCACCATTTCCATTTGAGCCAAAGCGACATAGAGCAGCAGCAAGTTGGATGGCAGGATTACGCTGTTTGTTATGAGAATTGTTATGGAAGATAGGATGATCGGAGATGAGTTGATAAAGTTTGAAGAAAGAATCGGGAGAAGTTCTAAAAAGTTGTGTGAAGTTTAAATGAGGAATGTTGAGAATGGAGGCCAGGTCATATCGGGGATCATGATAAAGATTTGGCCCCCTGGTGATGATGTAACGCTTTTTGGAAAGAAAACACATATAAGCTAAAGCATCTTCCAAATCAGAGTCAGATTTATAGTAAAGAACTAAAAGAAAAGTGATAGCATTCATTGTTGAGTGAAGTAGCTTCCTAGTAGAGAGGTGTTTCATTGTTGCTGGTGGAAGGGTTATGTGATGAGGGAAGTGGGAATTCACCGCCAAATGTGCAGTTGGGGTGTGTAGATAGAAAAAAAACTTAAGTGTTTGCCACCAAAATTAAGTAGCATAGAGTGAGGAAATACTTAAGGATGGCATCAGCAATTATAAGTCATGTGACTTTCTTAAAAATCCATCATGGATGAGATGAGTTTGGGATCAGGAATTAGGAATGGAAATTGGGGTATAAGAGGCGGGATAATGCATTATCGTGGATTTCTTATCCACTAGCCCTGGGGCTAGTGGATAAGAATCTTCCACAATTAATAATGTCTGATCCCGGGAAAAAAAATTCCTGATCCCTAATTGCGGATCCCTGAACATTGATACCCCCTATTACTGGTATCCCTCTTGGGTAGAATCTTTTGATCTGATTGGCTGCTACATGTCATTTCCATTCAGTACCATCCAATTCCTTCAGTAAGTAAGACCCTCCAGCTATTTGTTTCCTAACCTTATAAGGTCCATTCCATCAATCTTAAAATTTTTTTCGCATTGAATTTCAAGACTTCTATTGTATACTAATACCAAGTCCCCTAGTTTCAATGGTTCCCTTAATCTGTGTGATAAGTGCTCATCCCAATATTTAACTGACTTTTCCTGAATCTGCATCATTCTTTCATATGCCTTTTCCAAGAATTCTTCCTTTCTTTCAAGCTGCACCACTATTGCTAGAATTAAGTCCTCAGTTGAGTGCACTTGATCCCAATTACATCCTGGAAAAGATCAAGCTTCAAGATCAATAGGTAATACTGCCCTCTGATCAAAAATAAGTTTATAAGGTGAAAACCACATTTTCCGTTTCACTGAAATCTTATCTGCAAATAATACTAAAGGTAAATTAATTTTCCATTTTGCCCCATTAGTTCCACATATCTTTACTAGCACATCTTTAATTACTTGATTCCCTCTCTCAATCATACCTTCTGCCTCTGGATAATATGGTGTTGCAACTCACATTTTGGCGCCAATCCCTTAAAAAGCTTCTTGAAATTCACCAGAAAATTAAGCGCCCCCAACCACAGTTACAATTTTCATTACCCCGTATCTATATACCTATTCCTTCTTTAAAAATTAAGCTACATTACTTGCCTTAAGATTTACCAAAGCTTCTGCCTTGACCCATCCTGACAGATTATCCCTGGCTACTACCAAGTACTTAAAGTGTCCTTCTTTAATATGGACCACATCTAAGCTGTTCCTGCCAAAAATTATATCTTCACCCATTTCCATATCCTTTTCCTTAGGCTTTCTGTAACTTTTGCACTGACATTCCAGACAAGATTGAACCCAATCCTTGACTTCAGCTTTCATATTAGGCCTCCAGAAATTCTCCTTGACTCTCTTATAAGTCCTATCCTGTCCAATATGTCCATAATTATCATGTAATTCTCTAAGAATCTTTCCTTTTATGCCTCTATCTGATATAAAAAATTGTGGTGTAGAAGAGCATTATCTCCATACCCTTCCATCTTTAATAAAATAATCCTTAGCGCATATCACTATCTTGCACCATGTGTCTTCATCACAGTTTTATGTTTGACTATTGTCTTCTAGATTTGCTTTCAGCCAACCTACTTGTTCAGTTGAATCCTCAATAAAATCTCTGCCTTCTGACTGTGTATTACTTTCTCCACCGCTGCTCAAGTCATCCTATTGGTCTGAATCCTGAATCACCTCATCTAGCGCTCCACTCATTATTAATTTAGCTTCTACATTCCATTCTTGCACCTTTAAATTCTCATTATCATCTCTTTCATGAATTTCTTCTCTAAATTCTCTTAGTTTTAGGCCACTGAAGACACTCCTAGACAATTATGATGGTTTAATGTGTTCCCAAATGCTGGTTTAGAAAAATAAAAGTTCTATAACACTAAGCTATAGACACAATTCCAAGATGGGTTGGTTCTCCTTTCTAAATATAACTCTAAAAAGAAGCTCCTACCACTCTAATATTTAAAGACAGTGACATCATGTATTTTAAGTCTTGTTATCTATATATTTTTTATGGAGGAGAAAGTAGAATAATTTTGTAGAGATCTTTTTAAAAGAAAAGGGGAAATATATTTTAAAATAAGCAATCAAAATGTTGGCTAGATCTATTCTCAGTAAGCGCTAGCATTCTCAGTCACTCCCTCTTGAAGCACTCTATCTAATACTATAATTACTGTAGCAATAAAATAACTCTACAACACTACTTCTGGTATGCACAACCAATATGTACAAAAAAAAATCAATTTCACATTTTTATTTAAAAGAAAATATCTATTTTCATTTATTCTCTAACTTTTTCTGCTCTCCCCTACCCTATTTACAAGTGGGTGCTTATATATATTTATATGATCAGTTCCCCTTTCCTATGCTTCCTTTCCCTTTGGGTTTTCCTACACAAGTTCAGCGCTAAAACAAGCATATAAAATGGTATCCAAGTATATCATTAGTCTATGTACAATTGTTGTGTAAGTCTTGGTTCTAATAGCGCCTGAAAATCCACTCTTCTGTACATACCCTACTCTTCCCAAGATTCCTAACTTAAATAATAGGTACTCTACCACCTTCATACCTATTGCATAACCCATGCTTTCCACATGAGGCCCTGATAATAATGGAGCCATCCACGCTAAGTGATTGACTCCCCTATCTCAGATCTTACCTGATATCTTTTGTTTGAGCACTACCTTCTTTCCTTGACATATTTTTCATCTTGTTGGGTGAAAACTGCTTTTCCTAAAAAACATTATCCTTATCTTAGATGTGACTTTTCATGCCTTTGCTCCTTGCTATTCCTTACCTCCATAGTATGCGTCTGACGCTAACCATAGTTTACGCAAGTACATACCATACCTTTTAATCCTAGAGTCCAGATACACCTTTCCCTATATTCTTTACTCGCAACCACTTTTGTATCCTTTCTTCACCTAAGTGCACGGAGAGTTTAAATTACCCTGCACTTTGAATATCTCTTAGTTGTGCTTCCATAAAAATCTTACCTGACAGCCCCTTTGTTGCACCTTTGAGAATTGAGCCTTTTTCTGCACTCCTGGAAACTTTTCTGTGTTACTTTGATATGTGAACCACAGTCTCCATCTATTCAAAACTGTCCCCAGGTGCTATAAAACCAGGTGCATATCTTTCTCTTTTTCCTCATTCCTTCTTCTTCTCTTCCCTTAACTTCTAGTTTCACTCTATTATTCTATACTAGTTTCTCTTTCTTCCTCTATCTACTCCTTATTATGGATTCCAATAACAAAATTTCCAACACTATTGGTAAATTTTTTGAGGCACAGAATACTGCCATTGCCACTGGTCTTGCCGTCAAAGCTGTCCTCAATGGAGACAAGCGTTTCCAACACTGTACTGAGAACTGCATTACTCTGTGTTGCTTCTCAAAATCCCATTGTGGAATTGGATCCTTCACAGTAAGTTCTTTTCCTCTAATTCCTTCCTAGATATCTAACACTGGCCTATATTTCTCCTTCTTTTGATAATCTTGTGACTTCTACAAAATTTTTAAAAACAAATTCAGCTTCAATGGCCCCCCTATAATTTCTGCAGCCACCATAACTACTGTCCTAAATCCAAATCCATCAACATCAAACTTAATGAGGAAGCTGGCCATCAAGGGCCCTACTCCTAAGAGAGCAAGACAAAATTATTGCTCGCCAACTCCAAGCTTTATGTCAAATACAATGCATCACTCACTCTTCTCTGAAGAGTCAATTCATAAAGTAAGTCCTTCTCCTCTTCCAATTTGTTTTTTTGTTTTTAATATCTGAAAAATCTTTCTTTCTTTTAAATATTTCACCTCTTTTTTAATTTCTGTGGGAGGCTCCCAATACTCCTTATGCCGCTACGCCTCTGGCTCTTTGTCTAGACTTTACCATCCCAGGCCTAGAAGAAGACCCCTTCTGGGCCATAACACCTTGCTCTCCTTTTTCTCCCACCATTGAGACTTAAATTACCTGGCCTGTGCAAGGGACCACTACTCTACCTTTTATCCCTGATGACTGGTTCTTGGCTCCTCCAGTGTTGCATCACTTTTTCAAGGAAGACTCTCCTTGAATCCACCTACCTTTCCCTCAAGATTGGAAAGTCCTAAATCAAGTGGTTGAGGCTTCCTATTACTGAAATGTTGACTATTTCAATACTGCTTTTGAAACAGTATTTACTTACCTTGAAAACACTCCAGCCCTCAAAAAGCAGGATGTTCAAAGCTACATTGCCCTAGTCAAAACCCTAAATTTGACTTACAACAACATTTATAACAACTGGGAGTACTCTTTCCTTGATAAATATTAAAGTAAGTTTTAGTCCTTTTCTTTATTCTATATTTTAATACTAATTTTCCTTCCTTTCTTCAGCAAATATCTTCTTCCTCAGTTTTTTCAACAAGTAAAAAAGAGTATTTTCTTGTCACAAACATATTCTTTTTGCCATGCCTTGTTAAATTTAAAAAAGTGTTTGTTGAATATTTCTTAGGTTCAACTGGGAAAGAGTGTATACCAGAATTTATTTGAAGAATATATGTCATAAAAGATATTACTGTCACATTAACTAGAGAAATTCTTACTATTATCTTCAGGATTATCTGCTTCCTCAGTTTTTTCAAAAAGTAAAAAAGTGTATTTTCTTTTCACAAACATGTCCTTTTTTCCATGCCTTGTTACATTTAAAAAAGTGTTTGTTGCATATTTCTAAGGTTCAACTGGGGAAGAGGGTTTGCCAGCTTTTTCTTGGAGTTTTGATGAAAGCCTCTGCTGATCATTGTAATATTTTAAGGTATAGTTCTCTGTTTCATATCTATGGTTGAGTAATACTTCATTACAGATATTAATAAAATAAGAATGTTCTCTTAAATGCTCAGTTCTAGCTACAATAAAATCTCTGAGAGAATTTGGTAATTGATACAAAATTTTGTCTCTCCAAATATCATAATCCATTTTTGGATCTATAGCTCTAAGAATTATTGTTATTTTCATAAGGAAAAATTAGGTTTTTCAGCTGAGGAGGATATATATTTAGAATTCTCATATAATCTTTTTTGTGCCAACCTGAATTTTGAACCACAAAATTGATTATCAATTAATTTCTTCCACTCATTCAATGTATAGTGAGTGTATCTAATAAAACAGACTCATACAAAATCAATGCTACATTGGAAAATAAAGAGATTAATTTAGAAACAATTTCTTCAGCTTTAAATTTATTAAAATTCTTTAAATTATCTATTCTTTGAATAAGATGTTGCCAATCAGATGAATAATCACCATCAAATGTAGGATATTGATCAAGTTTAGGCCAATTCTCATTGTTACTAGGCTTGTTGGCTTTAAGATTGAGACTATTCATACTAAAAAATTATTGAAGCTTAGAAAGGTGTTTGGAAATTTCAATGTTTAAAGAAACAGCTGGTTCATCATGGGTATTAAATTTTTTGTTAGTCACAAAAGATTTCATAAACTCATTGTCAGATTGATTTGTGGCTACATTAAAAGAGGACATTCTTTGTTCAGGTTTTTTACCTTTATTTCTAATAGTAGAATTTCTTACTACACTATAATTTTCATCAGGAAGAACTGGTAATGTAGAAATTTTTTTCTCATGATTTGATAGTTTATTTCTTAAAGTAGGAATATAAGCAAGTTGATCATTAATTCTTCAAGAGATAGAACATTTCTGTCTTCTTCTACTAAGTATTTATTACTCAAGGCTTTGAAATCAATTTTCAATTTTTTCAATTCATTGTGTAAGGTTTTCTTATCATTTTTAAATTAAGTGTTTTCATCTATGAGGGGTTTTAATTGACTAATAACATTATGCAAATGATGATTTTTATCTGAAAGTGATTTGTGATCATTATATATAACTTTTTTTTGAGCCATTAAATGATTTAAAGTGTCTTTTAATTTAAAATAAGCTGTATCTTGCACAGAAGAGCTCACTTTACAATGCAAATGAAAATTATTCAATCAGTCATTTTTATGCTTTAATAAATCTTTTAAAACCTTTTATTTTATTACACTAATATCAGGAGAGTCTTTTAAAATCTCTTCAAAAGTTTGTTCAATTAAGACATTAATTTCAGATTCAACAGAATCTTTTTTTAATTTCAAGAGAAGGATTTACTAAATAAGTTGAAGTTAAATGTAAAGGCTCATCAAATGGCAATTTAATGATAATATCATTTAGACTACTAATAACAGGAATTTTTTCTTGAGATGTTTTACAGTTCTATTTCTACTTTCAACAACATTACCTGAAGAGGAAGGTTTAGTATTATACATACTAACATATTTATCAAAAATATTGCTTACCATGGAAGAGGAGGAAACTTCCCCTGGGCCTGAGCCTTCTTTTTTCTGCTTCCCTGATAAGGATGTACAGGTGGAGGATGGCAATTGTCTGTTCTGGATGGGCCAGGTTACTGATCTACAAGAGTTTACATACTCCTCTGGTAATGATTCATGAGATAATCCCATTTCCACTGTTCCACCTCCATAGTCTTTGAGGTTTGTTGAGGAAGATGTGGATATTGATTTAAAATTTGATGATGACTTTGGCCATTTTTAAACAGCTCTTGCCTTTGATCTCAAAGCTTATCCACTCTGGCTTTTTACCTCATATTTTCTACTTTCATTTACCTTATATGACATGATAGGTTCTTTACCTGATGTTACAGAGGGATCTTTTTTATTTTTATATTTTTAAGGGATTTTCCAGATTTACTAGAGGTTTAACTTCTCTCTGAATTGTTGAAGGAGGAAGGAATATCACTTCTCCTGACACTTCTATGTCCTGAAGAATTTGATGGTTTTCTGTCAGCTGAAGAATCTTGATAAGTTAATTTTGAAGAACCTACATTTTAAACATCAAAATCTACCTTTTTTTCATTAACATGTGAATTATCCATGCTATAATTTAAATTTCTAGACATAAAATTTGTAACATGAAAAAAAATCAAAGTTAATTTACAATTATTTTAAATTTAAATTTAGGAGATAAAATATGTAATTTAATTTTCAATCAAAAATATGGGAAAAAATTTAAATTTACAATGAATATTATTTAAGTTATGAAACAATAATCAATATAATATTTTATATCAATTTATTTACTTTGATTATATTAATTAAAATAATAATCAAAAAAATTTCTATTTGGGACTAAACACTAAGTGTTATTATTGTCAACCAAATTATCAAGTATTAATGAATAATTAATTTAATAATTAATCAAAAAATACTGATATTCTAGGACTAATAGAATTACTCTATTATTTTCAACTAGGAAAAATTTAAAAAAAATGATTACTTGTATGTAGTGACTCAGAAAAAATATCCAATGACACTTTAATTGCAATAAAAGCTTGAAGTTGAATTTGTAAGGAGCAGGGTAAACTTACCATAGGGATTGAGAAACCTCACTGAAATATATAATAATTTAAGTATATCTAAACCTATTGCCTAAAATTCCTGTTCAATTAGGGCCCTGGAAAAAGTTTCAATTTGCACTAGGGTGGTCCGTGTGTCAAGTTCTTTCCCCATTAAATCAAAAATTATTATTGTTAGGAAAGGCTCCCAATTTTTTGCAGATCATCTAGAAGATAGAGGAAAATAAAAAAAAAATAGAAGAAGAAGAGAACACAAGAGAACAACAAGAATAAACTCAAGGAATAACTACAATGAATAAAGAAGCTAAGAAATCTCAAATACAACTATTGGATGTTGAAGGTTTATTTAAATCAAGTAAGTAAATTTATTTCTATCTGCTATATCAAAACAAAAATAAAACAATTGAACTGCTCTTAAAGCAGCCTTCTATATAGCTTTACTCCTAGATTTTATTATACTACTCACAGTAATAAATTTGATAGAAAAATACTAGAATTTGTAAAAAAATGATATTTATGAATTGTAAGGTAATGTAAGTAATGGTGACTACAAAGTGAAAAACAAAAGCCTTTAAATAGACAAATGAGGCCCTCTGAGACATTACTAAGGGTAAAAAAGAAAAGAAACAAATAAAATGAAGTGTTACAGAAAAAAAAGGGTTATATGTAACTATTTACAAAAACAGAATAAAAGACCCCAATGTATCAATCCCTTTAAATCCTGTAGCCATGTAAGAGATGGAATAGGATAATAATTTGATCAAAAATAGAAAAAATGTAACTATATTAGTTACAAGCAAGTTACATTTTGTTGTATTGTAAAAATCCAAATTTATAATGAAACAAATATTTTTTATACTATTTAAGATGTACAATTTTTATATCTAACTAATATGGTTAAAAAAATTTAATCAGTTTTAATAGTTTAATAAGTGTTGTAATTAAACAAGTATTTTAATAAAATCACATTTATTAAAATAAAACACTTACATTTAAAGTAAAGGTTTCACTTGTTTAATGTATTTATTTTATAATTTATTTATTTATTTTATTTTATTGGTCCAATTGTGAGAAAAATGAGGTACTCAATAATTTGGTAAAGTAATTTTATTTTTATCACCACAGAAAAAATGGGGGGGTATTGCTAGCAATACCCCTTGCTTGAACTCCGTTGAGCCACAAATCTATGCTTGAATTATGCACACATCATCACCATGTAGGAAATTGTTTGGCGTTACATTTAGTCAGAGATTTGTCACAAATTGAGCTCAAGATGAACCTACATTGATCACCATTTGATCTTGTAAAATCCTAATTTGATCATCAGTTAAACTCCCTTTGATCTCACTTTGATCTAACATAAGCTTTTGCATATCCAATATGTCAACTATTCACTTTCAAAAAGATTCGTAATGAATTTCACATGGAATATTAGAAACGAAACCAGTAATTTTGAGTAAATGTCTCATCAAAATGATTAATCTACAACAAAATACCATCAAAATTCAATCTGATTACTGAAAACTTTTGGTAAAATGATTAATAGATATTTAAATTGGAAAATAATATTCCATTTCTCAATTTAAAATTCAAAATATAAATCCTCGTTTGAAATGTGAATTTTGTAGATTCCTTGCCTTCCTATATTATGAGTAATATTTGAGGTATTTTACACCTTTGTAAATATGGTGTTGTGCTGCTAGAAATTATCTCTGTTTCAATTCAACTTTATTGAAGCTTGATTCCAGAATGATACATATTTTATCACTATTTTGAGAAAAAAGTCACTAGTAATGAATTTAGCCTTTTATCTGTCCTTTATTAAACCTCACTTAATCCTACTTAAATCCAAATTGACCCACAAAAACCTTATTTGGGATATTTTTTAGCCCAGGATGATTCAAGATTGGAGCAAAATATTATTTTAAATATCCAATATGCCTATTTATTAAATTTCTTCAAGCTTACTTTAAATTCACATTAACATTAACTTTCACAGGAAATATTAAACACAAATCTTGAAAATATAGTATTTAAAATCATAATAAATATAATATAATATGCTTACAACAAAATTTTCTTTCTGGATTAATTGAAACAAAAAATTGTTCATTTGTGAAAATAGAAAAAATACTATCCATCCTGAATTTAGAATTCATTTTTAAAAATTTAATGCCCCCTCACTTTCAAGTTTATCTTGTATTTCGAAAATTATATTTTTAATAATTTTGTGAATAGTACACCTGAGATATAAACTTGGGTATATCAAAAACTAAAACATCAGCAAATTGAAATGTTTTTTATTGTTATGAATGGAAATAATGATTGAAAAACACCATTAGAGCAAGTTTGATTTTGAATAATAGGCATACTTTCTCATGTAAATTTCAATAAAAATAATTTTTATTCTTACATAAGTTGCGGTGGATACATTTGAGCTCAAAAAGAATTAAAATTGAAAAAATAAGACTTCTATAATTCATATTCAAAAATGAAATCACCCTTCATTATCTACCTGTAAACTATTTTAAATTGAATAATTTCAAAGTCAGTATATACTGATGTTATTTTTTCTTCTAAAAAATTTATTATATAGATTAATAGTCATAAACAGTTGACATAGATGTTAAATTTATATAAGCAATCTTTAATTCATAAAATGATAAAACTATCTTTTATGTAAAAAGTGATGAAGGAAAAAAATATTATTAAATTTTTGATGCACTATCAATAAAATTGAAGATAGAGCATATCAAAAGTTTAAACTTAATTTCAATTTTGATATCATCATTTTATTTTATTTTACTTGAGTAGAAAACGGATTTTAAATCTCAATATAATTTTAAATCCCATTAGTTTGTAGATTTCAACATTTGAAACTATGAAATAAATATTTATGAAAGAATTTTACAATATTTGCCCTTCTAAAAACTCATAAATCCAACTTCAAATCTTCTAACCTTCACAAGTAACCACAATGCATTCTGAAAATACTCTATATTTAAATAATTAAAGGTAAATAAAATTATGTTTTTATTCTTTATTTCAATTTTTGATAAATAATATATATATATACATATATATATATATATAATTTCTTAAAAAGTCTAAGAGGGAACTTAATAGTGGTTTTGGCATTAGATATATAGATTCAACTTTCAAAAAATTTGTTTGGAATAAATTACAAAGACAAAAAGGATATATTTTGATGAAAGAATACTGATTTAGGTTCTCTTAAAATATTATTAACCATTTTTATGGAATATTAATCCATGGTTATCATTCTTTATGATATTATCATAGAATGTTTTCCTTTTTTAATATAATGATTTTCTATTGTGTGGTATGTAGGCTAAGATAAGTTTAAAAGATTTATTGAAGATATATATACCAGAAACAGTATAATCTGTAGATTTATAACTATAACTTACTTTTCTGATGTTTTACATCATTGATAAGTAGCTCATGCATTACACAAGTAAATAATTATAGTCTCTGGAAATAATTCCTTGTGAATTTCAAATTTTTTGTTATTCTTAAAATCATTACTCAAATAAACTAAAAATTTCTTCAAATATTGATTGAAAGAAGGAGTTACAAAATCTTATTTTGTAGTTATAAAAGTTTGAGTTATTTTTCATATTATCAAGTATAATGAACATTTGTAAATTTTAACTTGAAAACTAGTGATCATAGCAAAGTAATACTGGAAGAATCAGATAAAAAGGGTGGAATAAAGACATAGCACAACAGGAAATGATACAAAATTGTTGATTTTTATCTCATAAAATTCAACTTATTTTTAACATATTTTACCACCTTTAGATAATGTTTAGTGGATTTTAACATTATTATAACAAGCAAACTTAACAATGTTTTGATTTTTTTAACAAAAATAAATATTGTTAGATCATTTTTTTTAAAAATATGACTTATTTTTATGCTTTATCTACAATAGTTAGTAGTTTTTTTTGCAGAAATTACTTGTTTTGATATTCTATTTTTGAATTTTTTAAGAGACTTCATTGCATTAAAGTTTTGTAATAATTTTTCATTAAAGCATCATATTTTAAATCTAGAGAATTGGTTTTGAAATAATATATATTTTCATGTTAATTGACTCATTATTTTTGAATTGATAAATTATGTTAAAATTGGGATTGCTTATTTCTAGTGAGTGTACATCATAGTTTGTTTTCAAATCAAAGATTAATAAATGGTGAAATTTGGTAAAATTCTATATATCTTTTAAACCTTTTTGATTTAAATAATGTTTAATGTTATGTAATCATTCTATAAGTAGAACACAGTTAAAATCTGATAATGGTACATTGCTTTCAATTTCTAATACTAAAATTCTATTCTTCTTGAAACAATGTAAACTAAAGCTTGGTATCTCATAAGAAACTCACAATTTTCAAAAATCATATTTCCAACTTTTTAAACATGATACACATTAAAATATGTTTTTAGAATAATTTCCTAATTAGTTTCAAATACTAGAAAATAATGACCTCAATTTATTTTAATACTTAAACCATTCTGATGAGTGAATTTCGCAATCCTCTAAGTAAAATATGGTTACCATTTATACACATATGCATGATTTCTCCTTTTGTTTAATTTTAGCTGAATCTAAAAAGTAAAATCACATGTTGAATATCATCTATAGATAAACTTCTTATATTAGAAGCTAATATTTCATATGAGAAATTTGTTATTGAGTTTGGGAAACATTAATAAGTGTTGGGTATTATAATTGAGCCATTTATTCAAGTAAATAAAAAAGGATGACCTTCTAAATATTTCATATATATATATATATATATATAATAAAAATTAATTATATAGTAGCATTTAACCATGTTTTTATACTAATGTCATATAAAAAAAGGGATTGAACTAAAACTTTCAGTAAAGAAAATAAAAATAAGATAAGTTAATATTCTTGTTTATATTCTCATATTTTTGAAATGGATTACTTAAGGGAGAAAATTATTTGGTTTTAGAGTACAAGAATTTCTAGATAAAAATCTTCACAATATAGTTTGACCCTCTCAAAAAGAAAATTCCTCAAATTTTACTATCACATTTTATATATTTGTTAAGTAATAGAAAATGGAGTTGTGTCTTTGACAATGAAGCTTTAGAAAATGAAATAAATGATTTAAATTTATAATATAATTTTTGAAACAATAAATCATGTATTCAAAAAAAATTATATATCTTACAATCAAGATAACAGTATTAATTAAGCAACTCTAACAACTTTGGAAAGAAAACAAGAAAAAAATAATTAGTAAAATGCATAAGTTATTTTTAGAATTTAAGGAAACTTAATAGCTCTACCTGTAAACTAGCCTTAAAGCAGGTTTGGATTTAACATGTGGAAATTCATACATAGTACCCTTCCATCATTAGAGCAGAATAAAATTTATGTAGTTTTATTTTTTTAATTTATAATAGTATTTTTATTTTTGGCTTTTTCATTAGTATAACTATATATTTTTTAACTTTTTTGTTTTTCATAACATAAGTTCAAAGCTGCACATCACTAATTCAAGATGAAACTCCATATAAGGTAATCAATGAATGATATATTATAATGAATTTTACTAGAGACTTTTCAAAAATGGTGATTAAGAATACTTATTATAATTTTTTAAATTTTTATTATTATTCTATCTCTTGAAAGGAGATGGCCATATCTCAATTTAATTAGTTTTTCCTCAGAAAAATTTATTCTTGATCTAAATAAAATTGCATCACTATTAACTAGATGTTATTATACAATTTTAACAATTTTTTTATCTGAACATAGTTGAAAGTATGTATAAATTAAAGTGTTTCCACATAGTCTTACTATTATCCCACCATTATTTTCACATTTAGATTTCATTATAACTGTAAAATAAGTTTTTCAATAATTTTAATAATACCTTAATATTTAATAATTTAGTTACATAGTAGATTTTTTATCCTTTTTTTATATGAGGCTTATTATATAAACACTACTTTTAGATTTTATCCATTTTGATGTCTGATAATTTAAATTTTCATTTAACTACCCAAATTATATCAAAAAAAATTCAAAATTATATTTTTTTAATGTACTCTTTTTGATAAACTTATCATTTCTTATAGGTTATTCTTCAACTATTTATTGTAATTAATTACCCACTCATTTATGGTCTGTTATTGTTGTTCATTACATACAGACAAAATAAGGATACTCTCATATTATATTGGAGTTTTAAATTAAAAAGTAAATACTAGTGGCTGGTATTAAATATGAAGTTGTTATAACTAAGTTGAACATTAATTAATTATTAAATGGCATTTTATATTACAAATTTTATTGAATGTATATAAAAATAACACTCAAGAAATATATATAAGATATATATATAACCATTGTATATCAAAAATGATGTACTTATCAACATGGTCTTTTTAAATGATTTTCAAATTTACTTAAAGAGACATTAATATTACCAATTCAAATTTTATATCAAATACAACAATATTATTATTTCATTTTTAATTATTTTACAAAAAATTTGAGTTTCAAAGTAATTTAATTCAGTATTTAATGAATGTTTTTGAAAAATATTTTTAAAAATAGAAATAACCCCTCACAAAAAAAATATAATTTTTTTTACTTACAATTCGCACCATATTTCTACCCTTAAAATATTTGTATTCTTCTAACAAAAATATTTTTTAAATAAATTTAAAATTTTTTTCATTATTCAATTACAAAATGTCAAATTTATAATTTATTTTACCTTACTAAAAAATTTAGTTGAAAATTTAATTTTGTATTTCCAAAAAATAAACTTAAATGTCAAAAATTAAAAAAACAAAATTATAAATATAATTATGAGAAAGAGGTAGATTAAATTTATAATATTCATATAAAAAAAATTCATATATTTTATGGTGTTTGAATTTTAAATTTAATGTATTAAAAAATAATTATTAAATAACCAAGCCAAATGAAATTGGCTTGGATTTTTGGTATCACTAGAACTTATTTTTTTTCTTATACTCACATTTTAATTTTTAATTTTTTTTTTTCTACATTTCTCATTTTTTTTTATGATTTTTAATGTTTTTAAGACTGAAGTTGCTTTCAAACAACTTCGGTCTAACGTTTCTCTCACTTTCCCACCAGATTGCACCTGGTAGAGAAAGTCGCTTCCATTTTAGAGACCAAAGTCCCTTGCAAGGACTTTGGTTTCTCTGTGTGCATTGCACAGCCAGAAAAAAACTGGCTGTGCAATGCACTGCATGCAGCACATGCAACACGCATCGCTTCTGCAAGTAATGCGCATTGCATGCAACGCGCTTTTCTGCTGCATGCAGCGCGCATTGCACATGCTGCGCATATCTCATGCAGCTGACTTGATATCAGCTGCATGAAATATGGTAGCGATTGTGCAATGCGCGTTACTTGCAGCAGCAACGCGCGTTGCACACTGCTTTGGCCACCTCCCAGCCTAGTAAATTAGCTGGGAGGGTGGCAAACATTACAGCAAGCAATCGAAGTCACTAAAAGAGACTTCGATTGCTTGAAAGAGACACTTCCAGCCAGGGGAAACCTGGCTGGAAGTACTAAATTGCAATGTAAGGGACCCAAGCCAATTTCAAAGGCTTGGGTCATAAATTAAGGTTTCTAAAAAGCAGCCAGTATAAATCTGGCTGCAATAAAAAGTAAATTTTTTAAATAAAATACATAAAAAAATAAAAATTTGTTCAAATAAAATATATAACACTCTTCAGCCAGTAAGAAACAGCCTTCCATTGTTACACATAGAAACAAAATCAAATGTTTCTTTCATCAACATTGGCCATGTTTCAATATTTTGAACCAAGTAAGATCAGGAAAAAGGTCACGGCAAAAAAATTGCATAATTAAAAGTCTCCCAATTTAATATGGTGCGGAGGTTCATATTTTAGAAATAGGTGGTGCACATTATAGTTTCCTTTAAAAAAATTCAAAAATGAATTAATTTTGGCGCAATGTAAATTTAAATGTGATGAGTGTATGTTTTTTAGCTACGTGAAACATGGTAGCTAGAATTATGTGGCGTCAATTTTTTTTAGATGTGAAATTCAGTGTTCCACAAATGTGCATCTGTACAACATGCAGCCAAGTAAATTCTAGCTGGAATTAGTATATGCATAGGAAAAAATGATCATGCTGTGTACAGTGCCTTGGCAACATCATTCTTGGAATTTAGATGAAGTTTATCATATGACTTGGAGAGCTGCATTTTTTTGAAAATGTGATCAGTGAAAATTCATGATATATACATCTGTTTGCCACCCAATTTCTTTTTCCTTTCTCTTTCTCACTTACCTTTTTCAAAAATTATCAATCATATTTTGCTTTATCATTTTGAATTATTGGTACTATTTTCTTGACCTTATCTGATTACCGGTAAGCAAATTTTTCTTGCTATTGCATTTCATATCATTTTGGTTTGTTACACTTTTTTACACTTTTGAAAAGTTAATCTAATGATTCTAATTCTGAATTTATTTTTATGGTATCTTTTACTGTACCCTTTCGATTCATTATAAAATAATTCTTTTTCAGTTAACTTAAAGTTTTTTTATTTGTTTGTCAATTTACTTTTCTTTATTCCTTATCAAAAATGTTCAATTTATTTATCTAACCATTTATTTTTTAAAACAGTGATTATAAAATAAACTTTATAATTAATTTTGATCAATCAGCTACAAATGGAAGAAGATTTTATAGACATGTAAGTTCATGTTTTGCTTATCATTTTTCTATATTTCTTTAATACTTTCTCAACCATTATATTATTAATATGAAAAGTAAAACATCATCTCGTACTTGCTGAAAGCATACAGGATAATGTTTTGCTTTTAATAATAATAATTAGATTGTTTGTACTTTACCTTTAATTTATTGATTTTTAAGTTGTTTCAAAGTCTCGTACTTGCTGAAAGCATACAGGACAATGCTACAATTTAAAAATTAATAATTTATTGAAGTATAACTTTCTAAGTCAATATATTGATCAGAGCAAGATTTTTCATTTTATATATGTGGATATCATAATTCCGTAAATTTTTTAATATTACTAGTGTATTGGAGTTATACTTTCACTATATTATTAATATTAAGTGTAGAGCCAAATCTCGTACTTGCTGAATGCATACAGGATAAAGCTATACTCTTTATATGTATAATTTAATAAAGTATACCTTTGAAACGCTTTCTTAATATTTGAAATAAAGAAAAAGTATATAAATTTACTAATATGTAGATATGCTAACTTTTGTATTTCTAATATTGAAGATATGATAAAGTTAAAGGTATCATTGACTGATAATTGAAATTATGTTACTATTTTCTAATTTTTGATTTTTTTCTATTTTAAATCAAAATTGAATTCTCTTAGGATTGAACCATCAATGAGTAACGATTTGAAAAAAAAAACGGCCAGGGAAGAACTCTAACAATAGGTGGGCGAAAGACATTGCTACTGGAATGAAACTTGTAAACGCTCTTGGAATGGATACAAATGGGAAGAAGCCACATTTCTATGCACGATCTTATGCAAATAATATGACAGATTGCAATAATTATTACAATTTTTTTTCTGGATGTAGTATTTATAAACCAAAAGGTGTCTTAATACCTAATGTTCTTGTGCAGACTTTTGAAATTCATGAGCTCAAAGAACTAGATATGTTAGAAGCTACGGTGAGATGCATTAAGGATCTTTCTTACTGCGAACATGAAATTAAAAATAATGGTTATCATCAAAGAGCTGGTGGTTTTGGAAAAATGTTTGGTGGTGGCTTTATTTTAGATAGAAAGAAATCTTTACATATTCGTAAGTATCACTTTTTTTAATTTAAATACTGAATTTTTGAATGCTTTTCCTTGCAGATGAATACACTGATGATATTGTAAAAACGGATGAATATAAAAAACGAATGAAGAGGATTGCAATGTACTTTGAATATTTTTTTAAAAAAATATCATATGTAAAGTACAATGAGGCAACTAATCTTTGCGCAAAACTTGGTATTCCTGGATTTTCAAAAGTTTCTAGTGAAGAAGAGGGGGTACCGTTTGATAGTAATTTAACTTGGACATCTGGAGGGAATGGCAATGGGTTCTCTAATGAGGTTCATCTCGATAAGGATGCAAGTGAGTATACTTTAGGAATATTTTTTCCTAAAGATACAGAAAAAAACACCATTCATATGAAGTATGATAAGACCCAACCACGACAAATAGGTGGAGAACTTATGTTTCCCGAAATTCGAAGTAAAATAAACTTTGAAGCAACTAATGGAATAACAGTGACATTATGGCCTGCCAATCAACTAAGGCATTTTACCTCAAGATGTCATGAAATTCCTGGCTTCACTAGGATAGGTTCTTCTATTCAAATCAGCACTAGACTTTTTCATGCTATAGAAAAGCTTAATGTTTTTGATATTGATATTTCAGAATACTTAGAAATTAAAAAAGAAAAATTTAGGTTAGAATATTTGATTAGTGCTTTGAGAGTTTTTTTGAAAAGAGATGACTTAATAGAGGAAGAAATAGAATCAGCAAAGTATTATTTATCTAATGTTAAGACAAATCAAAAAAATCTAGATATATAAATATTAAAAATTTATATTATATATACACAACTTAATGCAAATTTAAACATGATAAATACTGGGAGTAGCTGTAACATTTTCAGTTTTGATAATTATAGTATTATCTATTTTTTTATTTGTGAAATAAAATATTTTTTTTTCATAATATTATAAGAAAATTTGATTTACTTTTGAGGAAATATATAAGTTGTGAAATCTTTAAATGTCATGTTTATTAAATTGGTAGCAAAGGTTCTAAAATAAAAAAAACTATAATAAAGAATTTGAAATATATTAGCCATAAAAATGTGCTTTTAATGCTACCAAATTAACTGTATAGTATTTTAGGTCAAACAGGCTTATTAATAAAAAAGTTAATAATAAAGAGTTGAAGAAAGAATTTTGAATCAATAATAGATTAAATTGTATTTTTTTAAGAATGTACTCATTTAATTATTTAAATTGTTCTACTTCTGATTAAAAATGTTACAATCAACAAAAATATTTGTAATAATTAATAGATTATATAATATTAAAGGTAAAGTAACAAAACTAGAGCAGTTATCATATTTTTATATAAACAATAAAATATTTAAGAATTTAATACAAGTATTTGAAATCATATAAGTAGATTTTAAAATATTTGTTATTGCTGGACTTACAATAATTTTTTTTAATAATTAATTTAGAAAATCATGTCAAAGGTTACTTAATAAATTTCAAAGATGGTCACATTTTTGACGTATTTGAAGGAAAATAACTTGAGTTATACAAGATATATCATATAGACAGAACTTTATCTATTTACATGTTGGAATATTAATTTATTGAAAGGCTATGTTTAGCAAAAAAAGGTGATACTGGCTGAATGGAGCTCCAGTGATTAAGAAAATCTGCAGAAATAGCCCTAGCAATTCCCGGAGGACTTGGGGTATCAAATTTTAAAGGAAATGGATCACACTTGCCTATAAAAGGTTTTATTAATGTTAAAATATAGTTATTTAAATTTTTCCAAATTATTTCTTCCATCAAATGATTTATTTTTTCATGTAAATTAAGAAACTTAACTTCTGATATTACCTCCAAGCAATCAGCTGCTGAAGCCAATCTATGATCTTGAGAGCTCAGAAATAAACCACGGACACCATCAATTATATAGAATGTGAAAGATTGATATCGGTGGTGGGAGTATTTAGAATTTATTTTGTTTAGTGCAGCCTTTTGTTTCTCTCTCATTATAGTCAGTTCAGTATTTTCGTTTTTCTCACTTGATTGTTGAGCTTCACTAGTCTTCCCACTTGATATTGTTGCAGCACAATATTTTGATTTAAGAATGATAATTGACATAATTATATCAATGATAATATTGCTGATTTGAAGAAGAGTTGACATTGATATATCACGGGTTTGAAGTGCAGTGGGACCAACTTCTAAGCCATCAGAAATCGGACTCTTCAGATTTGAAAGGTGAGCTAGAAGCTGAAGACCACGTTCAATTGGACAATCTGAGTTAATGTTTTGATGTGATGGAAGCTGGCTGAATTCATGTGCGGTCAGATAAAGTGAAGATGATATAAGAGATACCCATGAAGAACGGCAGTGGTCACTTGGGATCATTAATCTCATGAGCATTCGGATAAGATTGGATTCAGGGTGATCCATTTTCTTTGTTGAGGAAAGAATTTCAGTATTTAAACCATCAGGATCACATAAATCTTCCATTTTTTTGAAATCAATATTATCAAGTACCCATAGCTGTGAGCTATCAATCTCTAAAAAAATATTTGCTACAAAAGGAAAAAAAAAATAAGTAAAAGAACAAAAGTCAAGACTAAAAATTATTGTAACTTACATAACTCAGTAAGTTTTGAAAGCCAATCTTCTCCACAAGATTTTTCCCAATGAAAAGTAAACATTGGAATATTTGACATGGGTTCTTGGGAAGAAGTAGAAGAGCATAATTCGAGGAGAGTAACAATTTCCAACCACGACCTGAGGACCTTTGCCGTGCTGATTCTACCTTTATAAAAATTATGAATTTTACAGAATTCCTCCTGCAAATCAGATTCTTTTAGAACTGAGGGTGAATAAGTTAGAGGTTTTTTCGATATCTTGATTGGAGTTGATTTCATTGGTAGAGAAGCTTTCAAAGAGATCAAAGTAGGTAATTTAGGAGGTGATGGGTATTGCTTCTTAGAAATGAAGGAATTTGGTGATGAGCTGTTTGAATCATCATCTTTATCAAACATATCAACATGTCTTGAAGAAGATTTTAAACTTTGCTTTTTTTGATGAACAAGCATAGCTTCATATTCTGACAGTTGATCATCGCTATTTTCATTGCTCTTTTCATCATCTTCATCAGGGAGAGGGCGTTTATGGATGGAACAATCTACAGCAGGTGAGTTTCTGGTACAAAATATCAAAAGAAAGATAAAAAGTACAATATGTAAGCAATAAAAGAGATATATGATTGAATTTTAAAGATAAAAGAATAACAATAAAAAAAAAAGGAAACAAGAATATACTCATTATCAAAACCTTTGCTTTTTTTTGAGATTTATTATTTGATACATCAGAAAATTCATTAGCAGAAGCCGGTTTAATACGTCGAACAAAAGAGGAGCCTTGGGATAATCTCTTTTTCTTGGAGCAGATAACAGGTGTTTCAAGATTTTCCTTCGAAGTTGAAGCATGAGTTGAAGCTGATGGTTCATCTGTCTCATCATCATCCCTAATGACAATGACTTCACCAGGAGGAATCATACCCTCCTCATAAGCTACAAATATATATGAAGAAAAAAATATTAATAATCTTATCTACTAATTTAAAAGGAGACAAAAAAGGTGATGAACATACATTTTTCAAGGCTTTTCACATATTGGAGTAAGTCATTACAAGGGTTAGATAAATATGAAGGAGAAGGATTATTGTTAAGGATCTTGACAAGCTCTTCTGTTTTATCTCTAGCCAATTCAATTAAATTGCGATACTGAACTCTTGTTATTTCCTGCCTCTCATTGCTAAGTACAGGAGGGTTAGGTGCCATGCCATGTGGCAGACATGGTGCAAGCTCAAAAGCTTCAAAGCGAGTATCAATCAGAGAGTGGGATGAAACACATTTGGGTGCTGGAAAATCAAATTTTTGAAAAAAAAGATATAGAACATAAGTGAAATATATAAATTAAGAGAGAGGAACATGATATACATACAAAGTGGAGGTGTAGGATTTTGTATACTAGACATATTGATTAATGAATATCAAAAAAAAGTATTCGATATCAAAAAATTATGATGTAATATGATGAATAATTATAAGAAACTCTATTCTAGAAAATTGAAGTTGATAATTTAATAGGATAAAAAATTGAACAAGATTAAAATTAAAGTGAGGATGAAAGAAACAGAAAACATAAAGAGGGGGATTTTATATTATTTGAGCTTTTTTTAACATGTATTATTCATAGTGGGGTAAACTGAGTAACATGCTAAATCACAATCTGTTTATATTGAAGCGAAATTTGATGTAGCTAACAGAAAATACTAGTAATTCTTTGGGGACTTTTAGTGTGAAAAACAAATAATAACAAATTTATATCCCATATGCAAATTGCCACTGGTAAATACAAAATTTTTTAAATTAGAATTTACTCCTAAACAATGGAGATACACTTAATTAGTATATTATATGAAAAAAAAGGATAATCCTTTATGAATATTTGTTAAATTTACTTTCAGATGACAATGCGAGATTCACATATATACTGATATGCCTCATCAAACAAGAAATGAATTATAAATATAAAATTGGTAACATTAGAATTTAAGATAAGAATTTGTTTTTTAAGTGACAGGAGGAGTGTCAGGCTAGGGTGTGGGCACCGTGACCAAACCTTTGATAAACTTGGATACAACTAAGGGAAAAAAAATTTGAATAGTTTTATTTTGCAATATATCTTGGTCTGCACAAGATATTGCATTGTTGTCCCTAACTATACCAAAATTGTTACTTTTCAAAAGTTATAGGACTACTAAGTTGATAAAATATTATTATGAATCACCCAATGAAATACCTTAAGCAACATTCAAAATTATTAAAATATTAATATTCAATTTGAGATTTGGATTAGCTAATTTTTAACAACTTACCACAGTTTTGATTAATATAATAAAACTTGAAAAAAATTGTTGAGATAACCTAGAAATGGGTGCAAGAAAATGATGAAACATATGACTTGAAACTTAACTCATACACTATTGATAAACTTCATGGATCCTGATTAATTTCTATCGAAATTAATTTTGAGACTAGCATATTGAATTTTAGCTATGACCAAGTACTGTAAGTGCCATGGTTTGTATTCAATATATTGGTGTTGAAATTAATTTTGATAGGAATCAACAAGTATCACATGGCACCATGCATGAAACACTGACAGAAACCATAAAATTTATGAGGCAATGAACCTCATAATTTCGATAGAAATTAATATAGACCCCTGCATATTGAATACAAGCCATTTCACATGGACTACACAGACATAGATAAAATTCAACATGCATGGCTTAAAATTAATTTTGATCGAAATTAACCAAGGCATTAAAACATCAATTTTTATATGGTGTACTTGATCAAACCAGTTTATCTAACTGCTTAGCTTACCTATACTTATAGGAATTTTATGCATAGTCCATGTCCATATTAATTTCAATCGAAATTAATGTTGACTAATACATAATGAATACATGCTATGCCACTTACACTTGCCAGGCATAGCTACCATTAAATATGCCAGTATCAAAAATTAATTTCAATCAAAATTAATGAGCATCATAATCATGAATTTCTGGAGTCAACTGCTTATTTTTATGCATGGTGCCTTGCCAACATTAATTTCGATCGAAATTACTTTTGATACTGGCATATTGCATGTATATATGCCTGGAAAGTGTAAGTGGCATAGTGTGTATTCATTATGTATTGGTCAACATTAATTTCGATCGAATTTAATGTTGACATTTGCATATTGAACCCAAGCCAGAAAACAACCCAGAAGATTCTTCATAAAACTTCCCATTAATTTCGATTGAAATTAAGGCTGACCATATACATATTGAATGGTAGTTATATCTGGTCTGAGTAAGCAGAGATTACTTATATTCAATATGTATTGGTCAACATTAATTTTGATCAAAATTAATGAGCATTTTGATCATGAACTTTTTCAGTCAGTTAGTTGTTTCAATGCATAATGGCATGCCAACATTAATTTTGATCAAAATTAATGTTGAAATGATATAATGCTTTTTTGCATGACATGTAAAGGACGGCAAGTATTTTTAAGTATTGAAATTTACTATACATGTTGAGGGTAAATATAAAATTTACATATCCATATTAATTTCTATAAAAATTAATTTTGACCAATACATAATAAATAGTAGATATGTCTGGCTAGTGTAAGTGGCATAGCTTTTTTTCAATCTGCACTTGGCAACATTAATTTCGATCGAAATTAAGGTTCATGATTATCATCAATTTATTCAGTCAGTTGCTTACTGTTATGCATGGTAACATGTCAACATTAATTTTAATAAAAATTGAATTTGACATGCCACCAAGCATTTTTATGTAAGATGAAAAGTAGGGCACTCTATTCTTAAGTAAACACATTACAATGCATATTGAGCATGTAAATATCATTTACACATTAATATTAATTTCAATCAAAATTAATGTTGACCAATAAACATTGAACACAAGCTTTACAACTTACACACACCAGATATAACTACCATTCAATATGTATATGGTGCTCACTAATTTCGATCGAAATTAATGAGCAGTTTTATGAAGAATTTTTTGGGTCGTTTGCTGGTTTGGGTTCAATATGAAAATGTCAATATTAAATTCTATTGAAATTAATGTTGACCAATACGTAATGAATACACACTATGCCACTTACACTTTCCAGGAATAGACACCATGCAATATGCCAGTATCAAAAGTAATTTCGATCGAAATTAATGTTGGCAAGGCACCATGCATAAAAATAAGCAGTTGACTCCAGAAATTCATGATTATCATGCTCATTAATTTCGATCGAAATTAATTTTTGATACTGGCATATTTAATGGTAGCAATGCCTGGCAAGTATAAGTGGCATAGCATGTATTCACTATGTATTGGTCAACATTAAATTCGATTGAAATTAATATGGATACATAAATGTGACATAAAGAGGTATGGACCATCAATTTGTTGAAAATACATTTTTATATCTCATACATTATTTGTTTTTCTTAAATAAAATGTTACTCTCTCTCAATATCACTTTATAACATTTACCAAGCTGCTTTGAAAGAAAAAACAGAATACATAAAATTCAATATAAGATAGCTATATTACACAGAAGATCACCGTTATACCTAAGTTATGATGATGTTGATGCTCTATTAATTGATTCCCGAATCTTTACCAGATCAATATCAGCTCCAACCCCAAGTGACTCACGTTCATTCACAGATAATCCTTGCAAAAATGTTGCTGAATAGCAATTCTTGGGGAGGTATTTGGGAACATTGAATATACCATTTTGTGCAACTGTCCTTTCTGATGACCGTGAATATGTTTTTAATGCTGATTTTTTTTGAGCTGGTGTATGGGCTAAGTCCTTTGTCATCTTATCCATTTTTTTAAACAAATCATTGAGTTCAGGATTTTGCCATCCAGGAATAGCTCGGATAGGTGCAGTTGGGGCTGGTGCTGGGCCTTCCTCGATATCAGAGATGCACCTAGTATCATGAAAAAGCACAACAAAACCTGGCACATCACTGCAGAGATCTCTTGCTAACTTGTAGCGTGCACTAGCAATCTGAATTCCAACTAAATCAGCTTCATAATAACAAAAAGCAAAGTAAAATAAAAAACTTACCTTGGTCCGATAACGTTTTACTTGTGCCCTTGCCCTCTTTTCAATCTTTTCTCTTGCTACCCTTTCCTCTTCTTGCCCAAACAACCTTATCATCTCCTTCCCCTTATTAACTACCCATTTCTCAATAACACATTGAGTGAACTGAAGCTTTGACTGATCGATTGTATTCAAGGTGGTGAGCCATCTGGTACAGTGGTCGCATACTATGCTTCCCATGACTTGATTCCAAGTTGATTCTGAAAAATCACGGCAAGTCCAATCAAACGCGAATTTCCGAAAACCTTTTTCTTGCAATTCACGCTCTAAGTTTCTTTTGACAGAAAGTGGGATCGGTGCTCCTCCTTTTAGTCCTCGAGGCGCAGGTGCTGGAAAAAATTCGGGTAGTCGAATTTTGGATCGCAAGAAGGCTATAGAATTGGTTATCAGAAATTGTCGATCAGCTGCAGAATTGGCACGGTTAGAAGATTGGACTTGGGTTAGGACAGTTTGAATGGTTTTTAGTTTGAATTGGCTCCAATCTTTCCAATTTTCAATCTCCAAAGGTGTTGGGCTCGCAGGATATTTTGATATTTGTGTTGGTCCCCCAAGACAATACTTCAGAAAGTGGTAAATATTTCTATTTAGACTTTCCGAGCTCCTGGGAACATCATTCCTTCTAACTAAGCCTCTTACAGCCCTTAACCCCCGTTCTCGCTCATGAGACTCTGCTGAATTGAGTCTGTGGTAATCACTGATACCCATAATGATTGAGAGATTCACTAACAATTCAAATAAGTTAATTAAATTGGTTATTTTTCAATAAAAGAATACACTACAAATTTGACTTACCTGCTCCACTTGTGCTTGCTCCTTGGTTAGGCTGAGCAGATGATGATTGGTCTCCAAAAAATTCCCTCAATACTTCACTAGCCCAATCTCTTCCTAGCTGATCAGCTTGCTGATTAGCACTTTCAGAAGCAGAAGGATGATTGGGATTAAAATTTCTCGGTTCTGAATGAGACTCTTGGCCTGGATTGGGATTAGGTGGTGGGTTAGGATTAGGTGGTACAGATTGAGATGCATCTGGAGGTGGATCAGCAGAGGGTGGTGGAGGAGTATTTCCAGTATTAGTATGTTGAGGCGGAAAAAAATCAGAATCGGTTGGGTCAACAGACATCCCTTCAAAATTATCATCCATAATGAACTGTAATAAAATAAAATAAAATAAAAATAATCAGTTGTTAAAATTTATACCTATCAAAGCTAAAGTAAAAAAAGATACTATGTATATAGTCTTGTAAACGTGTATGTTCTCTTGTCGAAAAATAAAGTGAATAATATATAGCTATCAGCTAAAGTTGGAAGGTCAAACTATTTATAGTAGATGAATGAGCAAGAAGATCATTCATTAAGTAAAAATTTTATCATATTTCTCATTATCATGATTTTATTTCTTTCATTCTTACATTTAAGATAAAAATGACTCATTGAAAGCATGGGTTCTCTCGCAATAAAAGCAACCAAAGTAATTGATCACTGATTTATGATAAGGTAAGTTGGATGCATCGCATTTTTTAATCGAGCATTGAATTATTTCTTTCACCATTTACAAATATCACCAATCCTACAAATTTCCCCAATCCCAAATTAACACAAAGATGTTAGTCAACAGAAAATAAATTTGATTAATTTTTTCACTCACTACTGTCTGCAGTCCAATGGCAGTGACAACCTCGTCTTTGATTCCAAACATTCCTTTTTTGTGCTCGACAGTAGCTGCATGTCCAATTATTGCATCTTTCTTAATCACAATTTGAGTTGCTTTGGCTACTCTTACTAACCGACAATGCACTTGTGGGAAAAGCTCATAGGGATCCTTTGATGTTTCTTCTGGACAGAGCTCTTTGAAAGGACTTACTATTAAATATATTTGATCAATCTCTTCCTTTGATCTGAAAAGATCATCAATTTACCCAAACTGGCTATCTTTTCCATAGTAGAATTCAATTGTTGAATTAGCAATGTGTCAATGGTAACTAGTAAACCTCTTTCCATGTATCAATATGCTTGCTACATTTTCAACTACCCGATCCCCACTTTTCTCCAATGGTGTCAAAGCCCGTCTTGAAGTTTCTTTTCCCATTCGTGCCCTTACCCATTTAGTAAATAATGCCATACTTAGATGGATCCATTTGTTTTGTTTATCGAGATCAATATGGATTTTTTTAGTCTCACATTGATCATTATCTTCAGCTTCACCAAGATCTAATACCCTAGACTTCCGATACCAATGTTTGAGCATTGTTAGCGGTATCTCTCCTGTGGTAAATATTAATAAATTAGCACAGCTGAGTTTTTAAATCATTGCTTACAAACATTACATACGTGGATGGTGATTGTTTGGAATTTCAGATAATATATGATTCACCCGCTCTCCAGACCAAGTAGCTGTACCTGATGGTGGACCAAGACGCTTTATCATTTCAGGATAATGTTGAGTGATATGCAGATTTGGCATTGCATTAATATTCTTCCAACCCTCTTCAAGGCACTCATGATACTCTAACAGAAATTGATCTAGATCTTTAAGCTCATTAGTCTGTATATTTTTTAATGTCAAAAAATTGGTGATCAAGCATAATGTTACAAGTGACTTGAGAAGATAATATTCTCTTGGTTTATCAGCTGAGGAAGCTGAAGATTCAGATTCTTTAAATTTTTCAAACCAAAGGGGTATACACCACACAATATGGGGGGCGGACTTGCTAGCAAGTCCGCAACCTTGGACCCAAACTCACCATAGATTGAACACACATTGAGCTATTGATAAAGGAACCATACAATCAGGGATGAACACCACTCAGCAGAACCGTTTTAGGTGGGTGTTCAAGTAGAGTTCAGTATGGGTTCAGTATGAGTTCAGTCTGAGTTCCATCTGAGTTCCATCTGAGTTCAGGTTGAGGACTTGCTAGCAAGTCCACCCCCTATATTGCGTAGTGATAAGTGACAAAGGGAAGTAGAGAGTATACAGCATGTGCCATTCTGCTGCCTTGAGGGATCCAGCCTTTTTAGATCCTACTGATTTTGGAACTCGTGTTAGCCAGGAAGGTCTTCTTACTTGATCAATCATCTTCCATACAACCTGTAGCTCTGCTGCTGTGATTTGTGGATTACTACTACCTTCATTTTCTTTCTCCTTACCTTTCCTTTTATTTTCTTCATCTCTAGCTGTCTCATTTGATGAGTGAGATCCTTCATTCTGTGATATGCTAATGCTTCTTTGCCTTAAGTTATACAATGAATTCCTACTGTCACTGCTGTGAGACTGTATTGAGGCCACATCGCTATATGGAGGAATAAATTTGGAGCTGGATGACCTACTCTGGCTTCTTGATCGATTTGTTCCCAATCCTTCATTATCTAGTCCATGATGACTTGATGACTGTCTTGAACTCGTACGTCTTTGCTGCTTGTGCTGTCTCGTGTGTCCTGTATCATCATCATCATTATTCGTGGTGCTTAAGCTACTTCTACGTTTTTTCGAATGTTTGTGCAGTGAAGTATCAGAAAAGAAATCATCATCTTCTTCTCTTACATGCCAATTTTTATCCTTTTCCAGCTTTCTTTCTAGATCTTTTGCTGCATTTTGGATTTGAAAATAGCTTAGACTGTGATCTTTTAGGTTGCCAAGCATATGTGAATGCATAACATCAATTGAGCAATATTCAGTTGGACGCCAATATTCAAGGTTATTCAGCTCACTCCATCGTACCCCATGATTTTGAACAATTGATACACGCTCCCAATGTGACTTAGAATTTTTCCACTTTGTTTCCCAGCACATATGATCCTCATGATTCCGTAATGAAACATTTCCCACATTATTTTCACTAATTTCATCTTTAGAGATATTACAGAAAGAGCAGAACATTTTTTCAGAGTGACTCGAAAAGCCAGCCAATTTTCGTATTGCAGGAATGTCACCTATCAAAGAGAACAATGCAACTCTTAATTTCCGGCCTCGTGGATAAAGATGTGTCTTTTCAATCAATATACCATCCCATAGAGTTTGTAGATCATTAACCAGTGGTTTTAGAAGGTGATTAAGCTGTTCACTTGTGGGTTCTGTTGGTCCGGGTATAATAGAATACAAAAAAAGATTTTCCATTTTGTATCTATCTTCTTGAGGTAGGTTCATACACACCATCATAATATTGCCTACAGACTTCTGATGACCTCCAATCCTATTGCCACCAGGCCTAAACCAGTCGACATATAAAGTAAACATTAAGTTTCCTGAAGTTATCGTATATTCATCATCATTGCTATCCAGAGCTGGAGTGGTTATGGGAAAGTTTTTCCAAATTGAACCATCACAAACATCCTTCATCAAATCACACTCTACACGTTCTGCTACAGGGGTTTTCTTCTCAATCAGAAGCTCAAATTTGAACAGTTTGATCTTTTCCTTAAGCCAGTCGATAAAAGAATGGTGATGAAATGTTTTAAGAGATAAGTATTTTACATGTTCTTGATGTTCCTCCATCAAATACAGCCTTTCATCACATTTAACTTCAATTTGTCCTGCTCCAAACATTTTTAAATAGCGCTTTGATGATGAAAGAAACGGTTGATTGCAACATAGTATAGATGGTTGAGATTCAGAGTTATACTCATAAAGAGCAAAGCATTTAGGACAGCATGTTTTAGTGAAAAATGATTGATTGAGCTTTAATCGACTAAAAACTGTATCTATCGAGCGTGGGACCAGGCTGACAATGCTATCAGAATCCAGTATTCCACTGTCACCCAGAAGTTTGAGCTTCTTAATTTCTTCATCCAAAAATTGAGTACAACCTTCTTTGCTCAAATGATGAATCAGAGAAAGCTTTGCTGCCTGCCACATAATTATTTGGCTATACCGTTCCCCAAGATTTGAGTTTCTAGAGACTGTTGAAGATACTTCTGCCCCCAATAGCAACTGCCCCTATGTAATAAATCATTGAAACATCATAAAGACTTTAATTCTAACATTGAACTATAGATATACAGCTTACTGTTTCTGTGGAGCGGGAACTTCCAATGTTAAGTGGATTGTTGGAAGAAATAACCATCTGGGCCTTCCTATTTCTTTCCTCTTGATGTTTTGCGTAAGAATTAGAGCTTTTGAAAGACATACCAACTTCAAAGGACCCAGAAGAAGTTTGATACTTTTTATTGACACATCCAAGATCATGACATTGACATACATGAAAAAATGGAGGCATTGTAATTGTGATAATTGTAGGAATAAGTTAGCTATTCGAAGTTACCGATTGAAGGTATTCCTTTTTTTGAAAGGCACTAGCTAATATAAGCTACATTTTTTTATCAAAAGAATATGATGGAATATGTGTTGAAATTATTTAAGTTTAAATGTTTAATTTTTAATCGGATAAATTATATATTAATTTAAAGTTATGCAGTCTACTTTATTTGTATTCTGTATACTCTCTGAATTTGTACAACAATGCATGCATGTTTATCAGAATATTTTCTATCATAGAAAAAATTCTGTTGTACGCACAAGCATCTTAATTATTTTTCTATCAAATGCCTTCTGAGTTATATCTAAATACCCTATAATTATTTGATTTTGATAAAAATTCTTAGTTATGGACTATAAGAAAAGTAATCCATATTTTTAACATAATTTTTAAAAAATTACCCCAAAAATCAAAGTTAAACCCAAAAATAAGTTTAATATTTTGTAAAAAACAATCACAAACATATTTCTTTCAATTTGAAAATTGGTCTGTACTAGGTAGAATTTTCTATAAAGAAAAAATTAAAAATACTCAAATAATAGATGCTACAAAAGTGTAAACCTTAAAGAATTACATAAAAGCTGAAACCTTGTATAACTTTTCATACATAAATGTGATGAAGTGACACTCTAGTCTATTTATTCAGGTTGAAAAAAATTACTCAATAGAATATGTATTACTATCATATTGGACCAAAAATAATTTTTTGGTAATCAAAAAATGAACATAGCCTCACATTTAAAAAATTATTTTTGTGGAAGAATTTTTTGAAAAGAAAAAAAAATCCGTTTCTTAAATAAGTCTGCTTTTATCACATAATCATTCTCTTTATTTTATACCATTCCTTTTGAGTTCAAGTTGCATATAAAAATATAATTTATGCATATTATAATTCCATAAAGTCAAAATATTTCTTATTCTTAATTTTTGTGATATTTCTCTTTAAATCAACTTTGATCATAAAGTTTTGGAGCTCAACAATTTATCCTTCCTCTTTGTTTAATTTAATTGAACACTTTCTTAATCTAATTATTTATGAACCCTAGTAGCTCTTAATTTCCTCATGGAAACCTGCCCACAAACACAAGAACACTTAATAGAATTTTTAATGAGACTTTGCCTCCATTCAATTCTCACTTTTGTAGATTTATACACAATTTTTGTCGTTCACTTTTGGATATGTCACCAGAATCAAATGGATGGAAACAAAACCCTACTGAAGAGCAATTAGACAGATTTTCATCATTCGACATGAATTCTTGCAACATTGCCTTTGAACTACCTCATCCAGAATCAAATTCAGCGGTTTCGGAAAGGTTTCCACCAATTTTCCGTGAATATTTTATTGAGCACCTTCGCATGTGTGGTTTCCCAGGATCAACTTTCGCTTGGAACCTAGATTGGTTTGACAAATGGAACCAGGTCTTGGCAAATATTCTCATTAAACACTGGCACAATGCCTTAAAAACCAATAATTTGATTGCATATCCAATTGACTCAACTCAAATTAGCTTCTCAAATCAAATGGGAGTTCTTCACCGTTGGTTTTTAGGTCATGCTGATAAATTAAGACTTGGGAAGGATTCTCATAGCTCTCAAGACATAATCAAAGTGAGAAAGCATAAATATAGAATAAAAAAAAAGTATGAAAATCCCTTTTTTTTCAACCGTTTTTATTTATGACCTTTATTTCAAATAACAAAGATTCTTAGAATTCAGTTAACCGAACTAAACTTCTTAAACAACTTCCACATTGTGAAACTTATCACAACCTTTTCACAAACATCAAGTGTTGTTCAGACACCGAAATTGATAATGATGGATCTTTAAGACGTATCTTAATGCAATGGAGGTCTGAAGATTTTTCTAAAGTTGCACAATATCTTGACCAACAACACTTTGATATTGGAGATAATTCAACCTACTCTGGAAGTGTGCTAAAGGACTTGGCCTTGTACAAAAGAATCAGTTTGGTTTCAACATTATCCCCTAACCTTAATCCTTCTCATGTCCCCCGGGGTTTGCCGAATGACTGTTATTCTCCCTTATATCTTGCATCTCTAAATCCTCAACAACTCAGACTTTTAAATCCTCAAAATCCCATAAATTTACCTGCTCTCCTTGAAATTCTTTCTTCCTCTAATGTGAGTGATTGACAAACTCCCTTAATAATAGGTTTGCACACTCATACTCCTCATTTCCACTGTTTGGGACACTTAGCCTTGAAAACAAAAACATAATTTTAATGATTACTATTATCATTAAAATTTATAGAAATGAAATTTGGCTTACATTGTTAGCTCCATTTTTTTCCTTTGAATCTTATACATGCTGAATTCTATACTTCCTTGTACAAAATAATTCAAAACATTTACTTCATTTTGCTGCCCCATTCTATACAGCCAATCAACAGCCTGTTGCTCAACTGCTGGATTCCAATTTGGCTCCTATTTCAACATTGAACATATAAAAAATTTAATATTTTTGTTCTTAATATGAAATAAAAGACATTGAGCTCACCATTATATATACATTTTGAGCACACCTGAGATCTATACCCACTCCTGCAGCCTGAATCGTTCCAACCAAAACTTGGCAATTTTTATTAAAATGGAATTCATGCATATTTTTGTCTTGCTTTGTCCTGCTGAGTTCACCCGTAAGCTGGGTATACCTAATATTGTGGTCATCTAAAGCCATTTTTATTCTATTTTGAAATATTAGAAAATTGTTTTTAATAAGCCAACACAATTTTGTAAAACAATTCATTATAGAATCACTTACATCTGCAGAAAGTCTGCAAATTTGGAGAATATAACAGCTTTTGGAAAATTTATATCCCTTTCACCAGACAAAAAGTTTTTTAAGTGGCCTATAAGATGAAAAATCTTTGCGGAATGCTGCCAGGTGAAATCAAAAGTTGGAGTTTCATCCAGATTTTTGTAGATTGGATGGTTGCAGAATTTTCTTAAAATCATCAGCTCTCTTAGAAACTCAGATGAGTCCCAAGGGAAGTCAGTGCTTCTGGAGGGCCCATATCGCTCAGTGAATCCTTCTTGAAGCACATCAAGTTTAGACCTCCATGGATCTGCTAATTGAACCGATATACCCCTTTGAATCTTTTTTGGAATAGACAAAATTGCATCCTTTGTTCTACATAGGCTTATGACTTTCATTAAGTGATTGATTGATTTAATAGAATTAGCCTTTCCTTTTTGCAAACCTGGAAAAAGGAAATTCTTCCATAACCAGTCTTCTTGCCACTTTTCGATTCTAAGAAAAAATATGAGACTTTGAAGGTCAGTGGGCCTGTTCTGAAGTGGAGTTCCAGTCAAGCATAGTCGGTGTTGGGATTCCAAGTCAAATATTGTTTGAGCCCTCTGCGAGTAAGGATTTTTAATGTAACTAAAAGAATATTTATAAAAATTGATTATAAAAATTAAGTTTTAAGTTTTAGATATAGAAATGGGCACTAACTGAGCTTCATCTAAAACAACTCTATACCAAAAGAGCATTTGAGTCACCGGTATCTTTTTTTGGCTTTGATTTTTTGACATCGTTGGGCTAGCTATTTCATAGGTCGTTAAAACAATAGCAGTGTCCTGTAGCTCATTGACATTAGTATTTTGACAATCCTTCCCATAAAGAACCTTGAAAGGAAGCGCATTATCTTCAAAGTGCACACTTATTTCATTGATCCAATTCGATAGTGTTGCCAGGGGGCATATAATCAGTGTGGCTGAACTCCGATTAATACCTTCTTGATTTTCTGATACCTGGAATTGTCTTGCTTCACCTTGAGTTGCACTTATAAGAGAAAGAGTTGAAAGTGTCTTTCCCAAACCCATATCATCAGCAAGTATTGACCCGTTTCCTTCAGGCGTTAATTGATTGTTAGGAAACTGATCTTTATAGTCATCGAATCCAGTTCTAAGCCAATGGTTGTCCTGGTGCCTCCACATGATATCCAACTTTTCCTTTAACATTCGTTCATTGTCAATCATAAAATTTATTGCTTGAAGTTGATGTGTTTTGAGAACTGTTTTGATTCCTCGGATAAGTTGATCAGCTTTCCAATCTTGAGTACTCTGAGATATTTGGAAAGAGCCTTCAAAAATTACATGCGGGATATTAAAAAAGATAGTGGAGTCGTAGTTCAGGATTGGACATAAATCGATTTGTGCAGAAGAAAATGCTTCTTTAGCAAGACTGATTAGTGTACTTGAAGAAAAGAGGCATCCCCAAAGTTGATACTGATTACCAAAAACTGGAACCAAGTAAGCATGAAAATAGAAAGGCTTCATAGGATTCAAGGCACTTCTTTGGTTTAAATGGTGAGATCCAGACCCAATGTCACCCAATAGTGGTCCAATGTGCTGACTCTGCACTTGAGAAAGATTACCGACAAGGGTTGGTTTTCTTTCTTCAAATAGTCCAAAAATATGAACATTCAAATGGCCTCGCTGTAAAATCGTGGGGGTCAGTGAGTTTTGAAATCTTGAAATTACATTCATATAAATTTGATCGATTGTTATTGAGAGCTGTACAACACATCTGAGACTTGACATATTAAGTAAGAATAGTATCTGAAGATAGTGGTTGTTAAAAGATGAATTGAAGCAAAAAATGAAGAATCAGTTTTGAATAAAACGACAAAATAACTTTTTAGCATATGCTATGCTAAGCTCATAATTCTTTCACATGTATTATTATTATCTTTTTAATAAATATTGGAAGTAAATCAATGATAACTGAAATGAATAATATGGCTTAAAAATAAATCTTGAGCCTATAGAGTAAATTTTGGTTTGTGGAGGAAGAAACATTTTCTAAATAAAAATGTGCTTTATTGTTACATTATAATCACAAAATAGAATAATTTCACTCTTATTACACTTATTTATGTTTCTGTCTAATAGTAAAATGCTTTAGATGTCAGTTCAAAATCCAAATTGAAACTACTACCTAAAACGATGTCTTGATACTAACATACTTTTTGTAAGTCTTTGGAAAGACACTTATGGTGATCTCAATAATATTAAAATTGATTTGAATTGTATGTTTTATCAAATATCTATGTAGTCTAGTGTAATAATTGAGATACTACAGTTTAACCTTCTGTTACCAACTTGGCAAGAAAATATATGTAGATATTCTTAGAACGAATATCAAATTTTGCTTTCCACAAGATGGGAAAGTGAATATTATGATATGTTAAGTGATATGTTCAAGCTTTGCTCAATCTGTGCTCAGCTCAAAATCAAAGTAATCACCAAGCTCCAAGAAACCTGTGATTGAGTTTGGTTGAACCTAGGTCTAACTGATTACCAAATCTTTGTCCAATTAATTTAAATCTGGTTTCACAATGAACTCCCAACAGCCTTCCAACAGCTTTCCAACCACTTCCCAACATTTTTAAAAGAGGGGTATTGCTAGCAATACCCCCCCAAATTTTCTGTGGTGTATGATTTAATAAATTTAAATAATTAATTAAATTTATTATAAGTTGATTTTTTTACTTATCATATTTTGCAATTAATTGATTATATATATATCATCATTAAGAACATAAAAAAATACTAATCTTTTTAAAGAATATAATTTTATATTGTATTTAAACTTATATACCTTATTTATAATAATAAAATTAATATAACAATTTATTTAAAACATATTTTTATATAATTTTATTTTAATATAATATTTAATTAGAATTTATTTTAAATCTAATTTTTCTTATTTTAATTTAACATAATATTTTCCTTGCCTCTCAATAAAGCTTGGATGACATCCCTGATAATGATATTTATGCATGTGATAGGGATAATCTAAGGAAGGGAATAAAGTTAAAAATAGTGTAATTAAAATAAGGAAAATAAAAATAAGTGTGATAAAAAAATAGAAAAAAATACTTTGAAACCATAGATGTTTTTATCTTATTAATTATTTTTCATAAATATATCTATATTTATATTTATTTTTAAATTTAAATTTAAATTTAAATTATAATTTATATTTATATTTATATTTATACTTTTATTTATATTTATAATTATATATATATAGAAAAGTGGAGGCATTACTTACCCTTTGTCAAGGTCTCTTTCAAGTCTAGAAGGTTTTATGGAGAGGTCCAATGGTGATAACAACGATTTTTAGGGTCTTCAAACTCAGGTACGTATTTTCTATCTTAAAGATTAATTACTCGAATGATAAGAGGTAAAAGGGTTTAATTATTATTACAATTAATGAGTTAGAATTACGTAGTTGTAAGTACTAAAACAATAATCAATAGTAGTAATTGATTTAATAAAATAAGTAAGTAATGGAATGAATCAAAAACAACCAAGAGAGAGGCCTTATATAGGCAAAGGAGGGACAAATAAAGACACGGAGTTAACACAACTTAATACAAGGGTATGGGAAAAAGAAACTAAATAAAGAGTGTATGTGAAATAATAAAAAATATACTAAATAGTGCATCAATAAAAGATATCACTTTATTTGAAATAAAACTTTAAATCCCTTGGTTCATAACATTTAGTACAAAAAAATTTGATTTAAAATGTTGATTTAACAAAATTTAAATAAAGGAATTTGAAAAGTTTTTTTCTTTTTAAATTTTTATATTTTTAATACTATTTTTTTCCCTCTCATTTGTATTACTGAGCACATTGTTAGGGAAAAAAATGTATGTGACAGTTACTAATTTTAATTAATTATTTATATTACTTATTGTACTTATCTAGTTAGTTGTAAGTAATAAATAAGTAGTTTGTAAATAATTAATTATTAATAAGGATTAAAGCATGGCTTCATCTCAGTAAGATAATTAATTATTTTACTGGGTAAGTCTAGTAGCCTGGCTGACATTCCCTCACTCTAAAAAAAACAATAAAAAAAATGCTATGATTTTTTCTTTTTATATTTCTTTAGCAGAGTAGAGAGATTAGATATTTTCTTCCCAGGTATCCAAGAATCATATTCAGAAGATTTATTCTTGAATCTCAATAAGTATTCTGTACCTTTTTCAGCATTAACTATTCTGTAATTTAGAATTTTATCAATTTCTGCTGTCTCAGTGATTTCATTAGGGGTCTTTTTTGGTCTTCCCCTCCTTTTGGGAAACAAATCACTGTTGGATGTATAAGGTTTTAAGAGAGATATTGGAAAAACAGGATGTTTTCTGTCATATGAAGAATACAAAAAAACATCAACTGCATTATCAACAACCATTCTTCTTACAACAAATGGACCAACAAATGGGTCTTTCAATTTGTTATTACCTTGTAGATTGAAGTGGACTGTAGAAATCAACACCTAATCACCCTTCTTAAAGGTGTATTCTTTATGGTATCTGTCCCATCTTTTCTTCTCATATTCAAATGATTTTTTAATGCATTTTTGAGCATGACTTCTGCAAAGTTGTTGCATTTGAAGAAAAGATTTTACACCAGGATGTAAATTCAATTTAGGTATTTTATTATTGAGAATTTGGGCAGGAGTATTTTGAACATATCCAAGCCAGAGCTCAAAAGGCTTTCTTTGAGTAACAGAATGAACAGTGCTATTATAAGCAAATTCCAACCCAGGCAGTAAGGTAACCCGATCATGTGTGAATCTTTCATTGTCTTTATACTCAAGGCCAAAAGCACAGTACCTTCTTATCATGTCCTCTAGAGTCTGAATCATTCTTTCAGCTAATCCATCAGTCTGAGGGTGATGGGCAGTAGATAGTCTCAGATCACAACCAAAACATCCATCAGAGACATCCAAAATTCAGAAGTAAATTTAGGGTCTCTGTCAGAGATTATGGCTTTAGGAAAACCAGCAGTATTAAACATATGAGACCACCATAAGAAAGCTAATTCCTTAGTGGAAACATCCTTGTGAGTAGGGATAAATTTACACACTTTGGTGAATCTGTCCACAATAACCCAACAAGAGTTATAACTGTCTTTTCCAGAAATAGGTAATCCTGTTACAAAATCCATGTTTATTATCTGCCATGGTGCATCAGGATGTTCAATATGTTGCATTAATCCAGCTCTCTTACCAGTCAATCTTTTTGATTTTTGGCAATAATCACAAGATTCAACATTTAATTTGGTGTCTTCAGACATATTAACCCACCAAGCAGTGTTTTTAATTCTGATCATTATTTTTTCAAGATCAAAATGTCCAGCTAATATGTCATCATGAAAAATTTTCTAGATGATTTCTTTCATAGAAGGAGGAATAACAATGACATTACTCAACTTTCTTCTATAATATACATATCCTTCATCAATTGAAAATTTACCTTTCTCCAAAGTCTTTTTGTACTTTGGTGGGAGGGTTTTAACTAATGCTTGTATTGAAGCATTTTTTGGATCATTTAATATGGTGCATAACTTTTTTAAGTCAGTGTCCTTATCATATGAATCCAGAATAAGCTGTAATAGCTCTTCCTCCATATCAACCACATATATCCCATGAATATGAATGATTTCATCCTCAGGATCATAAGCAGGATTAGAGTCATCATTTGGTAAAGGTAACCTTAATAACATATCCAAATTTGAGTGAACAATACCAGCCCTAGGAATAATTGTCATTCTCCCTCTGTATTCTTGAACAGCTAAATGCCATCTGAACATATGTCTGTTAGGTGTTTTCAAGTTTAAAAGGGATTTAACTGCACTGCAGTCAGTGACAAGTTCAAATTTCTGGTCATCTAGGTAATAATGTAACTTTTCTAGAGCCCACACTACAGCTAAGCATTCCAATTGAGTAGCACCATATTTCAATTCACTATTTCTCAAGGTTCTTGAAATATAACAAATTAATACTTCTGATACTTTATCATTCATCACTTGTTTTTGATGGAGGGCAGCACCCAGACCAATAAAACTGGCATCAGTATATAAAACAAATGGCTGATTAAAGTCAGGTAAAGCAAGAATAGGTGCTGACATAAAACAGTGTTTCATAGTGTCAAAGGCCCTTTGTCTTTCACTATTAAAGACAAAAGCAAAATCCTTTCTAGTTAATTGGGTAAGTGGTAAAGCTATGACTTGGTAATTTTAAATATACTGCCTATAGTATCCACACATTCCCAAAAAACTCTGTAGCTCTCTAACTGTATTAGGAGCATTCACCTGTTGTATGGCTGCCACTTTGTTTTGGTCAACACATATCTGTAAGCCTGTAACAACATGACAAAGAACTTTTAAAGAAAGGAAACCAAATTTACATTTCTTCAAAGCATTTGTCATATCTATCTCATCCATTTTTTGGAACACTTTACACAGGTGGTTGAGATGGTCCTCAAATGTTTGTGATAATATAATGATATCATATATATAAACCATCAGCCATCCTTCAATTATCTCCTGATGGAATGTGTTATCCATGAATTTTTGAAAAACTAAAGGGGCATTTTTAGGGACAAATGGCATCCTAACATACTTATAAATACCCATATGAGTAGCAATCATCAGAAAATTCTGAGAATTTTTCTCAACAGGTACCTGGTGATATCCCTTATTACCATCCAAACAGCTGATATATTTAGCACCCTGTAAGGTAGCATGTATAGAGCTAATTCTAGGCAAAGGATAGATATAATCAACAGTATAAGTATTTAGTGCTCTATAATCACCACATAACCTGGCTTTATCTTTCTCATAAGAAATTAGGACAGGTGAGATAACACAATATTTAGGTGTTTCAACTACCTTTTCAATAATATTCATTTTTAAAAAGGTAGAGATATTGTCTTCAATATCTTTTCTCTTTGTGGGAGAAGCAGGATAAGGCTTCTTCTTTAAACTAGGTGGTATATCAGTTAATGGACAAGATAATGAGAGTTTCATTTCTTCTTTAACTAATCCTAGTTCATGTGACCCATGAGCAAAGGCCATAGGAAAAGACTTTATCAATTTAATGATGGAATCTTTATCCTCACCAGAAAGTTGTTCTCCAAAAGAGGCATTGTCAATTTCAGACATAAGGGCATGCATTGCTTTTGTACATTGTCCTTTATATTGAACCACAGAATTACATGTGTTCAATTCTGGTTTTAATAATTTTTTGGGGGAGGAAAACCTAAATTTTCTCTTCCAATTTATCCCCATTGTGAAGCATTGGTTTGAAGGATCTAATTTTATGCCATATTTGGTTAAAATTTCATTTCCTATGATAAACCAACTGCTTAAGTTATCATTTTTCATGACAACAAAATCACAAATAGCTCTTACAAAACCATAGTTATATTTAAAAAATACTATGGCCTTGTATTTACCAATGGGGGAAAAAACAGAGCCATAACCTCTCCAATTTTCAGAATTAATAGAAAGCAGTTTTGCTTTATAGTCTTGATCCACTGAAGCAAGTGCTTTTTCAGATACTACACTTCCTCCAGCTCCAGAATCCAGAACAACTTCCATGCTTGTTCCATTGATCAAGACTGGTGCTTTGAGAGGGGCAATTACAATTGAGCTATCCTCAATGTTCCTTATGATCTCAGCATCCTCAACTGTAGATAAATCATTATTATCAATATCAACAGTATTTAAATAATGAATATCCTCTTGCAGCATCAAGATTTCTTGTTGAGATTCATATGAAATATTTCTGGCAAAATCACTTGAAGTATCATCCAGTTCTATTGTGTCATCAGCCTTCTACTCAGTTTGTTCAACAAGATTTATCCTCTTGTCGCAAACATGGCCTTTCTGCCAAGGCTTGTTGCATTTGAAGCAAGTGTTTGTTGCATACTTTTTAGGTGCAACAGGGGCAGAAGGTTTACCAACCTTTTCCAGAGGTTTCTGTTGGTAAGTGGAGGATTTCTCCAAAGGGTTCCTAGGAATGAATCTTCTGGCATCATACTTGTTGTTTAGAAGGATATCATTTCAAGTATTATTGAAAGAAGAGGGTTCTCTGGAGAACTCAGTCCTAGCCACTATCAAGTCTCTCAGAGACATTGGTAATTTATAAAGGATCCTGTCCTTCCATAACTCAAACTCCATATTTGGGTCCATTGCCCTTAATATTTTTACAAGTTTCATTAAGAACTAAATAGGTTTATCAGTGGAAGAGCTATA
This sequence comes from Hemileia vastatrix, assembly GCA_030280995.1. Classification (NCBI taxonomy): domain Eukaryota; kingdom Fungi; phylum Basidiomycota; class Pucciniomycetes; order Pucciniales; family Zaghouaniaceae; genus Hemileia; species Hemileia vastatrix. Next base: position 43,986,321 of record JASXTE010000004.1, read on the forward strand.
TCTAGTTTCCTCATACTGCCTTTGTTGAGCCATTCTGAACTTGGAGCCACCAAATCGTGTTTTAATCAATTTTTTCCAATCTTCCCATGAGTAGTCATTTCTGTCCAGGAGAACAGATTCATACCACATTAGGGCAACATTAGTAAACAAAGAAATTAACTTAGACACAATTTCTTCATCTGGGAGTTTGTAAGAATTTTTTAAGTTATCAATTCTGCAAATATATTGCTGCCAATCAGAAGAAGAATCACCATCAAATTTTGGGTACTGGTCAAGTTTTGGCCAATTCTTTTAATTTGAAGGAGTTTCCTTAGTACCAGCTTGTTTCTGAGTAAGTAGCAGCTGTAACTTCTCTAGTTGTGCAGTAATCTCATTATTTAATCCTTCTGTTGAAGGTCCTGGTGCATCATCAATTTTTGATGGAAACTCGGTGGTATCAACAGACATTTCTGAATCTAATTTTACTTTAGATGAACTAGCAACAGGTAAACTTGGAGCATCCTGTACCCTATCTTCCTTCAAGGAAGTTTCAGAATATTTTTGATCATTAAACAATGAATTCAATTTTTCTTCAATGGTTGTTAGTCTGGTTTTCACTTTTGGAAGACTAGATAAACTCTCATTGACTGTTGCAAAAGATAACTGGGTTTTATTTTGAAAAGATAAATAATGATCACTTAATCTTTTCAGGTTCATCTTATCTACCTCTAGCTCCAGGCAACAGGTAGATACAGTATCTTTCAGTTTAGACAAATCATTTTTGATATTTTGCCATAAAGCAACTTTCTTTTCATGGGTTGCTTTGTAATGAAACAAATCATCAGAAACTCTCTGTAACTCACTCCTTAATGCTTGATAACCCTTTTCAGTTAACAAACTATTATATTTATGAGTCAATTGCATGTTTTTCATTGTATTATTTTGTTTAGAAATTATATCCCTCAAATATTCATGATTGATGTTAGCTACATCTGGAGTGTTTCTTAGTAAGGAAACAGAGTAACTTTCCAGATTCTCATAAAACTCAGGTTCAAGTGTTTCATCAATAATAGCCATATCAGGATTTATCATTGAAGTAGCAATTAGAACTAAAGGATTAGATACATTTGAAATTTGAGTAATTTGTCTACTGTTCTCAGCCTCTACAGGTCTCACAGTCTCATCTCATCTCCCAGAATTACCTGAGGGAACTGAATTAGTTACAAGAAATGGTACTTGTGAATCAATAGTGGGGTTTACCAAGGTTTGCTGGGCAAGATCATATTGTTTTTTCTTCTTCTTCCTCCTTGATAGGGGTAAGGAGGTGTGGGGTTGACTTAGCTGTTGGGTCTTAATGGACCTGCTTGGGGCAATTGAGTCAGTTGATTTTGAGACAGGTAATCCCATTGAGTGTTTAGCCAATCCCACTGCCACTTGGATACTTCCACTTTCTCTGGCTGCTGGGGAGCCAATTGATGAAGATCCCTGGGGGGAGGAGGTCTCCTCTTCTCTTGAAGAAAAGCATCCATTTTTCTTACCTTTTCTTCTAGAGCATCTTCTCTTGACCTCAATCTCAGTTTTCTGTCCTTAATTCTTTTATGTGTGTTGACAGGTTTTTTACTTGTTGAGGTAGTGGCATCTTTTTTATTTTTAAGCCTTTTGGAAGTTCTTCTGGGGGGTTTTTCACAGCTTTCTGTTCCTGAGTTGTTTCTACCAGAATTTCCACTTCCTCCATTTCTACATCCTGATTGGGGAAATGATTGATTAATTTGAGATAATTTACTAGTTAAATGCGAAATCACAGAAATAGCCTCATCATAATCAATTAAATCCAATTCCTCTTCATGTGCAGCAGAGACACCTTGATCAGTCATTTCTAATTTTTACTGAAATGAGAGAGGGACACAATAAGATGAATTAGTTTGTATTTTTACTTTTATTCAAAAGAAAAATAATAAAATAAAATTTTCCAGGATAAAATCAACTAAAATAATAATCAATTTATTAATTCAAAACAATTTTTAAACCAGGATATAATAATCAACTGAAGAATTAAATTTAAATTTCTTATTAACAATTTTATGATAATTATTATCAGGATTTTGAATCAACTGAGAATTTAATAATTAACAGGACTTAATGTCTACTGAAATATTAAATATGAATTAAAAAGAATTTATTGTCAGGACAATTTGTCATCTGGAACAAATAAAATTTAAATATATCAGGACAAGAGTCAACTGAAAATTATAATGAATAATAATTTTTTTTAAAATATATTTTATTACCTCTAGGACTAAGAACACAATTGCTCTATCTTTTTCAACTAGGAAAAATAAAATAAATAATAAAAAATTTAATTCCAATTTACTAGACATCTCCCCCTGTTAAATGAGCAAATAAATGCCACTTACAGAGTGCTGAGTAAATGGAAATACGTAGAGTATTAAGAGTGCAAAAAGACCCATGAATAGTAATCAATAATTACCACAAATTATATAACTATTAGTTAGTATATAAGCTAAAGTTTTGGAGCGCGGTTTGATTCCCATTCACAGCAAAAAAATAAGTCATGTGATGTATGATTTTCGTTGTTTTCGTCATCCACTTGTCCTTATAGGTACCTCGATGGCGATGGTCCCATGGTCTCCGGTCCTCAAGATAACAATGCACTGTCGACAATTCAGAAAGGCTCCAAATTTTCAGGGTCTCTTTCAAGTCTAGAAGGTTTTATGGAGAGATCCAATGGTGATAACAACAATTTTTAGGGTCTTCAAACTCAGGTATGTATTTTCTATCTTAAAGATTAATTACTCAAATGATAAGAGGTAAAAGGGTTTAATTATTATTATAATTAATGAGTTAGAATTATGTAGTTGTAAGTACTAAAACAATAATCAATAGTAATAAATATTTAATAGTAGTAATTGATTTAATAAAATAAGTAAGTAATGGAATGAATCAAAAACAACCAAGAGAGAGGCCTTATATAGGCAAAGGAGGGACAAATAAAGACACAGAGTTAACACAACTTAATAAAAGGGTATGGGAAAAACAACCTAAATAAAGAGTGTATGTGAAATAATAAAAAATATACTAAATAGTGCATAAATAAAAGATATCACTTTATTTGAAATAAAACTTTAAATCCCTTGGTCTGTCACATTTAGTACAAAAAATTTGATTTAAAATGTTGATTTAACATAATTTAAATAAAGGAATTTGAAAAGTTTTTTTCTTTTTATATTTTTATATTTTTAATACTATTTTTATTCCCTCTCATTTGTATTACTGAGCACGGTGTTAGGGAAAAAATGTATGTGACAGTTACTAATTTTGATTAATTATTTACATTACTTATTGTACTTATCTAGTTAGTTGTAAGTAATACATAAGTAGTTTGTAAATAATTAATTATTAATAAGGATTAAAGGTGTGGCTGCATCTCAGTAAGATATTTAATTATTTTACTGGGTAAGTCTAGTAGCCTGGCTGACACCTTTGGTGTTATCTGCTGATAGGGTTACTGTGAAAAGGGCAAATGGCTATTACCCTTATGAATTAGTTTTTGGGAAGAAAGCTGTTCTGCCAGTGTATTTGGAAGCTTTCTCTTATCTTGAAATTGATTGGGATGATGTGTGCTCAACAGAAGCTTTGCTCTGTGCCTGGATGCTACAGTTGGAATGTAGAGAATAATGTTAAGAGAAGGAATACTCTAGAATGATGAAGATAGGAAATCAATCAGTCAGGTACTAGGACAAGAAGTTGGCTCATAGACTCAGGAATCCCTTGAAACCTGGTTGTTTGGTTTTGGTGTATAATAGAATTTTGGAGAGTCAGTGGGGAAAAATGTTTTCTGACAGGTGAAATGGGCCTTACAGAGTCATATCTCAGGTGTCTGTATGTTCCTATGTTTTGGAGGAGTTAGATGGTGCAGTCTTTAAGAGAAAAGTGGCGGCAGATCAGGTGAAGAGATTTTACCCAAGAGGCACTAGAAGCAAAGAAGATCAACTCCCTAATGAGGATAAACTATGGACCATACTTTAATTTTTAATTTTGGTTATGCTGTGCATCTGTATTGTTGGAAACTTTTCTTTTGTTAGAAGGTACCCATGGGTGGGGCTTCTAGATTTTATCTTGGTAAGTGTAGGGGTAACTGATGGGCTGGCTACTCTGTAGAACAGCTACCCCAGATGGTCTGTTTCCAACCCCTTTTCTTAATTTGGTTGAACCCTAGTTTTGGTTTCTCTCCACAGATATTAGTCCTCTATTACCTTAAACTGGAAATTATTTTGATCTTCAAGTGCTGTACTCTTCATGCTTATTGTTTTTGGTTTATTGTGTTGGATGTTGTGTTTTTGTTAGAAGGTACCCAGGGGGACTTCTCGATTTTATTTTGGAAAGTGTGGGGGTAGCTGATTAGCTGGCTACTCTGTAAAACAGTTACCCCATAATGTCTTTTTCAAGTATTTTGTTTGTCCTAGTTGAATCCTAGTTCTGGTTTTTATTATTCAGGTTTTAAGTCCACTATGACTTTAAACTGGCTTAGGACTGGCTTCTTTATTGTTGGTTTATTTGGATTGGTAGTTGATCACTGGTGGTCTCCCATCATTTCTAATTATTGGAGGGATCCCACCAAGTGATCATTTCCTTGGACTGGACCTTCAATGGAGCTGGACTTTTCTTTTTCTTTCTTTGATTTTTGTGGCTATATTGTGTTAGATATGAGTTTTAGATTATTTTCTTTTTTCTCTTTTTTTCTTTCAATTTGTTATGGGGGTTATAAGGATATAAAGTGATTGAAAAATAATAAAAATCAATATTATATGGTGTCACCACATCAGGGTCACCAGGATGTGGGAAAGCATTGGTGGGGAAAGGCTCATCAATTGGCCGGGAAATGCTTTTTTCTTTTTTATCTTTATTTCACTTTTATTATTTACTTTAATTTCTAATAATTTCATTTTATCTTTATATTATTATTCTTAATTTATTTTTATCTCAAATCATTTAAAATTTATTTGAAGGTGTATCCACTTCAAGGTGCACTTGGATGGGGGTAAGGTATCTGGGGATCAGCTCATTAATTGGCTGGAGGATACCATTTGTAATTATTTTTTATTTTATCTTATTATTATTCATTTCATTTTAATTTCTCAGCTCTCATACCTTTTGGGCAATTTTGTTTAATTAGTTTCAAGTTTTTTTTAGTATGTTAGTAGTTTTAAGTAGAAATTTTTTAAATAAAAAAATAAAAACATAAAAAATAAAAAAATTAAAATTAAAAAAATTAAAAATAAAATAAAAATAAAAATAAAATAAATAATTTTTTTATATATTTGCTAACTATTATTGTTTCTTTATTTATTAATTTATATCAATTTCTTTTTTCTATAATTAATTTATTGAAGAAGAAGCTTCTGAAGGTTGGTCTGGATTATGTGGGCGTTTTTGCTTCTTGTTGGGATTGGAGGAAGCACTGTGTTCCTTTTGTTGTAGTCTTCTAGAGAGAGTATAGGGTTTGTAAATTTCAGGAACTGGATTTGAAGGTAACTTTTGGGTTGAAGCAGAAGAGACTGAGATGGAGTGTTTGAATGTGTGCTTAATTATTCTGGACAACTTCCAGTGGTCATCAAGAAGTTTTTTCCTCAGGTTCTTCTCAAAGTCATTCAATGGCCCATGAAGAGCAAAGGCCTTAAGCATGTTTGAGCACATCATACTTAGGTGTTTTTTCATATAGGCGTAATCTAGTGTCAATATAGTTTCTAGAGTTTGGCCAATTCCAATAGTAGCTTCAGGAGGGGGGGTGCCAACTAAACAGAAGAATTGGATTAGTAATGTTTTTTTGTTGAAGAAATTGGATTAATTAATTTGGTACTTACAGATTGGAAGCTCATAAAATTTGTAAGCGTCCAGAATTTGGACTGTTGAAGAGTTTTGAATGGATGAAGTATGAGGATCAACTAGGTGGAGGTATGTATTTTCTTGGTCATCCTCTAAATGGTGTTGAGAATATGAACTAGGATGAGGACCTTCCTGGGGCATAGTTGGAGTAGCAAGGCTGTTGTTTTTATTGTTGATATTGTTGCTTGGTTGAGTTTGGTTGGGAACTGGTGGTGGAGTACCAGTATTGTTGTAGGATGGAGCAGGAGAAGGTGACCTGGAAGCAAATTGATCTACTCTAAATGAAGTTCTGGAAGAAATTGAACTGTAAGATGAATAATTGGCTGGAAGAGGAGAGGTGTAGTTTATTCCTCTTATTTGAGAAGGAGAATTCTATCTGGGAGCAGTTTTTGGTGCTCTGGTGTCTTCTTGGGGTCTTCTGTCAGGTCTTTGAGAAGTTATGAAATTTTTGGAATTTTTGGACATATAAAATTTGGAGAGCATTACTCTGGGAGGACTAGGAGGTTGTTGCGTAGAGTTATTTGTGTTTTTTGGCAGAATTTGTCTGTTTTCTTGTTGAATTTGAAGGTTTTGAGATTAATTTTTGATTCTTAGAGAGGCAGGTGGGCTACCTGGACGTGGTCTAGTAGCCTGGAAGCTGATTTTGAAGCTTTTTGAGCTTAATTTTCAGAGATAGAGGCTGATTTTTGAGAGGATAAAGCAGGTCTTTTGGAGAGTGTTCTGGGAACTGATTGCCAGGATCTTCTGGATGGAGCTGGAGATAAAGAGGAAGAAGCAGGACTAAGTTCTGGGGATCTGGTAGGGGATCTAGAGATGTATTTATGTGAAGTTAAAGGTGGTTTTATAGGATAATTGAGGCCTCTGTCACATTTTTTCTTTTTGAAGTTTCAAGAATCACAAGCCCTGTTGTAGAGTTTGGCCTCAGGGGTTGAAAGAGTGAAAGTGCAAGGTCTGCACATGTGGATGAACTATTTGAAAGCATAGTCTTTGGGAGAAGTGAAGCAAGGAAGATCTGGTTGGTCAAAATCAGGGGATCCAGCCATGATCTGTTATGAGACAAAAATGAAGAGAAATGAGATAAGAAGAAATTTTCTTTATCAGTGATGGGTAGATGATGAAGAGAAAGGAGAAGTTCGATAGGTTGGTTTTGGAGCATTGTGCATGGAATCGGTTTTGTCTTTTATGCAAAGTGTGGAAATTCCATCAAGACTTATAACTGAACACTATGGCAGTACATCAAGACTTTAATCTGAAGAATGGTATAGTCCCTCAAGACTATAAACTGAGAATGGTTTTATGGTTGAGTCCTTCAGGACTATAAACTTATAATGTGATGTTGGTGTGATTCTGGCAGAGGGCATCCAAAGGAGGAGTCTCTGAATTTAGTTAAAGAAAGTGTGGGGGTAACTGATGAGCTGGCTGCTCTGTAGAACAGTTACCCCAGAATGTTAGTTTTTTTTCTTTGGTCTTTAATGGTTTGATCTCTGGTTCTGTCTTATTATTTAGGTTTTGAGTCCCCCAAGACTATAAAATGAGGGCTGTTACACCACACAATATGGGGCCGACTTGCTAGTGAGTGTGCAACCTTGGTCCCAAACTCACCACAGATTGAACACACATTGAGCCATTGAAAAAGGAACCATACAATTAGGGATGAACATCACTCAGAAGAACAGTTATAGGTGGGTGTTCAAGTAGATTTCAGTATGGGTTTAATATGAGTTCAGTATGAGTTCCATCTGAGTTCAGGTTGGGGACTTGCTAGCAAGTCCACCCCCTATATTGCATAGTTTTAGTCCCCCAAGAATTAAAACTGAGGATGAGTCCCCCAAGACTGTAAACTAAGGAATTTCTTATGATTGGCTACATTCAGGAAGTCTGGAGAGTGGTCAAGAATTTTCATTTCTAAGTCCACAGTTCAATCAAGAGTTATGTTGCAGAAGAGAATAAAGAGATGAAACAAAGTGTTCAGCATCAGCTTTGATCAGGTGGATAAGATGTTTCCTTTTCTCAAGGTCCTGTGGATTTCTAGCAGGAGTGGATTGGAAGTAGCTTAGTCGAAGGTGTTTTTGTTCAGATGAGTGTTGTTGGAACTTGGCCTTAATGGTGGGCAAGTGGTTAGGTGTTGGTGGTTCAATGGATCCTACATTGTCATCATCACTTTCAGAAGATGAAGTAACTGGGAAGTTATCAGTTCTAAAAGTAGGAGGAAGGAATAAAAGTTTTTTACCATCATATGGACCAAGAATGGTGGAATCGATTTCTGTAGTGATCTTAGCACTCTTATTTGAAGGGTGTGGTTTGTTTACTAATCTGGGTATCAGGATGGATGGCCTGGATCTTTTGGTGCTGGTAGAAGATGGACCAGGTTCAGGTGGAGGTGAAGCTGTTGAAGATGATAATTGACCAGGTCTGTAGCAAGTCTTCTTTCTGGATTTTTAGACGCCACAGGAGGTTTTGTATGGATGAGCTGGTGGTGTGATAACACATATCAGATTATTGTTAATGCAGTATTGGCAAGGGTCCATGTCAGAGACAGATTTTGAAAGAAAGCTGAACATGGTGGATCTGATGAAGGAGAATGTGGACATTCTCAATTTTAGAGAGGATGTGGTCTTCCAAAATTGGAAGAGGTCTTTGTTGGTCTGTTTGGCGCTGTTTGTGTGTGTCTTAATTGACATTGGTTGCAAAATTAGGTGTTATTTTGGTTTTATATAGTGAATTTTGCAACTATAGGTATGTGGGTACTACTATTGGATAGTCCCGTTATTTCTCTATATTTGATGTCCTGTTGATATTTTTCATATTACAAGCTTTAAGGGGTCATTTCTTCATTTTTCATTTCTAAAAGACAGCTTTTTAATTTTGTTTTTTGTGTTTTAAAGGCTAACCTTAAGTCTTAGGTTTAAGTGCTTAGTACCATTAAGTAGAGCTAATTTGGCTTTATATTTTATGTCTCTATGTTCTCATAGCTGAATTTTGTGTTTTAAGGGTTTTAGTAGTCATGGTGGATTTTTCTAAGTATTTTGAGCTTTATTAGATGTTTTTGGTGGTTTTCTGGCTTCAGGGAGGTCCCCCCGCCTCTAGGTGGACCACCCGTCTGGGTTGTAGAAGGCTGGGAAGTGTTTCTAGAGAGTTTTTATTCAATTTGGCTGTCAAAAGCTCCAAATTAGTTGCTGTGCATGGTTTTTAGATAGGTGGTCTGAGTGTACATACTGAATAATACAGGTTGGGGCAATTTTAATTATTATAAAATCATCTGATAGTTATATCATTTTTTCTCACTCAGTTTTCACTGTTTTTTTGGCCACAATAGGCTGTGTTTGTTGCAAGGTTAGTTCTTTATTTAACTTAACTTTGGCAACTGATTTTCTGTTGTAGCTTTTCAACCTACATCAAGTATTTTACTGTGTTTGTGCAACAAGTGCACTGTGTCTTTGGTTTCTAGTGTTGATTTCTCTGCATTTTTGGTTTTCTGGTTCTTTGGTTCTCAGTGGTCTGCTATTGGCTACTGTCTTGACTTGTAAAGCAGTCAAGAAGTGTGCTGGAAGGGGTATTGTAACGGTCTCTAATCATCTGTAGCAAATAAATTTCACCTGGTATTTCTTAAAGGGACAGGGGTTTTTCTCTCTAGTTTTACTCCAACTCCTTTGGTCAAGGCCTATAGCTTGTAGTATAGGATTGTCTACAATGCTACATTGAAGGGTGTAGAATTCAGTAGTTGTCTAGATGGTAATAAGGGTAATCATCAAATCTCAGTTGAAAAGAACTCTCAGATTTTCTTGCTAATTGTTACACACATGGGACTTTATAAGTATTTTAGAATGCCATTTGGCCCTAAAAATGCCCCTTCATTTTTTCAAAAAGTGATGGATTATACCATTTATCAAGAAATAATTGAAGGATGGTTAATGGTCTATATTGATGACATAATAGTGTTTTCTAAAACCTTTGATGAGCACATAAATCATTTGAATAGAGTCTTTCAGATGATGGATGATATTATCATGACCTCATCCTTGAAAAATGTAAATTTGGTTTTCAATTCATGAAAGTCTTGGGTCATGCTGTGTCAGGTTTAAATATCTGTGTAGATCAAAACAAGGTTGCTGCAATTCAAAATTTGAAGACACCAACTTCTGTGAGAGAAATCCAAATTTTTTTGGGAATGTGTGGCTATTATAGACAATATATAAAAAATTATAAAGTAATTGCCCTGCCTCTTACTAAATTAACCAGAAAATATTTTGCTTCTATCTGGAATGATGAAAAGCAGAAAGCCTTTAATACATTGAAAAAAACTTAAATGTCTGCTACAATTCTGGCTCTATCAGATTTCAATAAACATTTTTTACTCTACATAGATGCTAGTTTTGTTGGACTAGGAGCTTCTCTCCAAAAACAAATTATTAATGATAAAATTTCAAAAGTAGTTATATGTTGTATTTCAAGGACCTTAATAAATATTGTAGTGAAATATGGTGCCACTAAATTAGAGTGTTTAGCAGCTGTATGGGATTTGGAAAAACTTCATTATTACTTAGATGACCAAATATTTGAATTGGTTACTGATTTTAGTGCAGTTAAATCCCTATTAAACCTAAAAACACCAAACAGATATGTGTTTGGGTGGCAACTAGAGGTTCAATAATACAGTGGTAGAATGACAATTATTCATAGGGATGGAAATTTTTTATTCCAATGTAGATATGCTGTCTATATTACCTCCACCAAATGATGCCTGCAACCTAGCTTATGTATCTGAAAATGATACAATTAATATACATGGTATATATATATTTGATATCAAAGAGGAGTTATTGAAATTAATTCTGGATTAATATGAGAATGATTCTGATTTAAATAGATTAGTAACAATCTTAAATTATCCAAAGATTTCTTCAATTCAAGCATTAATAAAAACTCTCCCTCCAAAGTACCAGAATACTTTGAATAAAGGAAATTTTTCAATTGATGATGGTTATATTTATTACAGGAGAAAATTTGATAATTTTATTGTAATTCCTCCTTCTTTGAAAGAAACCATCTTAAGAGTTGGTCATGATGATATATTAGCAGGTCATTTTTATCTAGAAAGAGACACTGGCAGAATAAAAAATACTGCAAGGTGGGCTAATATTTCTGATGACACAAAGTTGTATGTTGAATCTTGTGATTCTTGCCAGAAATCAAAAAATTAAGCAGAAAAAGAACAGGATTATTGAAACATATTAAAGCACCTGATTCTCCATGGAAAATCATTAATATAAATTTTGTCACTGGTCTACCTGTAGCAGCAAAAGACAATTATAATTCTTGTTGGGTAACAGTGGATAGATTCACTATAATGAGAAAATTTATTCCCTGCCATAAATATTTTCAGCCTAGATATCCCTAGGACTGAGTATTTATTATATATAAAAGAAGATAACCTTAAGTAAATTAAGCTTATATCTTAAAAATAAGGTTAAAATAATAATATATATGATTATTTTACATATATATATAATTATTACACTATTATATAAATTATAGTAGTTTAAATAGCTTGTCCATAGCCTAATAATAATTATTAAGGTTTTAATGGAGTCATAATATATTTATCTTAAGTGATATTAAGTAATCATTGACATACATAAGCTTATATGTATACATAAATCACATATTCAGTGAAATATACAGTATATTATGTATATTTAGGTCTATAAGTGGGTTTTAGACTATTAATAGCCTATTAGCTTTGTTTTTATGCTTATTTTAGGTCATATGGACGTATTAAGTGTATTCACAACGCCTACAGAAGCATAAACATCTATTTCAGGCGCATACACTCAGTTTGGACAACTTAATCTGCTTCCTTGGATAGATATTCACAGATTTATGGGTTGAGAGGTCATTGCTGGGTTAATATGGATGCTTGGGAATGTTATTAGGGGATTGGAAATTTCATTTGTTACATTTATATGCTTTGGGTTTCATTATATCCTCTTTGGATGAGTTATTTTACCTGTTTCTTTATGGTATCCACTTTTATCTGGATTTTCTATTTATGATATGGGTCTGTGTTATCATTAATTGTGATGGAGGGTCCTTACTGGAGGTCCGGGTGTTGAATCTGCTTGAAGTGAACACCATGGGGAGATTATGGGCCCTCACGGTGCTGTAATTTCAGGGGATAGCAGTGACATAATATAGATTGAAGGTCTGTGCACTCCAGTGGATTTTGGTATAAGGGAGGATTTTGGCAGTTATTAGACATCACTTACTTACTAAAATTCAAATAAACATTATAACACAATTATTATCATTCAAAAATATATTAAAAAGCATTTTTAAATTGATATTATCTTTATATTAGCTATAACTATATTCTATTTATCTATTTTCCACCACTAGCACGCATTTAAATCCAAGTATTGTGAGTTTTATTTGAGTATAACTATTTTATTAGTCTTCCCCTGAGGTTTAATCACTAAATCATTTATCAATAAGTAGTAGGACCATTAATAAATACTATTTAAATCATACTTATATACTAGAAAAACTGAAAAATTCTTTCCACCAAAGATTTAGCTCCTTTGTGGTGGTCATACATGCTTAACATTATTGGCTTCCCAAAAGCCATTATCTCTGACAGAGACCCAAAATTTAAATCTGAATTTTGGATGTCTTTAACGGATATATGTGGCTAAGAGTTAAAATTATCTACTTCTCACCATCCTCAAACTGATGGTTTAGCTGTAAGAATGATTGAACCTCTAGAAGATATGATTAGAGGGTATTTTACCCTTGGATTATAAGATAAAGATAATGACAGATTTACCTATGACTGGGTCACTTTATTACCAGGCCTTGAATTTGCTTATAATAGCACTGTACATTCTGTCATTGAAAGAAAACCTTTTAATCTCTGCCTATTTTATGTCCCAAATATTCCTGCTCAAATTCTCATCAATAAATTACCAAAGTTGGAACTTCATCCTGGTGTTAAATCTCTTTTGAAAATGCAACAACTAGGCAGAAAGATTGCTCAAAGCTGTATTGATAAGGCATTTGATTATGAACTGAAAAGGTAAGATAAATCTCATAAGGAATACACATTTATAAAGGGTGATAAAGTCCTGATATCTACAGTTTACTTCAATTTAATGGGAAATAACAAACTAAAAGATCTTTTTGTGGGACCATTTTTTGTTAAAAAAATGGTTGGTTATAATTCAGTAGAAGTAGTATTGTATTCTCCATATGATAGAAAGCATCCTTTTTCCTCCATCTCCCTACTTAAACCTAATACTTCCAACAGTGACTTATTTCTTAAAAGAAAAGTTATACCTAAGAAAAATCCTCAGGAAGTCACAGAAACTGCAGAAATTAATAAAACTCTCAATGATATAGTTATCATCTTCATTATTCCAGATTTATGAATACTTTATAAACATAAGTGGATTAGAGTTAGATTTACATTTATTTTCAGATTGGTCCAAAAATGAACCTCAATTTATCTCAAGTTAAGCATAAGTTAATCAACTATAACCATGATTTTATCCTTCATTGAGCACACATTGAGCACATGTTGATCCAACATAAGCTTTTGAATATTCAATATTATTATCAATTTGGAGGATTACAATTATTCCTTAACATACCTAAGCATTACCTTTCATTCATAAGATAAACCATAAAATTATGAAAGTAAATTCAATTTACAATAATGATATCTTTTACTACATTTTTGCAACAATAGATAGATTTAGAAAATTTTTTCTATCACAAATAATAATAACTTTAGGAAATGAAATAACTAATGCCATTCCTATTTTCAAATTTTAAAAAGAATATAGTCACTTGTCCCTTCAAATCTATTAAGTCTTTGTAAAACTAAATTTTGTATAATTTTTTCTAATTTACCTAAAATATAAGACCTACAGGCTATTGAAAATAAAATCTTCAGTTACTCAAATAAAAGAAATATTTATATTTAAATAAAAAAAAATAGTCTTTAAATTTTATAACTTGAAAGTTTGTTATGGAAAATAATATGTGAGCTTTCCTATTTAAATATTTAACTCTTATATAAATCACTTTCACAAGTTTTGGTATGAGTACATGTGAAATAGTAAATGCATTTAAAAGTGGAAGCCAATATGATGACAAAAATATTTACAAACTTTATTTTGATTTAATATTTATCTGTAAAAAATTTTGAAAGTAATATTTTATTCATCTTCTTAAGGATCTCTTACTCCTCCTCTACCCATTTAATTTTTAATAGGGGGTCTCAAACTTGAACAAATATGCCTGGTGGATTTCATTTGAAAAACGCCTCATAAGCACAGCATGAAACATGCCTGATTTGGTACCTGACATCTCAAGCATGGGGTAAAATACATCCTAATTTAGTGCAGATTTTCCAACCACAGCTCAGCCCACCAATATAAAGATCCTCCCAATTCACCAAACATCATATATTTTCCCTCCCACTTTTTTAATACAAATTTTTACACACCATGCCCCAGTAAGTTTTGTACTTCTCATTCCTTTCTTTATCAAAAATTCTTGATCAATTTATCCTCAAAACTCAGTCATCATGCTAATCACACTAGAAAATTCTCAACACAAACCTTTTAAATCCTTTTTTCATGCTCTCAAAATTATCAAGTTGCATGTACTCTCCACTTGGGTTTGTTATTTCATTTTTGAATATTAAATTTTATTTTGAATTTTCACTGAAAGCATATTTTTTCCCTTCCCTATTTGTTTTGGTTCATCATCTCAACATGAAGTTGCATATTTTCAGAAATTGCTTAATTTTTCATTCTTTATGTTTTTCAATGATCCCTCATATCCTATTATTCATCTTCTCTCACTTCCTTAACTCTTCTTCTATTTCTTTTATTCATCACTTCCTGAACTTTTATCTGGTCCTTTTACATCTTTGAAGACATCTCATCAGGTAAGTCATTCTCCCACCATCTTTTTTTCAATTTTAACTGATTTTCTTTTTCTGAATTTGTGTTTTTTATTCTTTTTATTCCCTTTTTTTGTTTTCTCAAATCAAATTTCATTTATTAAGAAGGTTCTCCAGAAGCCTGGCTCTCATATGCACCAAGCTGCATCTGATTTGGCTCACTAGTTGTTGAGATATTTATCATCCACTTGGCTCAAACTTCCATCAACTTTTTTTTAATCTTCTCAAGTAGGTCTTACTCTGGAACAAATATAATACTTATAAATAACATAGCTAGCTAAAATAGATCTTTTTAGCCCATTGATAATCCCCGGCTTTAATTTTTATTACCCTTTTTTGATTTTCTATTAAGTCAAAAAAAGAGTCAGAAATGGGGTTAGGGTTATTTAAATGACATCCTTTTGTTGGAAGATTCTCCAGAAGAATGGTTTTTATTTCCAGTGAAAGGTGTTAAATTTGGTCCAGTTGTTGCTGTGATATCTTCTTCCAAAGTTGAGTCTTGTTTCATAGACTAATTTACATTTCTTAAGCTCAATGTTGCATAATATGCATGTAGGTCTTATACAATCTATTTCAAATCATACTTCAGGCTTTTGGATCTGGTTTTATCAGCTTAATATCTATTTTGGATGAGTTCTTCCTATTTTGTGATTTTTTTTCGTGAGGATGAATATTAACATTTGCTGAATTTTGGCTCATTAAAATCTCAGATTATTTTGATTACAGGTTCTCTAGAGACATGAATTTTATTTCCAGAAAGCAGAATAAATTTTGACTCAGAAATTTCCAAGATATCTACTTATAAAGTTGAGCCTCCTTTTGTAAACTAATTTACATTTTTGAATTTCGATATTCCATAATATGCATATTTTTTCTGATATGTTTAATTGTACCACTCCCAAGGTATGTCAGTTCCTCAAATTTTTTTTATCATTTGTTTCCTCAATTTTTCTTCTTTATAAATCAAATTTTTCCCCCTGATTTCTTGATTTTTTGGATTTTTTTCAGGAAATGGTATCATCAAATCTATTTGGAACTCTTCTCAGGATAATCATCAATCAAAAATCCAAGAAATAATCATCAAAATACTAAGGAAAATCCTAGTTTGGAATCTTGTAAAAAGTTTACTCATTTTTTTGGAATCTTGTAAAAAACTTACTCATTTTGTTTTTTCATTCAAGATCAACCAAAGTCTGATAAAAAAGGTAAGCAAAGCAAGGTGTGAAGGGTTGATTTCTAGTAAATCTTTAGGAAGGGGTTCAATATATAGTAATTAGAAGATTTTCCATTTTTTTTTATTTCATAAATTTTTAAATTATTAATTATTAAAGATAATCAGTCAAGTAAAACTTTTGTGTAATTGAGCCTTACTGCTGTATAAATGTGTTTATTTAATCATTTATTTTGTATTCAATGAATGAGTTCTAAATGCAATTCTTTTCATATTATTTCTTTGGATTTGGTCACATATGAAATCATTGGCAGGTGGTATTGTGAATCCCATTACTTTTACTTGGTTGATAATCTTTTATGATTTATTTATTTATAAATTTATTAAATTAACATGAAAATTTGGTAATCTTTACCCCCTTCCACAGTAAATTTTCAGGGGGAGGTATTGCCATTTTTCTTTCTGACATAAATATTTTTTTTTCCAGACATAAAAAATTTTTTTGACATGAAAAAAATGGAAATCCCCACCCCCTAATATAGTAAATTTTAGGGGAGGGTATTGCCAAATTTCTAGATTTAAAAAAATCAAATTTGTGAATATATGTATATTGCGGATAAGGATTGGTTAATGAAGTGGTTGAAAAACCATATTTAATCAAATTGTTAATAGAAATCCAGAATGAATTTTAGTCATGTAGATATAGAAAAAAAATTACTTACAACTGAAATCCTTAAAAATAGCAAGAGTAGAAGCATGTGATGTATATAAGAGAGATTCAAAGCATTGTTTTACAATCAAAATAATTATTTATATCTCTGATATTGAAGAGGTTTTCAAGATGGGTTAATGTTGCACCATTTTAATTTGAACTAAAATGACAATGTGCAACACAGATTTGAATAGCAGGATCTCCTTGTGGACAACAAGAATCATTTCTGAAAATTGAGTGATTTTTTATGAATTCAAGTAAACTGAGAAATCCAGGAAAGGTTGTGAAAAATATCTGTTTAAAGCTAATTTCAGGAATTTTGTAAAGACCCTCAAGGTTAAATTGTGGTTGTTGTTGTATGGATGGTGTTCTGGAATATAAGTAGCAATTCTCCAGCATGTCATACATGTAAGCCAAGTCAAGTTCAGCATTGGAGCTGGTATCAGAGTTAACCAATAGATCCAGGGCAAGAGTAGTAGCAGTGATTTTTAGTTGATGATGGACTGAAAGAGACATGTTAGTGAATGGTGATGAAGACTAAGGGTGATTTTATGATGAAGGTGCTACTAAAATGGTGGGAAGTCACGTTGTAGACAATCCTATAGTACTAGCTATAGGCTTTGACCAAGGGAGTTGGAGTAAAACTGGAGAGAAAAACCTCCGTCCCTTTGAGAAAATACCAGGTGAGATTTATTTGATACAGAAAACTAGAGACTGTTACTATACCCCTTCCAAAACACTTCTTGTCTGCTTTAAAAGTCAAGACAGTAGCCTAGATAGACTACAGACCAAGGAGAACCTGAAATGCAGAAAAATCCACACCATAAAAAAAAACACTGTGCACTTGTTGCACAGGAAACAGCAATAATACTTGATGCAGGTTGCAAAGCTACACCAGAGAAAACAGTTTCCAAAGTTAAGTTAAATGAAGAACTAACCTTGAAACAAACACTTCCAGTTGCGCCAGAAAACAGTGAAAACTGGGTGAGAGCAATGATATCACCCCCGGATGGCTGTATGATGATTAAAGTTGTCCCAAACTGTCTTATTCACTATGTACACATAGACCACTATCTAAGAGCCCATGCACACCAACAAATTTGGCATTCTTGAGCGCCAAATTGCAAAAAAACCCTCTAGAAATGCTTCCCAGCCTTCTAGCACTGAGGCGGGTTGGCCGCTGGACATTGGGAGGCCCTCTTGAGGCAGCCAGACAACCTTGAAGCCAGAAAGCCACTGAAAACCTCCAAAAATACCCAAAATACTTAGGAAAATCTACTAGGACTACTGAAACCGTTAAAACACATAATTTAGCTATAATGACCCTGGTACATAAAATGTAGAGAAATATAAGCTCATTCTAATGGTACTAACCAGGTAACCCTAAGACTTAAGTTTAGTCTGTAAAACATGAAAAACAAAATTAAATAGCAATTTTTTTAGATGAAAAATGAGAAATTATCCCCTTAATACTTAAAATCTGAAAAATTTCATCACAACATGAAATATAGAGAAAGCCCAGGGCTATCCAATGGTAGTACCCTCATCCCGGCAGTCCCAATATTTGCTGAATAAATCCAGAAAAACACCTAATTATTAAACAATGTCATTTAAGACATATCAAAACAACGCCAAACAGACCAACAAAGGCCTCTGCCAATTTTGGAAGACCACATCCTCCCTCCAATCGAGAATGTCCACATTCTTCTTAACTAAAACCACCATGTTCAAACATTTTTCAAAATCAACCTCTGAAAAGGGTCCGTGTCAATACTGTATTGACCATAACTTCATCTGCACCATATTGCCACCAATTTATCTATTCAGAACTGTTTGTGATGCCTGATATTCCAAAAAGAAATATTGCTCCAGACCTGGTCCATTATCATCTGCAACAGATTCACCTCCCCCTCAACCTGGTCCTTCTTCAAGCAAAACCAAAATATCTAGGCCTTCCATCTTGATACTCAAATTAATCAACAAATTACATCCTTCCACAAAGAGTTCCAAAACCACTACAACCACTAGCTCTACCATACCTGGCCCTTTTTATGTTAAAACCAATGCTTCTCTATACTGAAATTTAAGCTGATGAATTTCTATTTCATTCCCATCCAGACAGTGATGATGACAATGTGGGAACCATTGAAACACCACCACCCAATCAATTTTCCACCATCAAGGACAAATTACAAAAACACTTTTCTCAACAAAAACATCTCATTCTAAACTACTTCCAATCCACCCCTTCCAAAGATCCACAGGAAATTGAGAAAAGAAGACACCTCATCAACCAGTTCAAGACTAATGCTGAACACTTTGTTTCATCTCTTGATTCTCTTCTGTAATTGATTCTTGCCTGAACTTCTTAATTTAGAAATAAAAAATAAAAAATTTCCTCAGTTTAAATTCTTGGGGGATTCCTCCTCAGTTTTAGGTCTTGGGGGACTAACAGCCCTTTTTTATAGTCTTGGGGGACTCAAAACCCCTCAGTTTATAATCTTGGGGGACTTAAAACCTAAATCATAAAGACAGAACCATAGATCAAACAATTAAAGACCCAAGAAAATAAACTAACATTCTGGGATAACTGTTCTACATAGCAGCCAGCTCATCAGTTACCCCCACACTTGCCTTAACTAATTTCAGAGACTCCTCCTTTGGATGCCCTCTGCCAGAATTACACCAACATCACATTATCAGTTTATAGTCCTGAAGGACTCAACCATCAAAACATACTCAGTTTAAAGTCTTGGGTGACTATACCATTTTTAGTTTAACGTCTTGGTGGACTGACCACAGTTTTCAGTTTAAAGTCTTGACAGGCTACCGCAGTGTTCAGTTTAAAGTCCTGACAGACTAAGACACATTTTGCATAAAAGAACAGAGCCAGCTCCATGCAAAATTCTCTGCAGCCCACCTGCTGAACTTCCACTCTCCCTTAATCATCTACTATCACTGATAAAATTTTCTTTCATCTCTTTTCTTTTTATTGTTGTACCTTCACAGATCATGGCTGAATCCCCAGACTTTGACCCATCGGACCTTCCTTGCTTCACTGCTCCAAAAGACTATGCTTGTAAACAGTGCATCCACATGTGCAGGCCTTGTACTTTCACTCTTCCTACTCCTCAGGCCAAATCGCATAACAGAGCCTGTGATTCTTGCAGCTCTAAAAAGAAAAAATGTGACAGAGACCCCAACCATCCAATACCTCTGCCTTCACTTTCTCATAAATATATTTACAGATCTCCTACCAGTTCATCATAACTTAGACCTGCTTCCTCTTATTTATATTCCGCTCTTTCCAGAAGATCACGCTGTTCTATTCCCAAAAAACTCCCTAAAAGTCAAAAATCTGTTTTTACCTCAGTAAATTTGGCCAAAAAAACTTCAAAATCAGCTCCCAGGCTGCTAGACCGTGTCCAGGAGGCCTGCCTGCCTTGACCGAAAGCAAAAATCAGGCTCAAAACTCCCAAACTCAGCCAGATAACAGCCAAAATCCACCATTAAAAGCCAACAGCTCTACGCAAAAACCTCCTAGCCATCCTAGAGCAATGCGTACAAACACAAATTCTTCATTAGACAACACCAAAAATTCCAACATCTCTAGAAGGCCTGCCAGAAGACCTCCTGAAAACACCAGAGCATGTAACACTTCTCCCAAACAAAAATCTCCTGTTCCACCAAGAAGAACTAACTAAACCTCTCCTTTGGCTGCCAATTATTCCTCTGATAGTTCCCTTTCTTCTAGATCTTCATATAGCATATCACAATCAGCTTCCAGGTCACCTTCTCCTGGTCTTTCCTTCAACCAACCTGGCACTCCTCTGCCAGTATCTAACCCACCTGTGCCAAGTAATAGTATAAACAACAACAACAATGTTGATAGATCAGCCAGCCCATCAGTTACCCCCACATTCTCCAAAATAAAATCTAGAAGACCCACCCATGGGTACCTCTAACAAAAAAAAAGTTTCCATCAAAACAGATGCGCAGCATCTCCAAAATCCAAATTTAAAGAATGGTCCATATTTTATCCTCATTGTGGAGTCAATCTTCTTCACTTCTAGTTCCTCTTGGGTAAAATCTCTTCACCTTATCAGCAGCAACTCTCTTCTTTAAGACTTCTCCATCTAACTCCTCCAAAACATACGAACCTCCAGACACCCAAGATCTGACTCTGTAAGGTCCATTCCATCTGTCAGAAAACACTTCTCCCCACTGACTCTCTAAAATTATTTTATACACCAAAACCAAAAAACCAGGTCTCAAGGGATTCCTAATTCTATGTTCCAAGTTCTTGTCCCAGTATTTGACTGATTGATTTCTTATCTTCATCATTCTAAAGTATTCCTTCTCTTGAAATTCCTCTCTACATTCCAACTGTTGCATCTTGGCACAGAGAAAATCTTCAGATGATCACACATCATCCCAATCAATTCCAAGATAAGAGACAGCTTCCAAGTCCACTGGTAGAACAGCTTTCTGACCAAAAATTAAATCATAAGGAGAATAGCCAGTTGTCCTCTTCACAGTGACCCTATCAGCAAATAACACCAAGGGTAAATAATGCCTCCACTTTTCAGCACTATCCACACACATATTTACCAAAGGATTCTTGATAACTTGATGGCCTCTTTCAACCATGCCTTCAGCTTCAGGATAATAAGGTGTAGCCACTCTAACTTTAGAACAAACACTAGCCACAGCTTCTTTAAATTCAGCACCAAACTCTGGCCCACCATCAACAGTCACCAACTTAATCAACCCATACCTATAAATCCACTCCTTCTTCAAAAACTCTGCCACATTCTTGGCAGTCAATTTAACCAGAGGCACTGCCTCAACCCAAGCAGACAAATCATCCCTGGCAACACTTAAGTATTTATACATGCCCTCTTTAATATGGACAGCATTCAGACTGACTCTTCCAAAAACAGTTTTTTCACCAGTAGCATGGCCGACCTCTTTAGGTTTTAAGTGACTTCTTCTTTGACATTCTTCACAAGATTGAACCCAACCCTGCACAGCCAACTTCATAACTGGCCACCAAAATCTGTCAGCTACTCTTTTATAAGTCTCCGCAAAGCCTCTATGACCAAGGTCTTCATGCAAAGACTTCAACACAACTTCTTGACCCTTCTTCTGAGTTACCACAACTTGAGGATTAGGATGTCTCCTCCTCATCAACCTTCTTCCTGACACATAAAATCCAGGACTCTTCTTCTTAAATGCCAATCAAGTATCATCATCACAACTATCTGGCCTCTCCAAGGTCAACAGATATTTCACCATAATAAAATAAAACCCAGACTGACCCCAGGTCTCATCCTCAAAGTCCAACAAAACAACATCCAAGGGTACAACTCTGTCATCAAAATCACCAGTGTGAACATGAGCCAATTGACCAGACCAACCAAGACACCAATCCTTAAATTTTGGCATGTCCTTCTCTTTCCACTGAGCCTTGTGAGAATCCATTTCACTAACAAAAACACCCTTTTCCAAATTTGAGCTGTCCCAAACAACAACTCCATCTTCATCAACAAAAACGTCCCAATCACCAGAATCAAGATCAGATCCAGCCAGTTTAGCCTCTTGGGGGAGGTCAGAAAAATCTTCAGCACCCTTTGTGCTGGCCCTAACCACTGGAACATCTTCATTAAACTCTTCAGCCTCATGAATCTTCATCTGTAGGTGGCCTCCTTGACAATCCATCAGGAATTGTAAAAGTCTTGCCTGGTTTGTGTACCAGGTCAAAAAAAAAATGTTGAATAAATGCCGCCCACCTAGTCATTTGAGCATTTGGAAGACTAGGTGTATTGATCATCTGAACCAAAGATTTTGAATCAACCTGCAGCTCAAATTGCTGCCCCCACAAAACAGTCTGTAGCTTCTTTAAAATTTTTGCTACACCACACAATTCCAACTTAGGTTGGGAATACCTAGATTCAACCTCATCAAACAACACAGACTCATATCTTACTGGCCTGGCCCTCCCAGTTTTATCTTCCTGAGACAAAAAAGCACCAGCAGCAATATAGCCTGAGTCCACTGCCAGATAAATTTTTCCAGCACCAATACCATAATCCAACTTGTGAAGCGCAATATCTTCCCCAACAAACTTTTTCAACTTCTGAAAAGCCTCTTCACACTCTTCAGTCCATTCCCAATCTGCATATTTCCTGGTCAACCTCCTTAAAGGTGAAGCCAACAAAGAAAAATACTTAATAAAAATCCTGACATATACACACACACCCAAAAATCCCCTGACTTCAGTAGTATATTTAGGCCTTGGTCATGACTGAACTTTATTAATCTTTTTCTTTGCCATAATCCGTCCCTCTTTACATACCACATGACCCAGAATTTCCAAAGCAGGAACACAACAACAGAATTTTGACCCTGAAATTTTCAAACCAGCCTCTTCAATACTAAACAACACTCTCTCTAGAATTATTGCATATTCCCAAACAAACCTCCTTATGCCAGGGTTCTCCGCTAACACCTCATTACCATAATCAGTAGATGGTCCTTTAATTCCACCATCATCAAAAAAATACCAGCATGAGTAGGAACCTCATCCTGAAAAATCCAAGCCATATGTGCTTGATATACTGCCACTGAATTAGTTGCTCCTTGAGGCAGCCTAGTGAGCTGAAATCTTCCCAAAGGAGTCTCAAAAGATGTGAGAGGCCTTGAATCTGTATGAAGTTCCCTCTCATCATAACCACCCATAATATCACCCAAAACATAACACACCCTTCCAGCAAAAGCTTCAACAGAATCCTCTGCACTTGGTGGCATACCAGCGTCCTTGATAGTGACTCTATTCAAGTCTCTAAGATCATGAACCACCCTCAACTTTCCATTCTGCTTCTTTACACAGAAAACCAGACTTGAGTAACTGTATGTCGATTGTTCGTATAACCCAGTCCTGACTCTTTCCCTAACAATCTCCACAAAATCCTCTCTGACAGCAGATGGAATCGGAATAGGTTTGATTTGCCAAGGTTCATGACAAACCACAGGAATCAAAAAAGGTTCCCCATAAAAATGCTTCAACACACCCCTTTCCTCCTCAACAAAAGCCACAGCTTTTTCCCTTAGCACAATAAAATGCAACAACAACTTCTTTTCTTCTTCAGACAAACACCCATCAGGACCAAAATTAACAAATTTCAACCTTTCCACAGTCACCCTAGCCGTCTCTACAAATTCTGGAGGATTCTTCACCAAAGGAGTACAGTACGGATCTCTTGACAAAGGAGGTCTCTTCAAGGGCGGATTCAAACCCACAGGCATAAGCTCATTGACAGGCCTAATCTTCTGCGCTACCTTCTTATACTTTGCCACTCCACCTTCAACTTGAGGGATCTTCAGGAAATCTTCACCACCAGACCTGGAACAAAAACCAAGGGTTTCCCCATTGCTCACATGTGTGGCCAAGGTAATGTTTTTGAAAGGTTTAGAAGAAACCCTAGCGGTGCACAATTGTGAGGACTTACTTTTAGACCCCAATCTCACCACTCCAAAACTTTTCCACAATTCCAAATCTTCATCTTCACTTCCGTCTTCCAAATCTTCAAATCTTGATTCATCTTCAGAATCAACTCTTTTAAAATTGTGCAGTTTATCCTCATGCTGGAGACCCAAAAATTGATCTTGATGATCTTCTTTCTTCATAATTTTCTGCAGTTTAAACTCATGCTGGAGGCCCAAAAATTGATCTTGAAGATCTTCACAAAAATATTTTGAATCTTCTTTCTTCATTATCTTCAGATTTTTTTTATGATTTTCTTGAATTATCTTGAAATTTTTATCTTCTTTTCTTTAGTTTTCTTCTGACCTACAAAAATAACCAGGGGTTTCTACAATGCTCACAGGTGTGGCCATGGTAATGTTTTTGAAAGATGTAGAAGAAACCCTAGAGGTCCACAATTGGGAGGACTTACTTTTAGACCCCAATCTCACCACCCATAAACTTTTCCGCATATCTTTCAATTAAGATATATAACCAATCTTCTTCATTGAGCTTGAATTAAAAATAATTGAGAATCTTGAGAGAGAACAGAGACTTGATAAAAAACTTGATGAATACTTGCAGAGAAGAGAAACATTAAAAAGAGAAAGTTGAAAATCCACTTGGTATATCTCCAAGGGAGCTGACCTCCTACAACCTGGGAATTCCTCATCTTGGGGAGAGGTTGTAGCACTAGGGTGATCAGCCCTCATTACTCTAAAAAAGACAGACTCTCAATAGAGCCTGAGCCACACTCCAAAAAACCATAGGTGGCACCCACTTCTTTCCTTCTCCTGCAAAAATCCAGGCACTGGCACATTGAAGATAAACCAGGCCTGGTCTCCCAGCCATCCTCTCCAGGGGATGATAACCTCATGTGAAGTCTCCTTTCATCTTCACCAGTCAACACCAAACTGATTCCCAAATCAAATTGATAACCAATTCTTGCCTGAAAATCCATCAAGAATGGCCCACCCAAAACAGCTTTAACTGCTCCCTTAGAAATATAAAAATGAACCTTCCCTGAGGCTCCTTTAACATCTAACTTCATAAACTCAAAAGTTAAAACCAATTCAGTGACATGGCCACCAATCCCTCTCAAATTCCCACCAATACCAGTTTTGATGGGGAGGCCCAAATGAGTAGCCTCAAACAAAGAAATCAGATTTATCTAAGAACCTGAATCCACAAATGCCCTTGCCTCCCTGCCATTCAGAGTGACATTGACATAACACAGAGGAGCAGAAAAATAAGTTTCCAACCCCTCACCAAACTTTTCAGCACAATCACAAATGTATTCCACCTCCCCAGAAGAAAATCTTCTACTGGTCAACAACCTTTTCTGTCTATCAGTCAACCCTGGACTGATAGCATACAATTCCCCATAAGAAAGGGAAAACTGACCCTGATTCATCCTTTCCAGGACAGAGTACATAACATTAACTTGACCAGAAACTACTGGCCTCTCAAAGTGAGCTCTTTGCATCACTACCTTGGTCCAAGAAGCTTCTGGAGGACCAGCACCACCAACAGATTTACCATTAACAGGAACCAAACCAGATCCCTCACCAGAACCTTTAACTCCAGCAGAATTTGGCAATGAAGCCAAAGGGACATCCTCCTCAGAGTCAGAATCAACCTCCATTGAAATTGGCTCACCATTCATGTCCAATGCACCAAAACTAGGGGGGCAAATGTCAGCCATACCCTTCTGCATCTTGTACAGCTCCTCTTTTCTGTACCTCTTCCTAGCTGCACTCAGCTTAGAATCAACCTTTGAAGCATTTGGCTTTGGTTGGGCCTGAGAACTGCTCTTAGGCCTTCCCAACTTCCCTGCTTCCACATCATAAACACCAGCCAAGCATTCTCCACTTGACTGTCCTCCACAAGAATAAAACTCCAAACCACCAAAGGAAGTGGAAAAAGAGACCTTATTTACCTCCTTCCCCTTTCCCTTGAAGTCATCATCCTCTTTACCAGAAGACTTCCCCTGCTCAGGAATCTCCTCAAACCTTGGCCTCCTTTGATTGAGACCACCCCTTCTCCTGACCAAATCAACAGGAGCCTGCCCCTCACTGAGCTTCAAAAATGATCCATCAGGAAACTTGAAAACCCTGCCATCAAATTCCACCTTTCCTTCAGACACATTCCTGTTTAATGGCCAAAAATCATTGGACCTGTGCCCCCTCCTGCTGCAATAAGATCAGACCCAAGGATCACTCCTACCAGCCCTCCTATCAAAATCTCTAGGCTGAGAAGGTGCCTTATTGACCTTCTTAGCCTCCTGAGCAAAAATATGCAGCTTCTTTGTGAGATCAGCCAACTGCTCCACCACTGGGTCCCTCTCCTGTTTAGGAATCTGCACCATATTCTTCTCCTCCTTCTTCACCGTAACTTCCTCTTCAGCCAAAGCCTCACTGACTTTTCTGACATATTTGGCACACCCCTCCTGACAGGTGTCCACAGCCAATAACTTCAAATGGGCCTCAAAAGACTCCTTCACCTTATCCAAGGCAGGAAACTTCTGGTCCCCATTAGAAAGAGTCTTCATCAAGTCCTTCCTTGAAAGCTCCTTCAACACATCCATCCTGATATCTCTAGCCAGGGCAGACCAAAAAAAATCCTTGAAAGCATTTTCATGTGCCAGCTCCTCCACTTCCACCAAGTATTCCACCACAGGATCAAACTGTAGCAGAAATTTTCTGTAACTATGTAAGTTACCAACACCACCATAAGATTTCCACTCACTGACAAACTTGTTTAGATCCACCATAGTGAACCTGACACCCCATCTATCCACCATCTTCCTACACATAACTTCCAATCCCTCTTCTTGTAGCCAGACATGGCCACAATCTCCTTCTCCACTGCCCTATCACCAATGAAGAAGATAATTTGCTTCACCATGTCCAGGTAAGAAGCACCATCCACACCAGCAGCAGTTTCATACTTCTCCAGAAACCACTTGATATCCTCCCCATTAAACTTGGTACCATCCCAAGTTTTAATCCTCACACACTCCTTGACTATCACAGCAGGAGAACCATCTCCCCCACTGACAGTCACCACAGGAATTGAGGAACCAGAAGCCATTCCTCCAGACCAAAACACCAAAAAGAGACAACCATAGAAAACAGAGATTCCAAAAAACTAGCAAGTTCAACCCCAAATTGGGCGCCAAAAATGTAGACAATCCTATAGCACTAGCTATAGGCCTTGACCAACAGAGTTGGAGAAAAACCAGAGAGAAAATCCCCTTTCCCTTTAGAAAAATAGAGTGAGATTTACTTGCTAAAGTAAGTTGGTTCCTAATTGCTAAAGGCACTTTTTCAACACACTTGACTGCTTGATGAGCCAAGAAAGTAGTCACCAGATAGACTACCAGACCAAAGAACTGAAATGTAGAGCAAAGTCCACACCAGAGACAGCAAAGATACTTGATGTAGGCTGCAAATCCACACCAGAGACAGCAATAATACTTTATATAGCTTGCAAGACTATACCAGAGAACCCATTGCCAAAGTTGAGTTAAATGAAGAACTAACCTTGCAACAAACACAGCCAATTATGGCCAAAAACAGTGAAAACTGAGTGAGGAACAAGGACATCACCTCCGGATGGTTGTATGATAATTAAAGTTGCCCCAAACTGTCTTATTCACAATGTACACACAGACCACTATCTAAGAGCCCATGCACACCAAAAAATTTGGCGCCTGTACCAGCCAAATTGAATAAAAAGCCTCCAGAAGCGCTCCCCAACCTTCTAAAACAGAGGCGGGTGGGCCGCCCAACATTGGAGGTGCCGCCTGAAGCAGCCCGGCCTCCCTGAAGCCAGAAAACCAATAAAAACACCTAATCTACTTAGAAAAATTAGCTACAACTACTAAAACCCTTAAAACACAGAATTACGCTATAACAACATTGAGACATGAAATATAGAGCTAAATTAGCCCTATCCAATGGTACTAAGTACTTAACCCTATGACTTAAGGTTAGCCCTTAAAACACAAAAAACAAAATTAAACAGCTATCTTTGTAACTGAAGAATGAGGAAATGACCCCTTAAAACTTAGAATATGAAAAATATTATCAAGACATGAAATATATAGAAAAACCTGGGCTATCCAATGATAGTACGCACATACCCGCAGTCCCAATAGTTATGGAATAAAACCAGAAAATAATCCAATTCTTCAACAGATGTCAATTAAGACATTCATAAACAGTGACAAACCACACAACAAAGGCCCCTGCCAATGTTGGAAGACCAAAACAGGGATTGATCACCCCACGCACTAAGTATATTTCTGATTCTTCAATGCAGGTCAATAGGGAGTTAAAAGAACTGCCTGACAAAGTCCTGCTAGAGGACAAATCTCTGCCAGATGACTTGCAAGCATCTTATCTTTCTCTAAATGAGAAATTGGCTAATTCTTCTAGCTCAATCACTTCACTCAAAGAGGATATAAATTTCCTTAAAGTAGTCAAATTATGCTCTCTCAATTCTGGTCTTCCCTTGACAGATTCTCTCGAATATGATGAGGACAACCTAATCAACGTTGAAGCCATTAAATCAACTCTACCCGAAATCTATCATGATTTCCTCGATGTTTTCTCAATCTGCAAGGCCAATATATTACCACCTCATCAACCCTACGACCATCAAATAGAGTTAATAGGTCCAGTACCTCCGGCAGGTCCTGTCTATTCTTTATTGGAGTACAAATCTCAAGTTCTTTGAGACTACATTGCAGAGAATGTAGCAAAAGTTTTCATCAGAGCCAGTAAATCTCCAACTGGCTCCCCTGTTCTTTTTGTAAAGAAAAAAGACGGTAGCCTTAGGTTGTGTGTTGACTATAGAAATCTCAACACAGTTACAAAGAAGAATGCATATCCAGTTCCTCCTATGTCATTGCTTCTTACCCTTATTAATGGTGCTAATTTCTTTTCTAAAATTGATCTTAGAGGTGCTTATAATCTTATTGGCATTGCGGAAGGTCATGAACCACTGACTGCAATGCGCACTAGATTTGGTAGTTTTGAATATTTAGTCATGCCTTTTGGATTTTGTAAAGAACCATCTACTTTTCAAACTTTTGTCAATGAAATCTTTCAAGATGTTGTCGAACAATTCTTTTCTTCTCAGCCTAGATAGTCCTTTTCAAATCCTGACTGACCATAATGCTTTAAAATACTTTATGTCTTCCAAAGTGGTAACCAGGCGTCAAGCCAGGTGGGCTGAATTTGTCTGAATTTCCTTTTTCTATTTCCTATTGTCCAGGTAAGAACTGTATTGTCCCATATATCCTATTACGCCGGGATGACCTTTACCCACAGAGGGGGGATGCATTTGCTGACAAGAACCCAGCAAATGTGAAATAAATTTTCAACAAATCAATGTTAACAACTCATCAACTTAATTTTTTAACAATTCAATCTTTTCAAAATCCACTATCCAACATCCTCAAAGCTCAGTCGAAGGACAATTATTGTTTAGGGATAAAAGACAAAATACTCTCAAAGCAAGGGGCCAAAAGATTTAGTATTGAATCTGGTATATTAGTTTTCAAAGTTAGAGTAGTCATACCTGACAATAATGAAATAAAATTATGGATTTTCAATAGTCAATATGATTCTCCATTAGCTGGTCATTTTGGGGTTGATAAAACCTACCATTTAATAGCGAGGGATTTCTTCTGGCCAGGAATGACCAGAGAAATCAAGGCCTATATAAGATCTTGTTATGAATGTAATAGGAATAAGGCTCCCCGTCACCAGAAGCATGGGTTGATTCAACCACTTCCTATTCCCTCTAAACCTTGAGAATCTTTATCAATGTATTTTATTTCTCAAATTCCTCTTTCTAATAATTTTGATGCTATATTAGTAATAGTAGATAGATTTTCAAAAATGTCTATTTTAATTAAAACCACTACTACTGCTACAGCAGAAGATTTGTCAAAATTGTTTCTAGAATATGTATTTTCCAAACAAGACTTACCTAATGATATTATTTCAGATAGAGGCTCATTGTTTGTATCCACATTCTGGACTCAACTGTGTCAACAACTCAATATCACAAGGAATCTCTCCACAGCCTATCATCCTGAAACCGATGTGCAAACGGAAAGGGTCAACCAAATCATCAAAAAATACCTTCAAATGTATGTCAGTTACCAACAAGATGATTGGAACACATGGTTACCATTGGCCAAATTTGCTTATAATAACTCGACTCATTCTTTGACACAAAAATCTCCTTTCGAAACTGTTTATGGAAGACATCCTTGATTCAACTCAATCCATGTAGGAGTAAATCATCCTGCAGAACATTATCTTCGAACCATGTAATGACTCCAAGAAGAAATTAAATCAAACTTGGAATTAGCGATTCAAAGGTACAAGGATCAGGCTGACAAACATTAACAATCTGCTCCTTCCTTTAAACCAGGCAACAAAGTATGGCTCAACACACGGAACATTTGAACAAATTGACCATCAAAGAAACTGGCCGAAAGGTGCTTGGGACCATTTGAAATTGACTCCAAAGTCTCTAAAACCGCATTTCAACTCAAACTACCTCCTAAATGGCAGTCTATTCACCCTGTTTTTCACGTATCTCTACTGGAACTGGCTCAAGAACCATACCCGGGCAGGAACCAACCTCCTCTGGAACCAGTCAAAGTAGAAGACCATCTAGAGTGGGAAGTAAGCTGTATCTTTTATTCAAGAATGTGCAAGGGAAAACTTCAATACCTCGTGGAATGGGAAGGCTTCCTTGATGACTCAGACAAAACATCCTGGGAACCAGCCATCAATGTTTCTAACACCCCTGAACTCCTATAATCTTTTCAACTTAAATATCCTTTAAAACCAAAACCTTAGAGTTCTCATTTATTTTTCTCTTCTCTTCTCTTTTTTTTCTTTTCTTTCTCTTTTCTTTTCTTTTCTTTTCTTAAAATTATAAAACTTCTTCTCTTCTAAAAATCCTTACCCTGTTCTTCTTGTTTTTTTTTCTTTCTTTTCAAAAGCTTTTTTCAACCTTCTTTAAAAAAATAAATTAAATTAAATTAAATTAAATTAAATTAAAAAAAAAATAAAGAAAAAAAAAGTCTTAAAATTCATTAAAATAAAATCTTAAAAATCAATAATTATTTTAATTTTCTTTCTTTTTCTCCTTCCAAACTTTTCTTCTTTCCCTTATTTCTTTTTCTTCAAACTATCAAATTTTTTCACAAACTCAATACAACAATCTTTCTCAAACTTCCCTTCAACCTTTGAATCTCTCTTTTAAAATTCTTCAAAAAAATTACTTATTTCTTTCAAATTCTTTTTTTCAAAACTATTTTTCTTCTTTCTTTTCAAATAACCAAAATTCCTCAAAAACTTCAATAAATAAACTTTCACAAATAACAAATTTTTCTCTCATTAAATTTTCATTTCAAAAGAAATTGTTTCAATCAACTATTTTTTTTCTTTTCAAAACTTAAACTAAAATTTCCTCATTTAAATATTCATTCTTTTCTTCTTTCAAAATTTAAAACAAAATTTTATTCAAATCTTTTCTTTTTTCCTTTTTTCTTTTTCTTTCTGAAAATTTTATAAAATTTATATTAATATTTCAATTAAAACAACAAAATAAAATAAATAAATAAATACACAAATTGCTTTTTACTTTTCTCCTTCCCTCTTTCTTTCTTTTTTCTCTTTCCATTTCAAATTTTCTCCTGTATTTTTTCCCAAACCAATTTATTCATTTTTTCCAATACCACCCTTATTTCCTTCCTGCATTTCTCAAATACCTCCTTCTCTCCTACCGGTACCACTTCTCCAATCTCCAATAATACTTCTGCCACATCGAAGGAGGCGACATTGACAGTCTGTTCAACCTCACCACTTAAATCGTTGATGAATCGAGCTTGTCAACCCTGCCAAGGTTTCTTTGACCATACCTGGTCAAGAGTTTCCTCTTTGTCCTCCCTCGAACCAATCACTGGTTGATTTTCCTCAACTGGCAGAAATGGCGCAGCTTCCACAATTCGAGCTTACGCAATGACATCTGAATTCTAAAACATACGGTCATCAGTAAAAAAATTTTTTAAATAAAAGAAAAGCAGACTTACTTCGAAAAATGGGTCAGCCTCTAAAAATAACTTCGGGGTGACCTCCACCAGCACTTCCTTCTCCTCTTCATCATCTTCGATGATCATCCACTGCTTCTTTGGTGCCTGCCTCGAGATGGGAACTTCATCCTAATCCTCTTCAACCAATTCATCTACCTCCTCTTCCACCCCTTGTCTTTTACCTGTGGCCTGGGTTACCCAGGCTGCCACGGTATCCTTGACTTCCTCCTCAATCTCTTCCACCGACCGATTGTCCCCAACCGACACGTCCCAGATTTCTTTGACCACCTCTTTGGTCTTTGGGATTACCCAGTATTTTGTTTTTGTAAACTGTCGTTTGATGTCCACATTTTTTGATAGGGCATCACACGTCATCTGTCTCCAGCGTCAAAAGTCACATTTCTGGTGAGGACCTTGTGTAGCCGTGCTTTCGACGCAAAAATATTCCATCGACTCACAGGCAATGCAGGCTTGGAAGTATTGCTGGGTAATGATTCCACCATCTGCTTTGGGGTGTGAAGGCATGGGAGTTGGAGTAGGACAAGTCAACATAAAAAAATAGAAAATAATTAAAAAGAAGAGTTGAGAGAAAGTAATGTGGGAAGAGTATGTCTCATGCTCAACGGAGCTCGCATTTAATACCTGGGCATCTTTCACGCGCCACGTGACACTTGAGGCAAAAGCAGCTCATTAAATCAATAATATAGAGGTCTAAATCCATACTCAAAGCGCAGAAAAAAATTCTACATAGCAACTGCAACTTTCATTTGTGTACTCACTATTCAACCGCGCTAGTCTAAACTTTAAATCTAAATTAGTCAATCTCTCAATAGTGTGTTTTAGTCTTTTCCTCAATAAGCGACACACAGCGCAATAGTTAATGTAATAGTCCGCTAAAAGGTTTATTAGGGGGTATCAATGTTCAGGGATCCGCAATTAGGGATCAGGAATTTTTTTTCCCGGGATCAGACATTATTAATTGCGGAAGATTCTTATCCACTAGCCCCAGGGCTAGTGGATAAGAAATCCACGATAATGCATTATCCCGCCTCTTATACCCCAATTTCCATTCCTAATTCCTGATCCCAAACTCATCTCATCCATGATGGATTTTTAAGAAAGTCACATGACTTATAATTGCTGATGCCATCCTTAAGTATTTCCTCACTCTATGCTACTTAATTTTGGTGGCGAACACTTAAGTTTTTTTTCTATCTACACACCCCAACTGCACATTTGGCGGTGAATTCCCACTTCCCTCATCACATAACCCTTCCACCAGCAACAATGAAACACCTCTCTACTAGGAAGCTACTTCATTCAACAATGAATGCTATTACTTTTCTTTTAGTTCTTTACTATAAATCTGACTCTGATTTGGAAGATACTTTAGCTTATATGTGTTTTCTTTCCAAAAAGCGTTACATCATCACCAGGGGGCCAAATCTTTATCATGATCCCTGATATGATCTGGCCTCCATTCTCAACATTCCTCATTTAAACTTCACACAACTTTTTAGAACTTCTCCCGATTCTTTCTTCAAACTTTATCAACTCATCTCCGATCATCCTATCTTCCATAACAATTCTTATAACAAAAAGCGTAATCCTGCCATCCAACTTGCTGTTGCTCTATGTTGCTTTGGCTCAAATGGAAATGGTGCTGCCATAAGACGTTTGGATAATCTCTTTAACATAGGATATGGTACCGTGATATTATACACCAAGCGCTGTATGATTGCTATCCTTTCCCTCAAGTCTCAAACTCTTGCTTGGCCAACTCCAGAACAGCGACTTGAATCCTCTCAAGTAATGCAAGCTGAAGGTTTCCCTGGCTGTGTAGGTTTTGTTGATGGCACAACCATCCCTTTGAGTCAAAAGCCTGCAATTACTCTCCAACATTTCTCTTCACCCTTTTAATTTTTAATTTTTATGTTTTCATACTTTCCAAATGTCCTCTTTGTGTACTTTAATCACTTGGTTTTGTATTTTGGTTTGTTGCATATTCATTTTTTTTTGAATTTACGGTGAATATCTTTTTTTTGGATGGCTCATTGGTTTTCTTTCACCAGCTCAACATGAAATCGCATATTTTCTGAAATTGCATATTTTGTCAGTGATTTTTTTTTTCATTCATCCCTCATATCCTTTTCCTATTCTCCTCCAACATCCCTCAAACAATTTGGTTTCATTCATTTTGTCATCTCATCTCTCCAGGTAAGTCATTTTATTCTTTTTTTTTGATTTTTTGATTACTAATTATAATTTTTTTTGTTTTTTTCTGTTTATTTTATTTTTTTTATCTAAATTTTTTTTGTAAGTGGTTATTTTGGATTTCAATGGTATAATTAACCTTTTTTTTCTCTCCCTCTTTACTTTATTTTTTAGCTCCATCACCCTACTCTTCATCCCTCCTTGGCATTGTCATTATCCCCCCTTTCCCTTATTTCACTTTTTTTTGGCTCCATTTCATTGAAACACATACATTGCACATTCTTTATGCATTTCACTTACTCCATATTCAATTTCCCCACAATTCCAACATCAATCTTTCTCACTCTATTTTTCCTACTTTTCAATCAAGGTAAGTTTCATCTCCTTTTTTTCATGCCTATATGATATCTCATTCCTTTTATGAAAACTTCATACTTAAATATATGTATGACTCTTATCTGGATAACAGTGAACTTATAAAACTCCTTTTGATCTCATCTTCATTACCACTTTTCAAGTTTTTGTAAAATTTTGAAAATCAGACTCGGAATTAGGGTTAGGTTTATTCAAATCTAATGTTCTTTTTACCCAGGATTCTCCTGAAGGCTACCTTTCATTTCCTGCAAACAGATTTGAATTTGATTCAGTGGTTGCTGAGATATTGACCGTTAAAGTTGAGCCTTTTTTTTCCCAATTTAAATTTTTATCTCATTTTTTTATGTAACAAATTAGGGTTAGGTTTATTTAAATCACATGTCCTTTAACTGAAGATTCTACTAAAGCATATCTTTCATTTTCCACAAACAGGTTTGAATTAGGTTCAGTGGTTGCTGAGATTTTGACCTTTGAAGTTGAGCCTTTTTTCCAAATTTCACTTGTCTTATTTCACATTTTTATATTGCATATTTAGAGGATAAGGACTCTGAAACTCTTATATGATTATTATCTAGGCATTTCAATTATATAGGCATATATTCGTTGGTCAAGAATATCACTAAAGCTCAAAAAGATGAAGATTTTCGCTTATGGGACACTCTACCTTCCTTTGACTCTTTTCTTGCTTTTCAACTCAACAAGCTCTGTAATAAAGCATTTGAAAAAAATCATGAACTTGCAACCAAAGTTGGAATACCGAATTGGTGTGACTCCGAATTGGAAGATATCAGCCACAAATATCTTTTATTTTCTAATGTTATTATCACTCATTCTGGATTCCACAATAGGATTCATATCGATAGGAATGATGCCAATTTTCTTACTTTTGGAATATTCTCATATATCAATCTGATAACTGGCCACCCAATACCATCTCCAGCTAAAATCAAAGGACATGGTTTATATTTTCCAGACCACCGGTGCATCATTGATTTTGGTTTGGGAAATGGTATCATCGAAACTATTTGGAATTCTTCTAAGGATAATCATCAAACGACCAAAGCTCCTCCTGGTTTGAAATCCTGTCAAGATTTCACTCATTTCGGTTGCTCATTTCAAATCAGTAATAAGTTGATACAAAGAATCAATAAGGTAAAGAAAGAAGGTAAAGTTATTTGATTTAAAAAAACTTTATCTAGATCCAAAAAGTATGGGGATTAGAGTTGTCATCGAAAATTTTATATTTTTTCATAAATTTTTAATAAATATTTTTTATATATCAATTTTCTCAAATAATGTGATGAGCCATCGACCTTGTGTTGTATAACAGGTAATCATGATAACATTTATTTGTTTCATGGGGTTCCTCTTTCCTATACCTGTAGAAAGTCCCAAACTTATGTTTCTCGACTTGGTCTGCATTTTGGCTTGAGGGATTGTCATTACTTTAAACTAGGGAAATTGATATATATTAGATATTTATTTAATAATTTATGTAATTATATTAAATTTAGATGACTTCCACCCCTTACTTCAATAAAATGCAGGGGGGGGTATTGCCAAATTTTCAAATCTGACATGTGAAATTGATGACTTAGAAAAATATTGGTGATACCCACCCCTTGCTTCAATAAAATGCAGGGGAGAGTATTGCCAATTTTTTTAAACAGATATAGAATTTTTTTGACTTGTAAATATTTTTGTGATACCCGTCCCTTACTTCAATAAAATCCATGGGGGGTTATGCCAAAATTTTTTATAAGACTTGTGAAATTCTAGACATGCAAGAATTTTTAGGATACCGGTAAAATGCAGGGGGTAGTAAAGCCAAATTTTCATATAAAACTTTCAAGATTCATGACATGAAAGAATTTTTGTGATACCCACCCCTTACTTCAAAAAAATCCAGGGGTGGGGGATTGTCAAATTTTCAAAGGAGACTTGAAAATTTTATTTAAAAAAAGAATATTTAACATTAAAATACGATATTTCAAGAAATACAGAAAATAATTGTAAAATTTATGTACAAATAAATATGAACACATGAAGTGTGAAAGAAATAAAAGAAACTAGTCAACAAAAAATTTCATTAAACATTCTATTTCTTCAACAGATTTGTTTGCTTTAATGCATTCGATCAAGAAATCTTTCTTTTTAGAACTTTCTTGGAGATCATGCTTATACTTCATCTGTTCCATTAAGTTTTGATGCTCGAGTGTTTTTTCCTTATTTTTGGATTTTTTAATACTAAGAGTTAACTCAAACTTCTTCTCCTCCAAATCTTGGGCCCTACCATCCTTCTGTAAAGAGAGCTCAAACTTCTTCTCCTCCAAATATTGGATCCGATCATCCTTCCGTAAGGAGAGCTCATACTTCCTCTCTTCCAAATCTTGTACTCTGTCATCCCTCCTTAAAGAGAGCTCATATTTCTTCTTTTCAAAGCTCAGTGTCTCTTAAGCAATTTCCACTTGTTCTAGAGTGAGAATAAAAATTAACATAAAGTAGAAGAAAAGCAGAGTAAAGTAATAAGAGGTATGATATCACTTACCAGCATCACGTTTCTCTAAAAACTGTTCCATCGAAGAAAAAGGTGTTTGTGATGAAGTATCACTTTTTCGTCTTCTTTGGGAGAGGAAATTTAGACTAGTTGAAGCCCTTCTCTTTTTTTTCAACGTAGCATTTTCCTCCTCATCATTGTCACTAGCTTCAGACTCAGTTGATTGAGGATCCTGGGTTTGTTCATCAGCCTTTTAAGAAATAAGAAAAAGATAAGTAAATAAAAAAATAGAATT
The DNA here is from genome assembly GCA_030280995.1 of Hemileia vastatrix. NCBI lineage: Eukaryota > Fungi > Basidiomycota > Pucciniomycetes > Pucciniales > Zaghouaniaceae > Hemileia > Hemileia vastatrix. The sequence continues at coordinate 44,024,086 of JASXTE010000004.1, forward strand.
GATAAGATAAAAGAAACAGACCTGAGTTAGATTGGGTTGGGTTAAATCGCCAATAGGATCAATAGCAAAGCTATCTAGATTTGTAGAATTTAGAAGAGGGGAGGCTTGAGTGGAGGAAGAGGATGGGAAAAGATTTGCTTTGACATCATGTTCGGAGATAGGATCTTCTCCATCCAACATGTTTACAGGATTAACATCGGCTCGCTCTCCAAAAATTGCATCCATCTCTTTAAAGTAAGGACATAAAGAATCAAGTTTATTGTCTATGGATTTTATACCCTTAGTTATATCAATGTCAGTAACCCCAAAACCAGTGGAAGATGAAAGAGCCTTTGCCTTCTTGTATTTTGCTCGATAATGCTTGAAGCGCTCAGACATCTGTTTAGGCAAAAGATCAATCCTTCCCTTGGTCTTATTGCGTAATTCATTTGCCATTAGAAGATAGCCATTAACTTTTGATGTGGGGGGCCATCCTACTTTAGTGGCATACTCAGTACCAAAACAAGAATCATAGTTAGATTTGGTTTTCAGCCAGTTGATAAGAATGAGATGTTCATCTTTTTTTAATTGAACAGTCTTTGATTTCTTGGCTGAGCGGGGGAAAGAGGAAGTAGTGGGAATTGAAGAAAAACTGGGTGATGGCTGCCTTTGAGAAGATCTAGGATGACGAGGCATGTTATTATAAATGAAGATGAAAAGGAGCAGAAACAAGCAGATGAGATAGCGAGATGAAAAGGAGAAGAATCAAATAGATGAAATGGGGAGAAATTCTGAGCGGATAGAATGAACAGGATGGGATGAGAATGGAAGTGCGCAGCAATGTAGAAGGCTGGGATATCCTGAAAGTTGTCCAAGATGTGGTTATCAAATATTGAGGATAAAAATGTCAGATAAGAGGTGAACATTGACACGTAAAGTGTCTAATAACCCAATTATTAGCAAAAATAATTGCGGAAGATAATTGGGGTATGCAGATTATTTTCCGCAATTAATTTAATTGCGGATCGGTCAACATTGATACCCCCTATTAAGTATATGTGGTTTATTAACAGGGGTAGTGAGAATGGACGGGATGTTTGGTGAAGGATTAAAGGGTTAACGGATGTTAGTGAGGAGGGTCCAGGTGTAACTGGTGTATTTAAGGTGGTCTGTGGTGTGCAGAATGATGGATGGGTATGAGGTCAATGCAAGGAGGAGTAATGGATATAAAAGGGGTTGGATTGTGGTTCAAAATTTCTTTAGAATTAAATTATAAAACGTATATATATTTAATAGTTGTAAAGCTTCAGGTTAAATCATTATTATTGTACATTGCCTTATTTTTCTCAGTAATCATTTCTAAATCTTAAATCTTTGATTTTTGAGTTTACAACCCTTTGTGAGATCTTAAGAATATTAATATTAACTTTAAATTATATTAGAATTCTTATTGAACATATTGAAAAGCAGTAGCTCTTCTGTCAAGTCATTTTCGAATCACTTCCTCAAACATTTCCTCTGTGCTTCAAAGAAGCTTCTAAACTACTCTCCTCTTCTCACTTCCAGGAACACCCTTGACCTTGTGCATAAGTCGTACAGTGACACAGTTTATCTTCCTGAGACAACACAGCACCAGCTGCAATATAACTTGAATCTACTTCCAGATAAATTTTTCCAGCACCCACACTATAATCCAGCTTGTGAAGAATAATGTCTTCACCCACTACCTTCTTCAACTTCTGAAAAGCCTTTTCACACTCTTCAGTCCTTACCCACTCTGTGTCTTTCCTGTTCAGATTCCTCAAAGGTGAAGCCAACAAAGAAAATTATTTAATAAATATTCTGATGTACACACAAACCCCTAAAAATTGCCTGACTTCAGTAGTATCTTTAGGCCTTGTCCATGACTGGATTTTATTAACTTTCTTCTTTGCCATAATCCTTCCCTCCTTACATAAAACATGACCCAGAATTTCTAGAGCAGGAACACAACATCAAAATTTTAATCCAGAAATGGTCAAACCAGACTCTTAAATCCTTAAAAATACTCGCTCTAGAGTAATTTCATATTCCCAAACAAATCTCCATATACCTGGGTTCTCCTTCAGCACAACATTTTCATAATCAAATGAGGGTCCTTTTATTCCACCATCATCAATAAAAATACCAGCACTAGTAGGAATCTCATCCTGTAAAATCCAAGCCATTTGTGCTTGATATACTGCTACTGAATTAGTTGCTCCTTGAGGAAACCTAGTGAGCTGAAATCTTCCCAGAGGAGTCTCAAACATTGTAAGTTGCGTTGAATACATGTGAAGCTCCCTTTCATTATAACCACCCATAATATCTCCCAAACCATAACACACACTTCCAGCAAAAGCTTCCACAAAGTCTTCCGCACTTGGTAGCATTACCGCATCCTTGATAGTGACACTATTCAAGGCCCTAATATTATGCACCACCCTCAGCTTCCCATTCTGCTTCTTTACACAGAAAACTGAATTGAGTAACTAGAAGCTGATTTTTTTTATAAACCAGTCCTGACTCTTTCCCTAACAATCTCTAAAAAATCATCACTAATAGCAGCCGGAATTGGAATAGGTTTGATCTTTTAAGGTTCATGACAAACCACAGGAATAAAGTAAGGTTCCCCATAATGGTGTTTCAACACACGCCTTTCCTCTTCAAAAAATTCCACAGCTTTCTCCCTCAGCACAATAACATGCAACAACAAATTCTTTTTCTAATCAGACAACCACCCATCAGGACCAAAATTAACAACTTTCAACCTTTCTACAGTCACCCAAGTGGTTTCCACAAAATCAGGAGGATTCTTCACCAGAGGAGTACGGTATGGATCTCTTGACAATAGAGGTCTCTTCAAGGGAGGATTTAAAACTATGGGAATAGGCTCATTTACAGGCCTAATCTTCTGTGCTACCTTCTTATACTTTGCAGCTCCGCCTTAAACCTGAGGGATCTTCAGGACATCTTAACCACCTAACCTGGAACAAATACCAAGGGTTTCCCCATTTCTCACATGTGTGGCCAAGTTAATGTTTTTAAAAGGTGTAAAAGAAACCCTAGCAGTGCAAAATTTGGAGGACTTACTTTTAGACCCCAATCTCACCACTCCAAAATCATTTCTGCAATTCCACATCTTCATCCTTGCTTCCATCTTCTAAATCTTCAAATATTGATTCATCTTCTGAATCACATCTTCTAAAATTGTGCAGTTTATCCTCATGCTGGAGACCCAAATATTGATCTTGCTGATCTTATATCTTCAAAAGCTTGTGCAGTTTAACCTCATGCTCAAGGCCCAAAAATTGATCTTGATGATCTTCACAAAAAAAATTCTTTTCTTCTTTGTTGATTATCTTCAGATTTTTTTCTTTATTTTCTTCAGTTATCTTGAATTTTCTTTTCTTTTCTTGAGTTTTCTTCTATTCTACAAAAATTACCAGAGGTTTTTCCAATGCTCACAGATATGGACAATTTAATGTTTTTAAAAGGTGTAGAAGAAAACCTAGTGGTGAAAAATTGGGATGACTAACTTTTAGATTCCAATCTCACCACTCCACAGCTTTTCTACATATCTTTCAAAAAAGATATATAAGCAATCTTCTTTTTTTGAGCTTGAATTGAAAATAATAGAAAATTTTGAGAGAGAACAGATACTTGATAAAAAACTTGAAGAATACTTGCAGAGAAGAGAAAAATTAAAAAGAGAAAGTTAATAATCCACTTGGTATATCTCCAAGAGAGCTGACCTACTACAAGCTGGGATTTCCTCATCTTGGGGAGAGGTTGTAGCACTTGGGTGATCAGACCTTATCTATTGGCCAGTTGTCTAGAGGAAGGGGAAAAAGAATAGTAAAACGGAGAGGAGGAAAAGGTAATATAAAAGGGAATTTAAATAAAATAATAAAATTGTTTAGTTATTTTAAAGGAGAGGCAACAAGTAGATTTTAGCGACTTTATACAACAGTGAGGTTTTAATTAATTTTGATATAATTATTTAATGAGTAGTCACTTTCAATGTGTGGCAAACACTTACTATTACTAAAAGACTTAATGCAACCATAGAATATTTATTTATTTTTAAATTTAGATTTTATAAGAATAATAAAAAATAAAATCAAGTAACATAATTAAAATTGTATTGAGTTGAGTGTATATAATAAGTGATAGAGCTACAGGGGGTTTCCCAATGCCCTTATATAGGAAAGGAGCCCTCTGAAGCACCACAAAAAATTAAATTCTATAAAAAATAAAATAAGAAATAATCAATGATTGCTAGTTAAAATTAAGTGTACCAAAGCTGTAAGGGAAAAAATATAAAACAATTAATTGAAAAATAAGTAAGAGTCCAGAAAATCCATCAATTTAACCCCAAAAAAATCTTTAAAATAAGTGAGTAATTAAATAAGATTGAAATACTTGAAGTATTAACTAATTCAATTTATAACATGTTTGATAATAGCCCATTTTAAGTGAAACATAAAAATAAAACTATTTTAATATAATAATTAGTGTAATTAATTAATAAAGTCTGGAAAATTAGATATTAATTAATATAACCCATTTTATTAGTGTAAGAATTAAATTAGTTTAAAATAATTTATTAATTTAATATTATTACTAAATTTTAGAATACAACATTAGTAATTAATTAAATAAAATGTGTTAACTACTTTAACACCTTAATGAAATAATTATGAGTCAAAAAAGTGCTCAATATTCATAATTCATATGATATAAAAGTTTTATTTAATACTTTACTTATATTTATTTATTTAATTATATTATAGGTTAATATTTTGATTTTTGAACTATAATATATTTAATAAATTAATTAATAATTTACAAGTATTAAATACATGAAAAATGCGCCAACATTTTACAGAATATAAAGTATTTTATGAGTTTTAATTTTATCTATAATTTATTTAATAATAAATTTAATGTAACCCTTATTTTAGTTATATTATAATACAATTGTTATATAATTTTATTATGCAATATAATATTAATTTATATACATAAAATGCATAATTTTTTGCCCTCATTAAGCTCCAATAGATTAACATACAATTTACTGGGCTCCTGGTATAGCCTGGCTGACACTCCCTCACTCTAAAAAAACAATAAAAAAATGCTAAGATTTTTTCTTTTTGTACTTCTTTAACAGAGTAGGAAGATTTGAAATCTCTTAGCCAGGTATTTATGCATCATGTTCAGATGATTTGTTCTTATATCATGATAAATATTCAGTACTTCTTTTAGAAGTGATAATTCTATCATTGAGTAGTTTATCAATTTCTGCAGTTTCTGTGACTTCCTGAGGGTTTTTCTTAGGTTTTCCCCTTATTTTGGGAAATAAATCACTGTTGGAAGTATAAGGCTTAAGCAAATAAGTGGAAAAATCAAGATGTTTCTTATCATATGGAGAATACAATAACTTCTACTGCATTATCTCCAACCATTCTTTTAACAACAAATGGTCCTACAAAAGGATCTTTTAATTTGCTGTTACCTTGTAGATTGAAATGGACTGTAGAAATCAACACTTAATCACCCTTGTTAAATGTGTATTCTTTATTGGATTTATCCCATCTCTTCTTTTCATATTCAAATGCTTTATCACTACAGCTTTGCGCATGTTTTCTGCATAGCTGTTGCATTTTCATAAAATATTTTACACCAGGGTGTATTTCCAACTTAGGCAATTTATTATTGAGAATCTGAGCAGGAGTATTCAAGACATAACCTAACCAAAGCTCAAAAGGCTTTTTCTCAGTGACAGAAAGAACAGTGCTATTATAAGCAAATTCAAGACCAGGCAATAGAGTGACCCAGTCATGAGTAAATCTGTCATTGTCTTTATATTCTAATCCAAAGGCACAATACCTTCTAATCATATCTTCTATAGTTTGAATCATTCTTTCAGCTAAACCATCAGTCTGAGGATGGTGAGCTGTAGACAACTTAAACTCACAGCCAGAAATATCCATCAAAGAGGTCCAAAACTCAGAAGTAAATTTTGGATCTCTATCAGAGATAATTTCTTTTGGAAATCCAATAATATTGAACATGTAAGTCCACTATAAGAAAGCTAATTCCTTTGTGGATACATCTTTGTGGGTGGGAATAAACTTGCACATTTATGTGAATCTATCCACTATTACCCAACAAGAGTTATAACTGTCTTTACCTGCTACAGGAAGACCAGTGACCAAATCCATGTTAATGATTTGCCAAGGAGCATCAGGTGCATCAATATGTTGTAATAACCATGCTCTCTCACCTGTCAACTTTTTAGATTTCTGGTAAGAATAACAAGATTCAACATAGAATTTTGTATCTTCAGACATATTAGCCCACCAAGCAGTGTTTTTGATTCTAATAAATGTTTTTTTAATATCAAAATGACCAGCTAATATGTCATCATGACAATTTTTGAGGACAGTTTCTTTCATAGAAGGAGGAATTACAATCACATTAGTAGGCTTTATTCTATAATTTATATAACCATTTTCAATAGAAAACTTTCCTTTAATCAAAGCATTTTGATACTTTTCAGGAAGAGATTTAATCAATGCTTGAATTGAAGCATTCTTAGGATCATTTAAGATAGTAATTAATTAATTTAAATCAGAATCTTTATCATATGAATCCAGAACTAATTGTAATAACTCTTCTTCCATATCAACTATAAATATACCATGGATATGAACAGTTTCATCTTCAGGTACATAAGCAGGATTGGAATCATTATTTGGCAGAGGCAATCTTGACAGCATATCAACATTGGAGTGAACATTTAAAGCCCTATAGATAATTGTCATTCTTCCTCTGTATTCTTGAACAGCAAGTTTCCACCTGAACATATGTCTATCAGGTGTTTTCAAGGTTAAGAGGGACTTCACAGCACTACAGTCAGTTACCAAGTCAAACTTTTGGTCATCTAGGTAGTAATGAAGTTTCTCAAGAGCCCAAACAACTGCTAAGCACTCTAATTGAGTGGCACCATATTTCAATTCACTATTTCTCAAGGTTCTTGAAATATAACAAATTACAAAATCTGAGGATTTATCAATAATAATTTGTTTCTGGTGAAGGGCAGCACCCAGACCAACAAAGCTAGCATCTTTATACAGGACAAAAGGTTTGTTAAAATCTGGAAGAGCTAAGATAGTGGCTGTCATTAAAAAAAATTTTAATGCATCAAAAGCTTTGTTGCAGTCAATATTCCAGATGAATGCAACATCTTTCCTAGTTAGTTTGGTAAGAGGCAAGGCTATGACCTGATAATTTTTAATATATTGTCTATAATAGCCACACATACCCAAAAAACTTTGGATTTCTCTTACAGAAGTTGGTTTCTTTACATTTTGAATTGCAGCAACTTTGTTGTGGTCTACACAAATTTGTAGGCCTGACACAACATGGCCAAGGACTTTTAAAGATTGAAAACCAAATTTACACTTTTTTAAAGATAAGGTCATATTGATTTCATCCATTTTTTGGAAAACTCTATTCAAGTGAATCATATGTTCATCAAAAGTTTTAGAAAAAACTATTATATCATCAATATACACCATAGGCCATCCTTCAATTATTTCCTGATGGAAAGTGTTATCCGTGACCTTTTGGAAAACTGATGGTGCATTTTTAGGGCCAAATGGCATTCTAACATACTTATATATTCCCATATGAGTAGCAATAAGCAAAAAATTTTGAGAATTTCTCTCAACTGGAACTTGATGATACCCTTTATTACCATCCATACAACTTATAAAATTTGCACCTTTCAAGGTAGCATGTATTGAATTAATTCTTGGTAAAGGATAAATATCATCAACAGTATAAGTGTTTAATGCTCTGTAATCTCCACATAATCTAGCCTTATCCTTTTCATAAGAAATCAAGACTGGGGTGATGGCACAATATTTGGTGGTGACATCCACTTTCTCAATGATATTCATTTTTAATAATGTGGAAATATTATCTTCAATATCTTTTCTTTTTTTTGGAGAAGCAGGATATGGTTTTTTCTTAAGACTAGGAGGAATATCACTCAAGTTACAGGATAAGTTAATTTTCATTTCTTCCTGAACACTTCCTCAGACATGAGAACCATGAGCAAAATACATAGGGAAGGAGGTAATTGAGGAAATTATAGAATCCTTTTGTTCACTAGTTAACTGATCACCAAAAGAAGCAGTATTTATTTCATTTAATTAATCATCCATTTCAATTGTTGGTCTGCCTTTACACTGGATCAGTGAGTTACAAGACTTTAACAGATGCCCAGAAGGTTTTCTAGGGGAGGAAATTATGAATTTTCTTTTGCCATTCAATCCCAAAGTGAAGCAATTATTTGCTGGGTCCAAATTCACACCAAAAATGGTTAAAATATCATTACCCATAATAAACCAATTTCTTAAATTATCATTTTTCATGACAAAAAATTCACAAATAGCTCTGACAAAACCACCATTATATTTGAAGAATACAGAAGTTTTGTATTTTATGATAGGACACAAGGTAGAACGATACCCTCTCTTTTTTTCAGAAGTCATAGGTAACAATTTACTCAAATAATCCTTATCTAATGAAGCTAAGGTTCTTTCAGACACTACACTTCCTCCAGAACCAGAGTTAAAAACTACATCAACATTTTTACCATTAATGATAACAGGTGCCTTCAAAGGAGGTATGGTTATAGAATTGTTAGTAATATCTTTTATTATTTCAGCATTTTTCACTGAAGATAAATCTAATACACATTCTTCAGATATATTATCTAAATAATGGACATCCTGTTCCAACATTAGAACATCTTTAACAGATTCATTGTCATAGGAGATATTACTTTCACAGTCACTAGAAGAATTATTGATATCAATTTCAGCCTCATTAGTGTCTTCATTTTGTTTAACAAGATGAATTTTCTTGTCACAAACATGACCCTTTGGCCATGATTTGTTACTTTTATAACAAGTATTTGTTGCATATTTTTTAGGTGCGTCCAGGGCAGAGGGTTTACCAGATTTTTCTGGGGGCTTTGTAGAGGGTTTATTTTGATCATGATAAGATTTTCCAAGTTAATTCTTTGTTTCATATCTATGGTTGAGCAGTACTTCATTACAGATATTAATGAAAGAAGAATGATCCCTCACATGCTCAGTTATAGCTACAATTAAATCTCTAAGAGAATTTGGTAATTTATACAAGATTTTATCTCTCCAAATATCTTAATCCATATTTGGATCAATTGCTCTCAAGATTTTTGTTACTTTCATAAGAAAAACAATGTGTTTTTCAACAGAGGAGGATACATATCTAGTATTCTCATACATTCTTTGCTGAGCCAACCTGAATTTTGAACCACCAAACTGATTCTCAATCAAGGATTTCCAATCATCCCATTTATAATGATTGTTATCTAAAAGAACAAATTCATACCACATCAAGGCTACATTTGAAAATAAACAATTTAGCTTAGAAACAATTTCCTCATCAAGTATTTTATATGATCTCTTTAAATTATCAATTCTTTGGATAAAGTGTTGCCAATCAGATGAAGAATCACCATCAAAGGTAGGATATTGGTCCAATTTAGGCCAATTTTTCTGACTACTGGGATGGTCCATCCTTTGGTTTGAATTATTTATCATTAATAATTCCTGAAGTTTAGCCAGGTGTTCAGAAATTTCATTATTTACAGAAACAGCTGGTACATGACCATCACAAGATTTTTTGCTAGTAGCAAGAGATTTTACAGACTCATTGTCAGTTTGTTTAATGGCTGAAATATGAGGAAGAAAAGAGGAGCTCTGTTCAGGTTCTTTTCCCTTATTTTTATGCAGCTTATGGGGAGCATTCTCATTTATACCATAATTATTGATGGTTAAGGTTGAAAATTTTTCCTGCAGGTCAGAAACATAGTTTCTTATCCTTGAAATTTCAGACATCTGGTCATTTACTTTTGCAAGGGATAAAACATTTCTGTACTCAGAAACTGTGTGTTTGGCACTTAGTGCATGGAAATCATTTTTTAGCTTTGTAGACTCATTTTGTAGAGATTTAATTTCACCTTTTAATGAATAGTTTTCCTCAATAAGGGGTTTCAATTCACTCAAGGTTTTATGCAGATTGATATTCTTATCTGAGATAGATCTATGGTCACTCCTTATTTATTTTTGTTGGCTAAGAGCAATATTCAAGGTTTCTTTGATTTTAAAATAAGCTGTATCTTGTAAAGAAGAACTTACTTTACAATGCAAGTGCAAATTATATAATCTATCACTCTCATGTATTAACACATCTCTTAAATTTTTGTCTTTCACAACATTAAAATAAAGGGTATCTTTCAATATTTCTTCAAAAGTTTGCTCAATTAAAGTATAGACTTCAGGGGAAACAGAATCATTCTTAATTGCAAGAGAAGGATTAATTAAAGAAGTAGAAGTCAAATGTAAAGTTTCATCAAATGATAATTTGCCAATTACATCATTGGGGCTACTCATTAAAGGAAGTTGTCTTTTTAAGGGTTTAACTGTTCTTTCACCAGGATCCGCAATATTACCTGAAGAAGATTTGTTATTATACATACCAACATGTTTATCAAAAAAAATTACTCACCATGGAAAGGGAGGAAATTTCCCCTGTGCCTTCTTTCTTCTGCCTCCCTGATAAGGATGAGGCTGAGGAGATGGATAGTATTTTGGTGTCCTGGATGAGCCAGGGTGTTGAGCTGTTGGTTGCTGAACATTCTGTTGGTAATGGCTCATCACGTAATCTCATTTCCACTGCTCCACCGGCAGAGTGCTTTGATTTTCAGTGAAGGAGCTGGGTACCTGATTGGACTGAGGTTGAGGCTGAGGCTGGGAGGCTGGGAAATGAGGAGTTTGAGCCTGTTTGGGATTTAATAACTCCTTCATCTGCTGCCAGAGTGTGTTTACTCTTGCCATGTACTTCATACTTTCTGCTTTCAGTTCTTTGATGTGACTGGACTGGTTGTTTACTTGTTGAGTCAGTGGTATCTTTTTTATTTTTATACCTTTGAGTTGATTTTCCTGCTTTATTAGAGGTATTTCTTCTTTCAGAGGTGTTTGGTGAGGGGGGTTTGCCACTTCTCCTGCCATTTCCACGTCCTGAAGGTTTTTGTCAGCTGAATAATTTCAGTAAGTTAATTTAGAAGAACCAACAGATTCAGTGTCAACATCCACTTCAATCTCATCCACATGTAAGTTATCCATGCTGTTAGCCAAAATACTGGACATTTAAACTGTGAAAAAAGAATCAAAATTATTTTAATGATTCAAATTGTTAATTTCAAAATAACATATAAATTATTGAATTTTTAACAAAACAAAAAAAACGTAAATTAAATTCAAAAATCAATTAACCAAAAAAATGTAATACAAATAAATGTATTTACAATTATTTTTATTAAGAAATAAAAATAATTAAAATGAAACCAACCAACAAAGGTTTATAAGTCAACCAAAATAATTAATACCAAAATTAATATATTCGCAATATTGGGACCAAGTACTGAGTACTATTATGGTGAACCAATAAACAAAAAATAATAATAAAATTAATTTAATAATTTATTAAAAATTAATTGTCTTCTACTACTAAGAGTTTAACTCTATTATGGTAAACTAAGAAAAAAAAATAAAAAATAATTAACACTTACACTCAGTGAATCAGCAATTAAGCCACAAACACTGTTATTGCAGTAAAAATATAATAATATGAGTGAGAGGTGCAAAGGTTAACTTACTATAGTGATTGTAAAATCACTTCAAAATAATATATGATTTAATTTGATATAAACCTAAATGATTTAACCCAAGTTTGAAACATAGTCACAGAAAAAGATTACTTTTTGGTTGGGTGGTCCATGCGCTATGTTGTTTGTCGCAAGTATCATAGTCGTTATTGTTGTTTGGAAAGGCTCTCAATTATCGGCCAGTTGTCTAGAAGAAGGGGAAAAAGAAGAGGAAAACGGAGAGGAGGAAAAGGTAATATAAAAGGGAATTTTAAAAAAAATAATAAAATTGTATAGTTATTTTAAAGGAGAGGCAACAAGTAGATTTTAGGGACTTAATACAACAGTGAGGTTTTAATAAATTTTAATATAATTATTTAATGAGTAGTTACTTTCAATGCACGGCAAACACTTACTATTACTAAAAGACTTAATGCAACTGTAGAATATTTATTAACTTTTAAATTTAGATTTTATAAGACTAATAAAAAATAAAATAAACGTAAGATAATTAAAATTGTATTGAGTTGAGTGTATATAATAAGTGATAGAGCTACAGGGGGTTTCCAGAGGGCCCCTTGCCTATATAAGGGCCTTGGGAAACCCCCTTAAACCCCTTTAGAAACGCTTCCCAGCCTTCTAGCACCAAGGTGGGTGGTCTGCCCAAAATTAGGAGGCCCTCCTGAGGCAGCCCGACCACCCTGAAGCCTGAAAACCACCAAAAACCTCCAAAAATTGCCAAAATACTTAGAAAAATCTACTGCAATTACTAAAACCTTTAAAACACATAATTAGGCTATAAAAACATTGTGAAATAAAATTTATAGAAAAATTAGCTCATTCTAATGGTACTAAGCACTTAACCCCAAGACTTTAGTTTAGCCTGTATAACACAAAAAAAATTAAACAGCTATCTTTTTAAATGAAAAATGAGAAATTATTCCCTTAATACTTTAAAGCTAAAAAATGTCAACAAGAAATAAGATATAGAGAAAACCCAGGACTATCTAATGGTAGTACTCATATCCGCGCAGTCCCAATATATGCTGAATAAATCCAGAAAAACACCCAATTATTAAACAATGTCATTAAAGACATATCAAAACAGTTCCAAATAGACCAACAAGGCCTCTTCCAATGTTGGAAGACCACAAATTTCTCACATGTTGAATAATAACCGCTTAAGAATTAGGTGAAAAAAAATCTAAGGAGATGGCATGTCTGTACCTAGTGCTGACTAATCAAGATGAAGAAGAGAAGTGTTTTGATGGCTTGTTTTTCCCAAAAGAAGGTGTGTTTGAGGTCAAACACAACATCAAAATAAACCTGTCAAGGGCAGGTGTATTTCATTTTCTGATGGAGTGTTTGGTACTTTTTTGTGGCATGTTTATGTGGCATATTTGATCAAGTTTGAGACCCCTTAATGGACTTCATCCCATCTCATTTTTGTAGAAAATATCTATTTTTCTAGAACTCTTCTTATCAGAAATGGCCCATTTTATTTTTGAGCCATTAATACCTTCATCAATTCTCTACCACTCATACTTCTTAATATATCAAAGAATATGCATTTTATATTTCCTCTAATATTTTTTTCAAGATTTCAAATTTTAGATGACACTACCAACAAGAGGGAGCCTGGCTGGTAGTGATTTAAAATTACATAAAAAATTCACAATGCACCAAGTAAGATATCCCTGATGGGGATATTCAGTGCATGTTGGGGATATTGTAGGGAGGGACATTAGGATAGAAAAATATGTGTAATAAAAATATGTGGGAGAAAAATAAGTGCAAGGAAAATATGTGCAAAAAAAATATGTCTGAAAAATAAGTGTAAAAAAATATGTTGCAACCATGAGAAATTTCGTTCTTTATTTTTTCTCAAAAAAATGATTTTTTATTTTCATTTTTTTATTTTTTACTTTATTTTATTTTTTTTTACCTTTTTTTAATTTTTTTTGAAAAAATAAATTCTTACAGTTGTAAGTGATTTTTCCCACACATACTTTCCTTGCATTTATTTTTCTTGCATTTAATTTTCTTACATTTATTTTTCTTAACTTATGTCCCTTACTAAAATATCCTTAACTCAGACTGGATATCCCTATCAGGGATATCTTACTTGGTGTGTAGTGAAAAAAACCCCAAGCCACAGGAGGTGGCTTGGGTTTCAAAATAAAAATAATATTTAGCTGCCAGCTTTAAGCTGGCAGCATTTAATAAAATATAAAAAAAATTGACCAAAGCCACTAAAATTGGCTTTAGTAAATTTAATAATACATCTTGCTGGAAGTTTAAAACTGCCTGCAAGATGTTGTGTTTAAAAGTGAGCAAAGTTGAATGCAGAAACTTAACTCACTTCTTTTATATAATTGACTTGCAGGCATTTTTTTAAAACAACCAAAGTCACTTGTAGCAACTTTGCTTGCAAGTTCATTTTTTATTCTCCCAGCCAGATAGCACTTGCTGGGAGGTTTTAAGGTGAGATTCAAGCAGTGAATTTTCTTAAGAAAAAATTGGCTGCTTAAAACATAAACTACCAGCCAGGGGGAGCCTGTCTGGTAGTAATTTAATATTACATAAAAAAATCCCCAAGCCACAAGAAGTGGCTCAGGTTTGAAAATAAAAAACATATTTTTCTACCAGCTTTAAGCTGGCAGCGTTTAATAACAAAAAAAAACATTAACAAAGCCACTAAAAATGGCTTCGGTCAATTTAATAATACATCTTGCAGGCAGTTTAAAACTGCCTGCAAGATGTTGTGTTTAAAAGCTAGAGAAGTTGCATGCAGAAACTTTTCTTGCTTTTATTTTTTATATTATTGACTTGCAGCCATTTATAAACTGGCTGCAAGTCATTTAATAGATAAAACAAAGTCTCTTGTAGCGACTTTGGTTGTGAGCTCATTATTTCATATCCCAGCCAGATAACACTGGCTGGGAGGTTTTAATGTGAGACTGAGCAGCCAATGTTGCTTTAGGCAACATTGGCTACTATAAAAAATGAACCACCAGCTAGGTTCTCCAGGCTACTTCGTATTAATAAGAAATAATAAGAGAGTTGAGATCTTTAAATTTTACCTACTCTTTTACATGCCATTTGGAATTAATTTTTTGACATTGTTAAATGTATATGTGCATAATAAGAAATTGAAGCCAGAAAAAGTGTTATTGGATATTTTTAAATTCCAAAACTTATATAACCAGTTTTAAAATTTTTGAAATATCAGGATACAGATTTTGTGTGCAGATTTTTTTGCAGAAATATACACTTGGTTGTTAACTCTTTTGTAGCCAAATTTCAACTTAGTTGCAACCAAAATAATAAGTGATAAAAAATGTGTCAACAACAGCTGAAGGTGTGTAAGCCTAGATATTCCTAGGACTGAGTATTTACTATATATAAAATAAGATAACTTTAAGTACATTAAGCTTATATCTTAAAAATCAGGTTAAAACAATAATATATATGATTATATTACATATATATATAATTATTACACTATTATATAAATTATAGTAGTTTAAATAGCTTGTCCATAGCCTAAAAATACTTATTAAAGTGTTAATTGAGTCATAATATATTTATCTTAAGTGATATTAAGTAATTATTGACATACATAAGCTTATATGTATACATAAATCTCATAATCAGTGAAATATGCAGTATATTATGTATATTTAGGTCTATAAGTGAGTTTTAGCCTCTTAATAGCCTATAACCTTTTTTTTTCTGCTTATTTTAGGTCATATGGATGTATCCAGTGGACTCACAACGCCTAAAGAAGAATAGACATCTATTTCAGGCGCATACACTCAGTTTGGACAACTTAATCTGCTTCCTTGGATGGATATTCATGGATTTATTGTTTGGGAGGTCATTTCTGGGTTAATATGGATGCTTGGGGATGTTATTGGGGGCTTTCCTTTATATGCTTTGTGTTTCATTATATACTCTTTGGATGAGTTATTTTACCTGTTTCTTTATGGTATCCGCTTTTATCTGAATTTTCTATTTATGATATGGGTCTATGTTATCATTAATTGTGATGGAGGGTCTCTACTGGAGATATGGGTTTTGAATATGCTTGAAGTGGAGGCCATAGGGAGGTGATGGGCCCTCACAGTTCTTTAATTTCTGGGGATAGCAGTGACATCAACTGAATTGAAGGTCTGTGCACTCCAGTGGATTTTGGTATAAGTAAGGGAGGATTTTGGCCGTTATTAGACATCACTTACTTACTAAAATTCAAGTAAACATTATAACACAATTATTATCATTCAGAAATATATTATAAAGCCTTTATAAATTTATATTATCTTTATATTATATATAACTATATTCTATTTATCTATTTTCCACCACAAGCATGCATTTAAATCCAAGTATTGTGAGTTTTATTTGAGTATAAATATTTTATTAGTCTTCCCCTGAGCTTTAATCACAAAATAATTTATCAATAAGTAGTAGGACCATTAATAAATACTATTTAAATCATACTTATATACTAGATACACTGACAATTGGGGGTCTGCCCCTGATTATTATAGATTATTAAGTATAAGCCTTAGGACGTGATTTTTACTTTAGTATAGCTCAAACAAACCAAATATTCGGGTCTGCTACACATTAGTGGGTCATCATAACTCAGTGATAGCAGAAAATAACCCTTATAATAATTGTACTAATTTATTATAATAAAAATTTGGTATTTACAGTAGAAACTGTACCCAATATAAACCCAATTTCACTTGGTATTTGGTCACCAATATAACACCCAATTAAATTGGTATTTAGTTAAAGCTTAGGAAGCTATTAATTCACCCTTATAAAGGTCTAATTAAACTTATTATTTTGTTTTTCACAGATTTTTAAGAATTTTTATTTCATTTTATTTAAATAAATAAAGATTTAAATTCAAAGTAAGCTCCAGTGCTTTTTTATTAGTAATAACATTGCTAATACTTTTAATCTACTAATTCCAATAGGTTTTACTTTTTGTAGACGTGATATATTGTTATTCTTATCAATATGAGTGCTCCCCAGGACAATGTAAGTGAAAATCCTGCTTATAATACCAGGTCTAAATCTAACAAAAACTTTGCTCCAGGACATAACCATGGAGGGTCAGTCATAACCCCAGGCAGAGAAAATGAGTATAGAAGAAAAAGAGGCCCTCTTGAAAAAGATTACAATAAAAAAGACATCTCCTTCTCTCCAGAATCAACTTTCTCATCTTGAAAAACAGGTCCTGAAGTTGGAGGAATCAAAGTCTCTCATGCTCAAGGAGGTAGACCAATTGCAGAACAATTGCAAGGTAGGATTCCAGCATATGAACCAATCACTGGCAGAGTTAAAGGGAGGCCAGCCAAGTCAGAATCCCCCTACCCCAAGAGGGTCACATCACTCCCAGAAGAGAATACTGGTAGACAAATGGAAGTGGGATTGGTTCCAGAAACAATGGTCCAGTCATAGATGCAACAGGGATCCTCCTCCTCATCAGACTTCCTCAGTTCACCCCTACAAGGGAAAACAAAAGCGCCAAAAATCAGGGCTCACACAAATCCCATGTTAAGTAGATTACCCTCTAAGATTGAAAACAATACTGATTATTTAAATTTAGGTAATATAATTGATGTCAAATCTGTGCAGAAAATAGAGGGGGACTTAAGAAAATTAGGTTTTGATGCAGATACACCTGACTTGTCTTTTGTCATAAAAACAGTACTATTTATAATAATAATACAGTTAATCCTCAGTTGCCACCACTTACTAGTGAGATGAGAAGTTTACAAGAGAGTGAGAGAATTGAGCAGGAAGACGTGGATTATTTTAACAATAATCCAACTGTCCATAGAATTGTTTCAGCATTTGGGAATAGAATGACTGATTGTGAGGAAAAGACAGTTAAGCTCACAAGTGATACAATTTCATCCTTAACATTGAACATTTCTCAACTAGCAACACATAATAAAGAATTAGAGAATGAACATTTGTCTCTAACTCTTAAATGTGATTCATTGAGTAATAAATATAGTGAACTTTCAAATAAATTCTGTGAGTTGGAAAAATTGTATGAAGCACACTTGTTGAAAATTAAATCAAGAACTAAGTTATCTTTTTCCCAGAAAAATCAAAGTGTCTGTCAAGAGGTCCTTCAAGTCTAGAAGGTTTTATAGGGAGGTCTAATGGTGGTAACAACAATTTTTAAGGAATTCAAACTCAGGTATGTATTTTCCTATCTTAAAGATTATTTACTCAATAATAAGAGGTAAATGGTTGGTTGATTATTTTAATTAATGTATTAGAATTACAGTTAATGTAAAAACTAAAGCAGTAATAGATAGTAATAAAGGGATTTGTAAATAGTTGTAATAAAGTAAGTTAGTAATGAATGAATAAAAAACAACCAAAAGAGAGGCCTTATATAGGCAAAGGAGTGACAAAGAACGGCAATGAAATTCTAAAAACAGTAGTATTAGAGAGAGAAAAAGAATATTCTAGAAGGATTATTTCAAATAATAAAGTTGTTCTAAAAAGAAGGTGTCAAAAAGATGTATTTACAGAGTATGTCAGAAATACATCAATTTATTTAATATTTACTGTAGAAGTCAATTCTAAATAAGAAATTTTAATTTTTTGTATATATTTATTTTTATTTGAAAATTAAAATTTTATTCTAATTTAAAATCTATTTTTTAATATAAATCTTTATTTCTTCCTACCTTTCAAATGAGCATGGTGTTAGAGAATAAAAATATAAGGAAAAATTTTATATTTAATTTTAATTATTCATTTAATTTTATCATTCTTTAGTTTTTAATTTATTATAAGTAATTTTAATGTAACTAATTTATAATTAAATAAATAAAATAATAAGGTGTGGCTTCATTCAGTAAATAATTAATTATTTCACTGGGTAAGTCTAGCAGCCTGGCTGACACTCCCTCACTCTAAAAAAAATAAAAAATAAAATGCTATGATTTTTCTTTTTATATTTCTTTAGCAGAGTAGGAAGGTTAGATATCTCCTTCCCAGGTATCCAAGAATCATATTCAGAAGATTTATTCTTGAATCTCAATAAGTATTCTGTACCTTTTTCAGCAGTAACTATTCTGTCATTTAGAATCTTTTCAATTTCTGCTGTCTCAGTGATATCATTAGGGGTCTTCTTTGGTCTTCCCCTTCTTCTGGGAAATAAATCACTATTGGATGTGTAAGGTTTCAAAAGAGATATTGGAAAAACAGGATGTTTTCTTTCATATGGAGAATACAAAATAACTTCAACTGCATTATCACCAACCATTCTTCTTACAACAAATGGATCCACAAATGGGTCTTTCAATTTGTTATTACCTTTTAAATTGAAGTGGACTGTGGAAATCAATACTTCATCACCCTTTTTAAAAGTGTATTCTTTATGGCATTTGTCCCATCTCTTCTTTTCATATTCAAAGGATTTTTCAATCCATTTTTGCGCATGACATCTTCAAAGTTGTTGCATTTGAAGAAAATATTTTACACAAGGATGTAAATCCAATTTAGGTATTTTATTATTGAGAATTTGAGCAGGAGTATTTGGAACATATCCAAGCCAGAGCTCAAAAGGCTTTCTTTGAGTAACAGAATGAACAGTGCTATTATAATCAAATTCCAACCCAGGCAGTAAGGTAGCCCAATCATGAGCAAATCTGTCATTGTATTTATACTCAAGGCCAAAGGCACAGTACCTTCTTATCATGTCTTCTAGAGTCTTAATCATTTTTTCAGCTAATCCATCAGTCTGAGGGTGATGGGAAGTAGATAGTTTCAGATAACAACCACAAACATCCATTAGAGACATACAAAATTCAGGAGTAAATTTAGGTTCTCTGGCAGAGATTATGGATTTAGGAAAACCAGAAGTATTAAACATATGAGACCACCATAAGAAAGATAATTCCTTAATGGAAACATCCTTGTGAGTAGGGATAAATTTACACATTTTGGTGAATCTGTCCACAATAACCCAACAAGAGTAATAACTGTCTTTTCAGGAATGGGTAATCCTGGTACAAAATTCATGTTTATTATCTGCCATGGTGCATCAGGAGGTTCAATATGTTGCATTAATCCAGCTCTCCTACCAGTCAATCTTTTTGATTTTTGGCAAGAATCACAAGATTCAACATATAATTTGGTGTCTTCAGACATATTAACCCACCAAGCAGTGTTTTTAATTCTGATCATTGTTTTTTCAAGATCAAAATGTCCAGCTAATATGTCATAATGACAGATTTTCAAGATGATTTCTTTCATGGAAGGAGGAATAACAATGACATTACTCAACTTTCTTCTATAATATAGATATCCTTCATCAATTGAAAATTTACCTTTCTCCAAAGCCTTCTGGTACTTTTTTGGAAGGGTTTTAATTAATGCTTGTATTGAAGCATTTTTTGGATCATTCAATATGGTGCATAAATTTTTTAGGTCAGTGTCCTTATCATATGAATCCAGAATAAGCTGTAATAGCTCATCCTCCATATCAACCACATACATCACATTAATATGAATAACTTCATACTCACTATCATAAGCAGGATTAAAATCATCATTTGGTAAAGGTAACCTTGATAACATATCCACATTTGAGTGAACAATACCAGCACTATGAATAATTGTCATTCTCCCTCTGTATTCCTGAACATCTAACTGCCATCTGAAGATATGTCTGTTAGGTGTTTTCAAGTTTAAAAAGGATTTAACTGCACTGCAGTCAGTAACAAGTTCAAATTTCTTGTCATCTAGGTAATAATTTAGCTTTTCTAGAGCCCACACTATGGCTAGACATTCAAGCTGGGTGGCACCATATTAAAATTCACTATTTCTCAAGGTTCTTGAAATATAACAAATTACTACCTCTGATACTTTATCATTCATCACTTGTTTTTGATGGAGGGAAGCACCAAGACCAATAAAACTGGCATCAGTGTACAAAACAAATGGTTGTTTAAAGTCAGGTAAAGTAAGAATTCATGCTGACATCAAACAGTGTTTCATAGTGTCAAAAGCTCTCTGTCTTTCATTATTCCAGACAAAAAAAACATCCTTTCTGGTCAGTTGGGTAAGGGGTAAAGCTATAACTTGGTAATTTTTAATATACTGTCTATAGTATCCACACATTCCCAAAAAACTCAGGAGCTCTCTAACCATGGTAGGAGCCTTCACCTGTTGTGTGGCTGCCACTTTTTTTCGGTCAACACATATCTGTAACCCTGAAACAACATGACCCAGCACTTTTAAGGAATAAAAACCAAATTTACATCTCTTCAAATCAAGTGTCATATTTATTTCATCGATTTTGTTGAACACTTTACACAGGTGGTTTAGATGGTCCTCAAATTTTTTTGAGAATATAATGATATCATCAATATAAACCATCAGCCGTCCTTCAATTATCTACTGATGGAATGTGTTATCCATAACTTTTTGAAAAACTGAAGGGGCATTTTTAGGGCCAAATGGCATCATAACATACTTATATATACCCATATGAGTAGCAATCATCAGAAAATTCTGGGAATTCTTCTCAACAGGTACCTAGTGATATCCCTTGTTACCATCCAAGCAGCTTATATATTTATCACCTTGTAAGGTAGCATGTATAGAGCTAATTCTAGGTAAAGGGTAGATATCATCCACAGTATAAGTATTCAATGATCTGTAGTCACCACATAACCTGGCTTTATCTTTCTCATAAGAAATTAGGACAGGTGAGATAACACAATATTTAGGTGTTTCAACTAGCTTTTCAAAAATATTCATTTTCAAAAGGGTAGAGATATTATCCTCAATATCTTTTCTCTTTGTGGGAGAAGAATGGTAAGGCTTCTTCTTCAAACTAGGTGGTATGTCAGTTGATGGACAGGATAACAAAAGTTTCATTTCTTCCTTAAGTAATCCTAGTTCATGTGACCTATGAGCAAAGGCCATATGAAATGATTATATCAATTTAATTATGGAATCTTTATCCTCACCAGAAAGTTGTTCTACAAAAGAAGCATTGTCAATCTCAGACATAAGAGCATGAATTTCCTTTGTAGTTCTTTCTTTATATTGAATCACAGAATTACATGTGTTCAACTCTGGTTTTAACAGTTTTTTGGGGGAGGAAATCTCAAATTTTCTGTTCCCATTCATCCCCATTGTAAATAATTAGTTTGAAGGATCTAATTTTATGCCTTATTTAGTTAAAATTTCATTTCCTATGATAAACCAACTGCTTAAATTATCATTTTTCATGACAAAAAAGTCACAAATAGCTTTTACGAAGACATGGTTATATTTAAAAAACACTGTGGCTTTGTATTTACCAATGGGGGAGGACACAGAGCCATAAACTCTCCAATTTTCAGAAATGATAGGCATCAGTTTTGATTTATAGTCTTGATCCACTGAAGCAAGTGCTTTTTCAGATAATAAACTTCCTCTAGCTCCAGAATCCAGAACAACTTCAATGCTGGTTCCACTGATCAAGACTGGTGCTTTGAGAGGGGAAATAATAATTGAGCTATCCTCAATGTTCCTTATGATCTCAGCATCCTCAACTGTATATTAATCATTATTATCAATGTCAATAGTATTTAAATAATGAATATCTTCTTCCAGCATCAAGATTTCATGTTGAGATTCATATGAAATATTGCTGTCACAATCACTTGAAGTATCATCCAGTGCTATTTTGTCATCAGCCTGCTCCTCAGTTTGTTCAACAAGATTTATCCTCTTTTCACAGACATGGCCTTTCTGCCAAGGCTTGTCGCATACTTTTTAGGTGCAAGAGGGGCAGAAGGTTTACCAACCATTTCCACAGGTTTCTGTTGGTAAGTGGAGGATTTCTCCAAAAGGGTCCTAGAAATGAATCTTCTGGCATCATACTTGTTGTTTAGAAGGATCTCATTACAGGTATTAATGAAGGAAGAAGGTTCTCTGGAGAACTCAGTCCTGGCCACTATCAAGTCCCTCAAAGACATTGGTAATTTATATAGGATCCTGTCCTTCCATAACTCAAACTCCATATTAGGGTCCATTGCCCTCTATATTTTTACAAGTTTCATTAAGAACTCAATAGTTTTATCAGTAGAAGAGCTATATCTAGTTTCCTCAAACTGCCTTTGTTGAGCCATCCTAAACTTGGAGCCACCAAATTGTGCTTTAATTAATTTTTTCTAATCTTCCCATGAGTAGTCATTCCTACCCAGGAGAACAGATTCATACCACATTAGGGCTACATTGGTACACAAAGAAATTAACTTAGACACAGTTTCCTCATCTGGGAGTTTGTAAGAATTTTTTTAGTTATCAATTCTTCAAATGAATCGCTGCCAATCAGTAGAAGAATCACCATCAAATGTTGGGTACTGGTTAAGTTTTGGCCAATTATTTTGATTTGAAGGAGCCTCCTTATTATTAGCTTGTTTCTGAGTAAGAAGCAGCTGTAACTTCTCCAATTGTTCAGTAATCTCATTGTTTAATCCTTCTGTTGAAGATCCTGGTGCATCATCAATTTTTGATGGAAACTCAGTGATATCAACAGGCATTTATGAATCTAATTTTACTTTAGATGAACTAGCAACAGGTAAACTTGGAGCATCCTGTACCAAATGTTCCTTCAACAAAGTTTCAGAATATCTTTGATCATTAAACAATGAATTCAATTTTTCTTCAATGGTTTTTAGTCTGGTTTTCACTCTTGGAAGACTAGATAAACACTCATTGATTGTTGCAAAGGATAACTGGGTTTTATTTTTAAAAGATGAATAATGATCACTCAATTTTTTCAGGTTCATCTTATCTACATCTAGCTCCAGGCAACAGGTAGATACAGTATCATTCAGTTTAGAAAAATCATTTTTGATATTTTGCCATAAAGCAACTTTCTTTTCCTGGGTTGCTTTGTAATGAAACAAATCATCAGAAACTCTCTGTAACTCACTCCTCAATGCTTGATAACCCTTTTCAGTTAACAAAATATTATATTTCTGAGTCAATTGCATGTTTTTCATTATATGATTATTTTTCCAATAATATCCCTCAAATATTCATCATTAATTTTAGCTACATCTGGAGTGTTTCTCATTAAGGAAACAGAGTAACTTTCCAGATTCTCATAAAACTCAGGCTCAAGTGTTTCATCAATAATAGCCATATCAGGATTTATCATTGAATTAGCAATTAGAACTAAAGGATTAGATAAATTTGAAATTCGAGCAATTTTTTTACTGTTCTCAGCCTCTACAGGTCTCACAGTCTCATCTCCTCTTCCAGAATTACCTGAAGGAACTGAATCTGTCAAGGGGTCTTTCAAGTCTAGAAGGTTTTATAGGGAGGTCCAATGGCGGAAACAACGGTTTTTTAAGGGTTTCAAACTCAGGTATGTATTTTCCTATCTTAAAGATTAATTACTCAAATAATAAAAGGTAAAGAGTTGGATTTATTATAAAAATTAATGGATTATAATTATGTTTCAATTTAAATACTAAGGCAATAATAAATAGTGATAAAAGGATTGTAAGTAGTTGTAATAAAAATTAGTAAGTAAATGAATGAATAAAAAACAACCAAGAGAGAGGCCTTATTTAGGCAAAGGAGGGACAAACCACGTCAATAAAATTCTAAAAACAGTAGTATGAGAGAGAGAGTAAAAACAATATTGCAGAAGGAGTATTTCAAATAACAAAGTTGTTGTAAAAAGAAGGCGTCAAAAAGATGTATTTAAAGAGTATGTCAGAAAAACATAAATATATTTAATATTTACTGTAGAAGTCAATTCTAAATAAGAAATTTGAGTTTTTTGTATATATTTATTTTTATTCAAATATTTAAAATTTTATTTTAATTTAAAAATCTATTTTTTAATATAAAATTTTATTTCTTCTAGCCTGTCAATGAGCATGGTGTTAGAGAATAAAATATAAGAGAAATTATACATTTAATATTACCATTCTGTAATTAGTTAATTTATTACAGGTAATTTTAATGTAACTAATTTAATTAAATAATTAAATTAATAAGATGTGGCTTCATCCAGTAAATAATTTATTATTTTACTGGGTATGTCTAGTAGCCTGGCTGACACTCCCTCACTCTAAAAAAAACAATAAAAAAAATGCTATGATTTTTTCTTTTTATATTTCTTTAGCAAAGTAGAAGATTAGATATTTCCTTCCCAGGTATACAAGAATCATATTCAGAATATTTATACTTGAATTTCAATAAGTATTCTGTACCTTTTTTAGCAGTAACTACTCTGTCATTTAGAATCTTATCAATTTCTGCTGTCTCAGTGATTTCATTAGGGGTCTTTTTTGGTCTTCCCCTCCTTTTGGGAAATAAATCACTATTGGATGTATAAGGTTTTAAAAGAGATATTAAAAAACAGGATGTTTTCCGTCATATGCAGAATACAAAATAACTTCAACTGCATTATCACCAACCATTCTTCTTACAACAAATGGACCAACAAATGGGTCTTTCAATTTGTTATTACCTTGTAAATCAAAGTGGACTGTGGAAATCAATACTTCATCACCCTTTTAAAAAGTGTATTCTTTATGGGATTTGTCCCATCTCTTCTTCTCATATTCAAATGATTTTTCAATCCATTTTTGAGAATGACTTCTGCAAAGTTGTTGCTTTTGAAGTAAAGATTTTACACAAGGATGCAAATCCAATTTAGGTATTTTATTATTGAGAATTTGAGCAGGAGTATTTGGAACATATCCAAGCCAGATCTCAAAAGGCTTTTCTGAGTAACAGAATGAACAGTGATATTATAAGAAAATTCCAACCCAGGCAGTAAGGTAACCCAATCATGAGTGAACCTGTCATTGTTCTATACTCAAAGCCAAAGGCACAGTACCTTCTTATCATGTCCTCTAGAGTCTGAATCATTCTTTCAGCTAATCCATCAGTCTGAGGATGATGGGCAGTAGATAGTTTTAGATCAGAAACACTAACATCCATCAGAGACATCCAAAATTCAGAAGTAAATTTAGGGTCTCTGTCAGAGATTATGGCTTTAGGAAAACCAGCAGTATTAAACAAATGAGACCACTATAAGAAAGCTAATTCTTTAGTGGAAACATCCTTGTGAGTAGGGATAAATTTACACATTTTAGTGAATCTGTCCACCATAACCCAACCAGATTTATAACTGTCTTTTCCAGCAATAAGTAATCCTGTTACAAAATCCATGTTTATTATCTGCCATGGTGCATCAGGAGGTTCAATATGTTGCATTAATGCGCCTGCCAAGACTTCATGTAGTTACCCCACATCTCACACCCCTTTTTGGGCTTTTAAGAGGTTTCTCAGTCAATTTTGGTTATTTTTGAATGGGGATTACACGTAGTATAATGTTGTGATTAGCCCCAACATTTCTACTATTAATCCCCCTTATTATTGAGTAATAATTAGTTTTAATTTTTCGTATTCAGTCTTTTATTTTAATGTATAACATGCATATACTCTCTTTTTTTTATTATTCTTTATTTTTGATGGATTATCCCTATTACTACTGGATTTGGGCAGGAGATTTCATTCTAATTATGTTACTAGTCACTCCTTATGTTTCTGTACATGTCTATCAGCTTAAATGAGGCTTCATTAACAGTTTATAGAGCTGGTAAATTAAGGGGTTCATTGGGGAAGTTATTGTGTATAAAAGGAGGAGGTTTTTGGTCTTGACTTCTACATTATTTATCATTTGAATAACCATATAACCAATACAATTACAATACATATCAATAGTACTTATAAAGTCTTTCAATAGTATCTTAATTTATTGAATCTATTTTTCTACCAACTATAAGATTGTAAGCAATATATAATTAGTGAGATTAGATTACTGAGACCCTTACATTGTGTTATATTTTAATACTTATTGGATTTGTACTACAGTATTCTTATACAACCATTAAAATCTTCTGGACAACTGACTATTCAAGCTAGTTTCCTTCTTTGTACATGACCTCAGCCTGACAATCAGGGACCTTTCCTCATGAGTTCTGTTGTTTACCTTCCAGTAAGTATAAAATTCAAAAAAGAGTCTACAAGTAAATAAAATACCTATAAAAATATTTGGGTAATTACAACAGGTTGGGGTCACTTATATAGTGATTTTATAAAAATAATCCCTGTTATATAATAAAATTGTGATATTGAATCAAAAATTTTACCACTAATTTTACATAAAAATTGTTATTAGTTGGAGTCTGTCAATAGACCAATTATTTTTGTGATCTTTGCAGATAATAAACCAGTTAATAAAAACTGATAAATTTTTTTCCTTTAAAAGGACTCTTAATCCCTTTTTAGATGTTTGTAAAATTCACCTAATATTTATAAAGAATCTTACTGACAGATTTTCTTTTTTAATTCTAAAAACACAGCTACATATTGTAGACCAGTTAAGTCAAATGAACACTTAAAAGCATATTTGACTTTTGGCACTTAGAAATTCACTTAATGCCTGCATGTAAGAAATAAAATTTTCTTCAATGGTATTGATTAACACTGATAAAACTCCTTTTGAAGTTTTAATATCTCAAATTCAATTCTTTGATTCAAATTCCACATAAAAATTTCTACAACAATGATATTGTGAGTAATAAGGCAAAACCTTATAACTTAAGAGCTAGAGCTGAAAGACCTGTTACAGGAAATTCAAATAGTTGGCCACAACTCTCCCACCAACAAAAACACTCCTCAGATGTCTCTGGAGGAAAGGGAAAAACTTTTAAAACAAGTATCAATAAAGGAAACCAGAAATACTTTACATGAACAAATTCACACCCTATCCACTCTTCTAAATACCCTATTAATAAGAGTAAACAACATAGCAGATCAGATAAACAATCTGGAGAAAATAGCAGCTCAGGGTTTTGTAGAAGTCAATCAAGCTCTAGTGGAAATAAAGGCTCAACCAACTACTGTTGCACCCAATAATTCCACAGCCACACCTCCAGCCCAAGAGGAGGACCAAAAGATTACTGTTAGAAAATAGAAATGGGACTGGTATGTCCAAAACTACAGCAACCCTCCTCAAAAGTAGGGCTCCAGCAGTCACCCTTACAAGGGAAAGCCAAAGAGAAGCAGAAGAAATGGAATAAGACCTTGGTAAGTCATCCATTGTCTCAGGATCAATTATATAATCCTAAAAATGAATTACTTATAAGTAATGAGATTGATAGAGAGTTACTGGATATAATTCATAAAGATTTAGAATATTATTCAGTTGAAAATAACATGTTAAACTTGTCTTTACATGATGTCAATGTACATAGCTTTATTTATCACCAGGATAATACTATTGATATTAAAATGAAACCAAATGAAGTAAATCTCGAGCCTGATGATGAATCTTCAGAATTGGACATGGAAAAAATTGAATATTTTTTAAAATAAAATCTAATGGAATCAAAAATAATTAGAAAATTATTATTAAGAAATGAAAAATTAGAATAATTCTCTAGAGAGTCAAACAATAATACAGAAAGTGTATTATTAAACTTCACACAATCATTGAGTACCACAGCCAATAGGTTAAAAATTATTTAAAATTCAAATAATTAATTAACCAATGAAAATAAAAAATTAAACTCTGAGATTAAGAATTTACAAAATTAATTAGAACATTCTCGGAATATTATGGCTACCATAGAGGGACATGTGAAATTGTCTTTTTCAAATTTGAATGATACCTAAACACATATACCTGTAATAAAAGATAGGTTAAAAAGGGTAGAAATTAAAATAGCTAACATTTTTAAAAATACTGATAAAGTAAAAGATAATACCTCCTATGTAGAAAGAGTACCAGTTTTTATGAAACACTCAGATGATAAACCAATGATTGAACATGAAAATAATGTCATGGTCTCTGAGAATATAAAATAAGTAAAGGATGAAATAAATATTCATCTTTCTAAAGTAAGTGAATTACTTAATATTCCTCAGGTTAGGGAAGCAAAAACTAACCAACAGAACCAGCCTAAGTTAGATCAGTACCCTTCTTTTGACGGGGATTCAAAGTCTGATTGGCAACAATTCATTCAGAGAATTGATAACTTAAAATTTTCATACAAATTACCTGATGAAGAAATTACATCATAATTGATATATTTATTTACAGATGTGGCCTTATTATGGTTTGAATCTCTATTTAGTGAGGTAATTTACTACTCCTGGAACAAATGGAAGGCACTAATTGAAAGACAATTTGGTGGCCCAAAATTTAGAATCACTCAACAAAGATTGCATGAGAAAGCCAGATATAATGATGGAGATAAACCCATGGTATTTTTAATGAATTTAATAAAAATCATGAAAGCCATGGATCCAAAAATGGATTATTTTGAGTGGAAAGAAAAAATAATATATAAATTTCCTATATCAGTCAGAGACATTATTGTAGCTAGAACTGAAGCCATCAGAGATACTTCTGAGTTTATTAATATATGCAATGAAATATTATTGAACCACAAATATGAAACAAGGTACAATAATTACAAGCAAAGTGTTGAGGTAGTAAAACTTACTACAAATAAGTTACCAGTGGAGAAGAAAAAACCTTCAGCTCCCCTTGTCTCTAAAAGACAAGAAAGTAACACTTGCTACAAATTTAATGAACCTTGGGCTAAAGGTCATACTTGTAAGAAAAAAATTAATGTTATTGAGAACTCACAAGATTCTGAACAAAGTAATCATGAAGATGAATAGGAGGAATCTAGTGAGGATGGCAAAAGTAACATTTCTTACACTGATGATGAAAAGTATATATATGTATTAGAACAGGATCTTATGTTCCTGAATGATGCAATACCTCATACAGATACATCTTTAACTTCCATTGAAGAAGCTGAAATTATTAAAGATTTGTCTCATGATACTTACAAAATAAAACCTATTAGAACACCTGTTATTATATGTGGAAAAGAAATGAATGCCATTCTTGACACTATGGCTGCAGGTAGTTTAGTTTCTATTAACACATTAGTGAAAATTGATAGTAAGTATAAAGAAAAACTAGAACCTGTACAGACAATGAACTGGAGGGGTTTTGGTTCAGTATTAAATCCAATCGGAAAATACAAAACAGCTGTATTCTTTAAATATAATAATGGATATGTAAGAGCAGTGTTTGAATTTTTGGTAATGGATAATAATAATTGTAGTGATTGTTTTATTATTAGCAATGACTTATCGACCAAATCTGGCATCAAACTAGATCCTGCAGATATTTGCTTCACTATAGGTGTAAATGGGAATAGAAAATTCAAGATTTGCCTTGATAATTCAGTTTATTCCAGTGCTCCTAAAGAAGGACAACTGCAAGGTGAAAGAGCTACTTCTTAGTTGGTAGAATAGGAAAATGAAATCCAAAAAGCTTCTTTCAGTCCTCAACTCTCAAAATTGAAGAAAACAATATTTTGAGATTGATAAATTCTTATCCTATGGTATTTTCTCATGGCTCAAATGAACTAGGATTGGTCAAAGACCATGAGATAAAAATCTCTTTAAGTTGTGATTTGTATAATATTCCTGCTAGCTTGAAAAAGAGAACTTACCCAGCTTCTCCTGCAAAAAGGAAAGACATTGAAGACAACATTAAAATGTTGTTAGAAATGGGTATTGTTGAAAAAGTGGACACAACACCTAAGTATTGTGTTATTTCACCAGTTTTAATCTATTATGAAAAATATAAGGAAAGATTATGTGATGAGTACAGAGCTCTGAATACATTCACTGTAGATGATATTTACCCTCTACCAAGGATAGCTTCTATCCATGCTACCTTACAATTTGCAAAATATATTTCCTTTCTGGATGGAAAAAAAGGTTACTACCAGACTCCTGTGGAAAAGAATTCTCAGAATTTCTTACTCATAACCACACACATGGGGATATATAAATATGTGAGAATGCCTTTTGGCCCAAAGAATGCACCTTCAGTCTTCCAAAAATTGATGGATAGTATTTTTCATCAGGAAATGGTTAAAGGATGGCTTTTATTTTATATTGATGACATCATAGTGTTTTCAAAAACAAATGATGAACATTTAAATCACCTGAAAAGAGTATTTCAAAAGATGGATGAAATTAATATGACAATTGAATTAAAGAAATTTAAGTTTGGGTTTCGATCCTTGAAAGTACTTTGACATGTGGTATCTGGATTACAAATTTGTGTTAACCAGAACAAAGTGGCAGCAATAAAAAAAATTAGTTTAACTAAGAATGTGAAAGATGTTCAAAGTTTTTTAGGTATGTGTGGATATTATAGACAGTATTTAAAAAACTACCAATTCTTTGCAGCCCCTTTAAAAACATTAATTAGGAAAAATGAGTATTTCATTTGGAATAATGAAAGACAACACACCTTTGAAAAATTAAAGGTATGTTTAGTGTCAGCTCCAATATTGGGACTGCCAGACTTTAACCTACCTTTTATCTTGTACACTGATGCAATCTTCACAGGTTTAGGTTCTGCTTTACAGCAGAGACAGATAATAAATGGGAAATTATCTGAAGTAGTTATCTGTTATATATCCAGAACCTTAAGAAAGACTGAATTAAGGTATGGTGCCACCCAAATGGAATTTTTAGCCATTGTGTGGGCCTTGGAGAAACTTCATTACTATCTGGAGGACCAGAAGTTTGAATTAATAACAGATTGCAGTGCATTAAAATCATTACTAAACATGAAAACACCTAATAGGCACATGTTTAGATGGCAACTAGCTGTACAAGAGTACAGAGGAAGGATGAAAATTACTCACAGAGCATAAAAATTGCATACTAATGTGGATTTATTATCCAGAAGCCCTTTGCCTCATGATACTGACAATCCAGCATGTGTACCTGAAAATGAGGTTATACATATCTTTGGGATTTATATAGTGGATTTAGAAGAAGAATTTATGCAAACTATATTAAAAAATTATTCATCTGATAAATATTTGTCTAAATTATCTACCATATTAAATTATCCAACTAATGCCTCTATGAGTGCATTAATTAAAACCTTGCCTCCATTGTATAAAAATGCATTGTAAAAAGGTAAACTTTCAATTGAATATGGAAATATATATTACACGAAAAAGCTAAGTAATGTAATAGTAATACCACCTTCTATGAAAGAGTTAATTTTGAGTACTTGTCATGATGGCCTCTTAGCTGGTCATTTTGATTTTAACAAAACATTAACCAGAGTTTAAAATACAGCCTGGTGGATAAACATGGAAGAAGATGTACAAAAATACATTGAAACATGTGACTCTTGTCAGAAATTTAAAATATTAAATGGGAAGAGAGCTGGGTTGTTACAACAAATAGAGCAGCCAAAAGCTCCATGGGAAATTATAAACATGAATTTTGTTAGTTTTGTGGTAGAATGATATATTTACACACTTCCATAAAAAATTTTTAAGAAGCTTATTATTATGTATAATCTAGTGAAAAACCTAAAAAAATAAAAGTATCAAGAAAAATGGATGTAAAAATTGAAAAATCATAATACAATAAAAAAATATCATTGCTACAAGTAAAATAAAATATAGTATAACAGAATACAAGAAACAAAATATAGCTTTGTAACTTGCTTAATTATTTCAAATAGAAGCTAAAGATATACAATATCTTACAAATCCTTTGTTAAAGATCATATGCATCATCATAAATAGATCTGTACTATTATTAATATTTTTACAAATATTAAAAATTTGCTAATTTTTGCAATAATTTTTTTCTAATTAATAAGTAAAGTAAATCAATCTTAAATTTACTGAAATTTGTACACTAGTGGTGTGACTTGTGATTTATTTTTGATAAATTGAATATTTTTCATTATTTAATTATATTTTAGTGAAGCATATAACTGCAAAAGTAGAAGTGAAAAAATCAATAAAAGGAAATTAGATATATTGAGAATGATGAATCTATCAATCAATTTAGATCTCCAATAAAAATTAATTCTAGTTTTAAAATTTGCCTTGTAGAAGAGGAATATTTAATTAATTTGAATTTAAATTTCCTTGTAGATCTTTACTTATACTTCATCATCTATCTTTAATTCAGGTGCAGAATTTCAAAAGCTTTATTATATGATGATATTTTTATGTATCTAATTTAATTTTTTTTAAATTAATAAAACAAAGTATGTAAAATAGAAACTACTACATCATTTTTATGTAAATTTTATTATATTATAATAAAATATTAATAATTATTAAAGGGCTTTTACTTTTGTGATAGAGTGGACCTCAATATATTTAAAAATAAATATAACACAATCAAATTGAATTCTATTTTAAAGTTTTTGAATATTCATCCATTGAATTAATTCTATAAGTTGCAGATGGATATTCCTTTTTTCTTGGAGTTGAATTAATCTTAAAAACCTAGAAAAATATTGTAGATAAATTTTTATTGACCTTGACCTATTCAGGTAGATGTCAGTAGAATTTGATTCATATGAATTTTTAGAAGAAAAATAACATTTCAATAAATTATTATTGACATTTAAGGATCAACAAGAAGGATGGCAATATAAAAAGGGTTTGTTTTAATATTAATAGAAATAATATTTATAATTTCTTAATATGGAGTACCTTAGTTGCTTTCTTTTATTTTTTTGCTTTCTTAGAAAGAATTAACTATCTTTTTTTCCAAATTTTTGAATGAAATTTGATATCTATACATGAATCTATAAGTTTAAAAAATAATCAATATAAAATATGAATCAAAATACAGCAAGTTAAATTATATATCATCAAAATTTAGAGTAAATTTTCTTTTTCAAAATAATTGACACTGATAAAAAGCTTTTTTTAATTCAACTAGTTTCTCAAAGACACTTTAATATAATTTCATACCAATATGATGGCGTCTCATTATTTAAATTTCAAGATATTATTTTATCATGCCACATATATATTTTATTATTATTAAATTACTTAAAAGTTAATTCAAGGAGTTTTTCATAGAGAATACTTAGTATAACTGAAACAATTATGCACCTAGAAACTATAGAAATTAGATTAAGAAAATTCTACTTAAGAGAAGGCTTTGATGAATTGTGAGCAAAAATTTATTACACTTAGATTTTTTACTTTTGAAAATGCTGAAAAGCAATGATGGAAAACTGTTTCAATTTTTTGTAATATTTATCTTAAAATTTTAGACAAATGCTAAGATGTATTGCCATCTTAAAGAAATATGTAGTGTTATGAGAAAAATGACATATAATGTATTCTTAATTATTTTTCAAATTTTTGATTCATCATGATTTTGAGTTATCATTATTGCAATAATATTTACTAAATAGAAAAAAGGTGTTAGAAATTTATACAATTATATTTGTTGATAGTTTGAGCATCTTTATTCAAATTTAGTAATAAATCTCACATAAATAAATAATTTGAGTTACACCAAAATATGTAGCAATAGGATACAGGATATATTTACATGAAGTAGTATTATGTATTAATTAAGTCAGAAATAGAGGAAAATGAAGTATTTGGCTGAATAAGAATCCAATAATCAAGAAAATCAGCTTTCATTGCTTTAGCAATATGGCTAAGGGTGGTAGTATTAAAATTAAGTGGCATAGGCCCAGAATTATCTATTAATGGTATGATAATATTAAATATATAAAAATTAAGTTTTCTCCAGATTTTTTACTGCCTAAATTATTATTATCACTGTATTTTAAAAGGAGGCTAATTTGTGTTATGAATTCTAAATATTCTGATGCTGACACAAGCTGGTGGTCCTGTGAGAATAGAAATAAACAACAAACACCATCAACCAAGTAAAAAGTAAGGGATTGATATTTTTGGTGTGCATATTCTTAATTCATCTTTTGAATAGAATCATTATGAGACTCATAAAATTTCTGCATATCTGTCAATTTATTTTTATTCTTTGAATGTTGTTGTTTCTTGCTTTGAGCTTGAGATATATTTGCAGCAGCCTCTCTAGATTTGAAAATATTAATTGAAATCATGAAATCAATTATTATGTTTCTAAATTGGAACAGAGGAGTCATTGAAAAATTTGCAGCAATTAACTGTGATGTTGAGCTCTCAAACAAATTGGGAAATTTTCTCTTCAGATGTGTAAGGCAGGCTAGAATATGTAGGGCCCAATCAATTGGAAAATCTGGATTGAAGTTGGATTCTTCAGCAGGAAGGGTAAACTCTTGAGAAGCAAGATAAAGAGATGATGCAAAAAGGGATACCCACAAAGAACGCTGGTGAGCACTTGGGCTAAATAGTCTTGGTAGCATGCATATCATTGATGATTCAGTGTGATCAGTCTTCTTAAATGGTGAAAGATTATTTGAGGTTGGTTCTTCAGTGTTACATAATTTTTCCAAATTTTCAAATTTCAAATTATTGAAAACCCAGATCTGCAAAGTGTCAACATTGAGAAAATCCAAAGCTAAAAAATATCAAAACAATTATTTATCATAAAATGAAGAAACAAACTTCAAGTAAGTGGTACATACAGAGTTCATTAATTTTTGTAAGCATTTTTTCATGAGCAGATTTCTTCCATAGATAATTGAATTTGTGCAAAATTCCATGTGGCCTTTTGAGATAAATAGGCAAATGTATCTCAAATAATTGATCAATTTCTTGCCATTCCCTAAGTACCTTTTGACCATTGATTCTACCTTCAAAAAATCAATGGATTTCAGCTATTTTCTTCTGTAATTTTGAGTCTCCAATCATTGTTGGAGTATAAGGAAGGAAATAATTAACAGTTTTTATCAATGATGATAGAGGCTGTAGGGTTTTTAAAATTTCTATTTTAGATTTTGAAGATACAGCAACTAGAAGCTGTTTCTTTGAACTTGAATTTTTTTTGTGTGGCTCGCTAGGTGGATCAATTTCTTAATTTGGTGTTTTCTCAACCTCATAAGAAGAAGTATCTTCATCATCCTTTTCAGTTAAAGAAGCTTCATACTTCAAATTTCCATCATCATCGTCTTCCTCTTCTTCTTCTACTTCTTCTTCATTAGAGCAAGTTTTGCTATTATTTGAAGCTTTGGATTGATTGTGTTTTTTATAGATGGATTAAAAGATAATAAAAAAATAAGAAATAATAAATAAAAAAGTAAAAAATTTGGATATATCTTTAAGGAATAATGTTAAATGGTTTGCCATATTACTCATGTAAGAAATGACATACCTTTTGGACACATTTTGGCTAGTTTGTTTAGATTTTTGAGATGTTGCGTAAGATGAATCCTTGGGAGGAGGAGTTTTAGTAGCACTGACAAAACTAGAGCTCCTAGAAAGTATCATTCTTTTTGAACTTCAAAGAATAGTCTTATCACCCTTTTGAGATGTTGATGCATGGCCTTCATGTTCAGCTCTTTTATTATCATCATTGTCTTTGATGATAATGATATCATTGGGAGGAATGATACCTTTTTCATAAGCAGAATTTGAGTAAGCTTTGAAGAAAAAGGGTCAATAATCTATCCTGCTGAGTTTAAAGAAAATAATATAAAATAATTGCTTACATTTTTCTAGGTCATCAATGTATTCAAGCACATTGTTATATGCATTTGAAATATAAGATAGAAAAGGCTTCTGGCTAAAAGTTGAAAGTAGTTCTTCAGTTTTGCCTTTAGCAAATTCAAGTATCTTGCCATATTGAGATCAGGTAATCTTGGTCCTTTCATTGGCAAAAGAAGGGGGGTTTGGAGAAATGCCTAAAGGTGGTTTTATCTTGAGTTTGAAAGATTCAAATTGAGGATGCTTATGAGATCTTGTCAAAAAGCTACTTGGTGCTAATATATCAAATATATTAATGGAAAATAAAATTTATTGTAAGAAGATACAAGAGATAAATTAATAGATCTTACTTAAAGGAGTTTTCTGTTTATCACTAGGCATTTTAATGACTTATTACTTGAATAAAATAAAAAATTTATATATCAAGGAAATAAAGAGATAAAAAATATATATTACAATTGGTATTTTCTAGCTTTAATAACACAGATGAATGTGATAGCCAAAAGATAATAGTAGTTAAATTGAGAGAAATTAACCAATTGAGAAATGTGGTACAAAAAAAGAGGGTTTATATATTACCAGAAGCAGGTTTTTGATAGGGGTTCTTTTACAATGGGATCAAGCTAGAAAGAATATTTGAAAATAGTCTGATGATAATAATGGGGTTAATAGTGAAAGGGAAGTAGCTAGACATAAATATTGGGTGCTTTAAAGTATGACAAACAAAGAAAATGTACAATTTTCAATTTGAAAATTGCAAAGGGTAAATTGTTGAGAATGTAAATTTACCTAATTTAAGTATTTAAATTAATTTGTAAATATCGACCTCATGCAATATGAAAAAGGGATTTATTTTTGGAAATTTTGACATATTTTTGTGTTATAAAAAAAGGGGGACAAAAACAAAGGAAAAAGATAATTCAAAAAACAGGATAAAAAAAGTTAACACTAAATAATATTATATAAATTTATTTAAAAAAATTGATTTATTCTATGATAGGAACTTGTTTGGGCTGCACAGGCACCCCAGGAAACAAACCTAGTCTAAACTTAGTTAAAGTTAAATTGATATAATAAATCAGAAATAGAAACACTTAAGAATCTTAACATATGGATAAAGTATAAAATTAATTAAAATAATTGCCTGCTAAACTTCAATAACAATGTACCAAAGTCCCAATTATTTAAAGGTATTTTACAGATTTGTACAAGGTTTGGCACTGTAAACATCATTCAATAGTAATTGATGAACATGTTCCACTGAGATAACTAAGTTGAAGATGAAAATAAATAATATATATATGTATCTAAATTGAGCTATTATTGAATAGGAACAGTCAAAAAAATATAGCAGGATTAATTAGGGTATTTTTTACATTGATGTAAGATTTGGTTGATAAAATAGTAAAAACCTTTAAATCAGGACTAAAAAACTAATCAAATCAGATAGGGATATTAGGAATGGGTATTATAAAAATTATAACCAATATCTTATAAGTATTGAAGAAAATAAATTACTAGTAATTGCAAAAAATATTGTACTCTTTTACTTTAAAATGGAAATATCAACTACTAATAATATACTCAAAATTACCTAAAAATAGCTAAATGTCTCCTCTTTACCAAAAGAAAATGGTAAGGAGTATGTAGAAAATTGATTCCATCAAACTGTTATGAGAAAAAGGGTCTGGCACAAGTTTGGCCAAACTTGTGCTGGACACATTTCCAATATGAAGTTTGTAAGGTGCATGTTTATTTAAGAGAAGTGAAGTGTTCCTCATAAAAGTGTCCAGCACAAGCACGGCCAAACTTGTGCTGGAAACTTTTACCTAAAAACAATTTGATGCCATCAATTATCTTCATTATATGGGCTATTTTTTCATTTTCCTTTCAATTTTTAGTCACTGGTCTTGGTCAAAGTGTCCAGCACAGTTTGGCCACACTTTGCTGGACACATTTCCAATTTTAAGTTGGGAAAGAGCATGTTTATTTAAGAGAAGTGAGATTTTCCTCCTTAAAGTGTCCAGCACAAGTACGGCCAAACTTGCTCTGGACACTTTTACCTAATAACAATTTGATGTCATCAATTATCTTCATTATATGGGCTATTGTTTTTGATTTTCCTTGCAATTTTTAGTCACTGGTCTTGGTCAAACTTGTGCTGGACACTTTTATGAGGAACACAACACATCTCTTATATAAACATGCACCTTACAAACTTCATATTGGAAATATGTCCAGCACAAGTATGGCCAAACTTGTGCTGGACACTTTGACCAAGACCAGTGACTAAAAATTGCAAGAAAAATCAAATAATAGCCCATATAATAAAGATAATTTATGGCATCAAATTTTTTTATGTAAAAGTGTCCAGAAAAAGTTTGGCCATACTTGTGCTGGAAACCTTTATGAGGAATACCTCACTTCTCTTAAATAAACATGCACCTTACCAACTTTGTATTGGAAATGTGTCCAGCACAAGCTTGGAAAAACTTGTGCTGGACCCATTTCCTCATAACAGTTTGATGGAATCAATTTTCTACATACTCCTTACCATTGTTTTTTGGTAAAGAGGAAACATTTTGTTATTTGTAGGTAATTTTGAGTATATTATTAGTAGTTGATATTTCAATTTCAAAGTAAAAGAGTACAATATTTTTTGCAATTACTAGTAATTTATTTTCTTCAATACTTATAAGATATTGGTTATAATTTTTATAATACCCATTTCTAATATCCCTATTTGATTTAATTAGTTTTTTAGTGCTGATTTAAAGGTTTTTACTATTTTATTAACCAAGTCTTACATCAATGTAAAAAATACCCTAATTAATCCAGCTATATTTTTCTGAATGTTCCCATTTTATAATAGCTCAAGCTATAAACATATATCCATTATCTATTTTCTTTTTCAACTTGGTTATCTCAGTGAAACATGTTCATCAATTACTATTGAATGATGCTTACAGTACCAAACCTTGTACAAATCTGAAAAATACTTTCAAATAATTGTGGCTTTGGTACTTGGTTATGGGAGTTTATAAGGCAATAATTTTGATTAATTTCATACTTTATCCATATTTTAATATTCTTAAGTGCTTCTATTTCTGATTTATTATATCAATTTAACTTTAACTAATTTTAGACTAGGTTTGTGCTGTGGGGTGCCTGTGCAGCCCAAGCAAGCTCCTATCATAGAATAAATTAATTTTTTTAATAATTTTATATAATATTATTTAGTGTTAACTTTATTTATCCTGTTTTTTAAATTATCTTTTTCCCTTGTTTTTGTCCCCCTTTTTGTATAACACAAAAATACGTCAAAATTCCCAACAATATATCCCTTTGTCATATTGCATGAGGTCAATATTTATAAATTAATTTAAATATTTAAATTAGTTAAATTTACATTCTCAACAATTTACCCTTTGCAATTTTTAAATTTAAAATTGTATATTTTCTTTGTTTGTCATACTTTAAAGCCCCCAATGTTTCTGTCTAGTTACTTCCCTTTCACTATTAACCCCATTATTATCATCAGACTTTTTTCAATATTCTTTCTAGCTTGATCCCATTGTAAAAGAACCCCTATCAAAAACCTGCTTCTGTGTCACACGCCATGTGATACTCGAGGCAAAAGTAGCTCATTAAATCAATAAAATAGAAGTCTAAATCCATACTCGAAGCGCAGAAAGCAATTCTACATAGCAACTGTGACTTTTCTTTGTGTACTCGCTATTCAACCGCGCTAGTCTAAACTCTAAATCTAAATTAGTCAATCTCTCAATAGTGTTTCTCAGTCATTTCCTCAATAAGCAACGCACAGCGCAATAGTCAATTTAATGGTGCACTAAAAAGGTTTATTAAATGTCTGTGAGTTATTAAAAGGGGTAGTGAGCATGGACGGAATGGATAGTGGAGGATTAAAGGGCTAACGGATGTTAGTGAGGAGGGTCCAGGTGTAATGGATGTATTTTTAATGGTCTGTGGTGTGCGGAATAGTGGATGGGTATGAGGTCAATGTGAGGAGGAGTAAAGGATATAACACTACAGCGCGTGTTTGTTTCGCCATGGGGCGCAACAATTACGCAACAGTTGTGCAAAGGTTACAAAACAATTGTTTTTTGCACCTAAGACCCACCTAAGACCTTTAAGTGCCAAAAATAATTTTTACATAACTGTTGCGTAACCGTTGCGCCATTGTTGCGCCCCAAGACAAAATGAATATTTATTGTAGTGTAAAAGGGGGTAGGGATTTTGGTTTGACATTCTTTAGAATTAAATTATAAAACATATATATAGATAATAGTGGTAAAGCTTTATGTTAAATCATTATTATTGTATCTTTCCTTATTTTCTCATTAATCATTTCTAAATCCTAAATCTTTGATTATTGAGTTTCCAACCCTTTGTGAGATTTTAAGAATTTAATATTACCTTTAAATTATATTAGAATTCTCCTCGAACATATCTCAAAGCAGTAGTTGACCCTTCAAATCATCTTCAAATAACTTCCTTGAACATTTCCCCTGTGTCTCGCTGAAGTTTCTAAACTTTTTTCTCCATCTCACCTCCAGGAACACCCTCAACCTTGTGCGTAGGTTGTCCGGTGAGATTCTGGTAATATATAAACCCTCTTGTTTTGTACCACATTTCTCAATTTGTTTATTTCTCTCAATTTCACTACTATTATCTTTTGGTTATCTCATTTATCTGTGTTATTACAGCTAGAAAATTTTAATTTTAATATATATTTTTTATCTCTTTATTACCTTGATATAAGAATTTTTTATTTTATTCAAGTAATAATTCATTAAAATGCCTCATTATAAACAGAAATCTCATTTAAGTTGTGGTCTTCCAACATTGGCAGAGCCCTTTGTTGGTTTATTTTGCATTGTTTTGATGTCTTAAATGGCATTGTTTAATAATTGGATGTTTTTCTGGATTTATTCAGCAAATATTGGGACTGCCAGGATGAGGGTACTATCATTGGATAGCCTCAGGTTTTCTCTATATTTTCTGTCTTCATGATTCTTTTCAGTTTTTAATTATTAAGAGGATAATTTCTCATTTTTCATTTAAAAAGATAGCTGTTTAATTTTGTTTTGGTGTTTTAAGGTCTAACCTTAAGTCTTAGGGTTAAGTGCTTAGTACCATTAGAATGAGCTAATTTTTCTCTACATTTTATGTCCCAAGGTTTTTATAGCCTAATTATGTGTTTTAAAGGTTTTAGTAGTTGTAGTAGATTTTTCTAAGTATTTTGGGTATTTTTGGAGGTTTTCGGTGGTGTTCTGGCTTCAGGGAGGCCGGGCCACTTCAGGCGGCACCTCCGACATCAGGCGGCCCGCCCCCCTCTGTTTTAGAAGGTTGGGGAGCACTTCTGGAGGGTTTTTTATTCAATTTGGCGGGTACAGGCGCCAGATTTGGGGGTGTGCATGGGCTCTTAGATGGTGGTCTGGGTGTAAATAGTGAATAAGACAGTTTGGGGCAACTTTAATTATTATGCAACCATCCAGAGATGATATCATTGTTACTCACTCAGTTTTCACTGTTTTTCAGCCACAATTGGCTGTGTTTGTTGCAAGGTGAGTTCTTCATTTAACTTAACTTGGAAACTTTTTTCTCTGATATAGTCTGGCAAGCTATATCAAGTATTATTGCTGTCTCTGGTGTGGATTTGCAACCTACATCAAGTATCATTGCTTTCTCTGGTGTGGACATTGGTCTACATGTCAGTTCTTTGATTTAGTAGTCTGTCTGGAGACTTTGTGGAAGCTTTTTCTGGAAGGGTGTGTTATGGTTTGGGTGATATTATGGGTGGTTATGATGAAAGGGAACTTCACACTGATTCACGGCCACTTACAACGTTTGAGACTCCTCTGGGAAGATTTCAGCTCACTAGGTTGCCTCAAGGTGCAACTAATTCAGTAGCAGTATATCAAGCACAAATGGCTTGGATTTTACAGGATGAGGTTCCTACTCATGCTGGTATTTTTATTGATGATGGTGGAATCAAAGGACCCTCCTCTGATTATAGAAATGGGTGCTGAAGTAGAACCCTGGTATAAGGAGATTTGTTTGGGAATATGCAATTACTCTAGAGAGACTATTGTTTAGGATTGAAAGGGCTGCTTTGACTATTTCTGGGTCAAATTTTTGTTGTTGTTTTCCTTCTCTGGAAATTCTGGGTAATGTTGTATATAAGGAGGGAAGGATTATGGCAAAAAAGAAAATTAATAGAATTCAGTCATGTCCAAGGCCTAAATATACTACTGAAGTCAGGAGATTTTTGGGGGTTTGTGTGTACGTCAGGATTTTTATTAAAGATTTTTCTTTTTTGGCTTCGCCTTTAAGAGGATGACCAGGAAAGATGTGGAGTGGGAATGGTCTGAAGAGTGTGAAGAGGCCTTTCAGAAGTTGAAGAAGGTGGTAGGTGAAGATATTATTCTTCATAAGTTGGATTATGGAGTTGGTGCTGGAAAAATTTATCTGGCAGTGGACTCAAGTTATATTGCTGCTGGTGCTGTGTTGTTTCAGGAAGATAATACTTGGAGGGTCAGGAAAGTGAGGTATTAGTCCATGGTGTTTAATGAGGTTGAATCTAGATATTCTCAGCCTAAGTTGGAATTGTTTGGTGTAGCTGAAATTTCGAAAAAGCTGCAAACTTTTTTGTGGGGGAAGAATTATGAGCTGCAATTTGATGTGAAATCTCTGGTTCAAATGATCAATACACCTAGTCTTCCAAATGCTCCAATGACTAGGTGGTAGGAATTTATTCAGCATTTCTCTTTTGCCCTGGTGCACAAACCTGGGAAAACCTTTACAATGCCAGATGGATTATCAAGGAGACCACCCATGGATGAAGATTTAGACTCTGAAGAATTTGATGAAGATGTCCCAGTGGTTAGGGCCAGCACAAAGGGTGCCAAATATTTTTCTTTCCTCCCCCATGAGACTAAACTGGATGAATTTTTTTCCTCACCCATGAGACTAAACTGGATGATTTTTCTCTCCTCCACCAAGAGTTTAAACTAGCTGGTTCTGATCTTGATTCTGGTGATCAGGATGTGTTTGTTGATGAAGATGGGGCTGTTGTTTGGAATGGCTCAAAATTGTAAAATGGTGTTTTTATTGATGAACTGAATTCTCTTAAGATTCAGTGGAAGTAAAGGGATGCACCAAAATTTAGAGATTGGTGTCCTGAATGGGTTGCTCATGTTTCTCATGTGTACACTGGTGATTTTGATGATAGGGTTGTACCCTTGTATGTTGTTTTATTAGATTTTGAAGATGAGACCTGGGGTCAGACAGGGTTTTATTTTATTATGGTTGAGTATCTGTTAACCTTGGAAAGACAAGATATTTGTGATGATGATACTTGGGTGGCAAGCAAGAAGAATAGTCCTGGATTCTATGTGTCAGGAAGGAGGTTGATGAGGAGGAGACATCTGAATCCTCAAGTGGTGGTGACTAAGAAGAAGGGTCAAGAGTTGGTGTTGAAGTCTTTGTAAGCAGCCCTTGGTCATAGAGGCTTTGGGGAGACTTATAGAAGAGTAGCAGACAGATTTTGGTGGCCAGGTATGAAGTTGGCTGTACAGGGTTGTGTTCAATCTTGTGAAGAATGTCAAAGAAGAAGTCACTTGAAACCTAAAGAGGTTGGCCATGCTACTGGTGAATCAACTCTGTTTGGAAAAGTCAGTTTGGATGCTTTTTGATATTAAAGAGGGCAGATATAAATACTTGATTGTTGCCAGGAATGATTTGTCTGGTTGGGTTGAGGCAGTGCCTCTGGTTAATTTGACTGCCAAAA
Source organism: Hemileia vastatrix (assembly GCA_030280995.1). Lineage (NCBI taxonomy): Eukaryota > Fungi > Basidiomycota > Pucciniomycetes > Pucciniales > Zaghouaniaceae > Hemileia > Hemileia vastatrix. The sequence goes on from JASXTE010000004.1 coordinate 44,068,244, forward strand.
ATGTGGTAGAATTTCTGAAGAAGGAATGGGTGTTTAGGTATGGGTTGATGAAGTTGGTGACTGTTGATGGTGGGCCAGAGTTTGGAGCTGAATTCAAAGAAGCTTTGGCAAGTATTGGCTCTAGATTCAGAGTGGCTACACCTTATTATCTTGAAGCTGAAGGCATTGTTGAAAGAGGCCATCAAGTTATCAAGAATGCTTTGGTGAAGATGTGTGGGGATAGTGCTGAAAAATGGAGGTATTATTTACCATTGGTTCTATTTGCTGATAGGGTCACTGTGAAAAGGACAACTGGCTATTCCCCTTATGAATTAATGTTTGGGCAGAAAGCTGATCTACCAGTAGATTTGAAAGCAGTCACTTATCTTGGAATTTATTGGGATGATGTGTGTTCTTCTGAAGATTTTCTCTGTGCCAGGATATAACAGTTGGAATGTAGAGAGTAATGTCAAGAGAAGGCATACTCTAGAATGATGAAGATAAGAAATCAATCAGTCAGATACTGAGATAATAAGTTGGCTCATAGACTCAGGAATCCCTTGATACCTGGTTGTTTTGTTTTGGTGTATTATAGAATTTTGGAGAGTCAGTGGGGAAAGATGTTTGCTGACAGATGGAATGGACCTTACAGAGTCAGATCTCAGGTGTATGGAGGCACTTATGTCTTGGAGGAGTTAGATGGCGCAGTCTTAAAGAAGAGAGTGACTGCTGATCAGGTAAATAGATTTTGCCCAAGAGGCACTAGAAGTGAAGAAGATTGACTCAGAAATGAGGATAAACTATGGACCATTCTTTAATTTTGGATTTTGGTTATGCTGTGCATCTGTTTTGTTGGAAACCTTTTTTTTTGTTAGAAGGTACCCATGGGTGGGGCTTCTAGATTTGATCTTGGCAAGTGTGGGGGTAACTGATGGGCTGGCTGCTCTATCAACAGTTACCCCAGATTTTCTAATTCCAACCCCTTCTCTTAGTTCATTGAAGTCTTGTATTGGTTTCTCTTCACAGGTTTTAGTCCTCTATGACTTTAAACTGGAAATTCTTTTGTTCTTCAAGTGCTGGTGTGGTCTTCCAACATTGGCAGGGGCCTTTGTTGTGTGATTTGGCACTGTTTGTGCATGTCTTAATTGACATCTGTTAAGGAATTGGGTATTTTTCTGGTTTTATTCCATGGATATTGGGTCTGCGGGTATGTAGGTACTATCATTGGATATCCCCGGTGTTTCTCTATATTTTATGTTTTTTAGACAATTTTTCATATTCTAAGTTTTATGGGGTCATTTCCTCATTTTTCATTTATAAAAGATAGCTGTTTAATTTTGTTTTTTGTGTTTTACGGGCTAACCTTAAGTCTTAGGGTTAAGTGCTTAGTACCATTGGATAGGGCTAATTTTTCTCTATATATCATGTCTCAATGTTGTTATAGTTAAATTCCGTGTTTTAAAGATTTTAGTAGTTGTAGCTAATTTTTCTAAGTAAATTAGTTGTTTTTATTGTTTTTCTGGCTTCAGGGAGGCCGGGCCGCTTCAGGCGGCACCTCCGACATCAGGCGGCCCGCCCCCCTCTGTTTTAGAAGGTTGGGGAGCGCTTCTGGAGGGTTTTTTATTCAATTTGGCGGGTTCAGGCACCAGTTTTGGGGGTGTGCATGGGCTCTTAGATGGTGGTCTGGGTGTACATAGTGAATAAGACAGTTTGGGGCAACTTTGATTATCATACAACCATCCGGATGTGATATCCTTGTTCCTCACTCAGTTTTCACTGTTTTCTGGCCACAATTTGGCTGTGTTTGTTGCAAGTGAGTTCTTCATTTAACTTAAATTTGGAAACTGTTTTCTCTGTTATAGTCTTGCATGCTATAGCAAGTATTATTGCTGTCTCTGGTGTGGATTTGCAGCCTACATCAAGTATCTTTGGTGTCTCTGGTTTGGACATTGGTCTACATTTCAGTTCTTTGGTCTGGTAGTCTGTCTGGTGACTACTTTCTTGGCTCATCAAGAAGTCAAGTGTGTTGAAAAGGGGCTTTAGCAAATAGGAACCAACTTTTTTTAGCAAGTAAATCTCACTCTATTTTTCTAAAGGGACAGGGGGTTTTCTCTCTGGTTTTTCTCCAACTCCCTTGGTCAAGGCCTATAGCTAGTACTATAGGATTGTCTACATTTCTGGCTCCCAACATGGGGTAGAGCTTGCTAGCTCTTTGGAATCTCTATTTTCTTTGGTTGGCTCTTTTTAGTGTTTTGGACTGGAAGAATGGCTTCTAGTTCTGCTATTCCTGTTGTGACTGTCAGTGGGGGGGATGGTCCTCCTGCTGTGATGGTTAGGGAGTGTGTTAGGATTAAAACTTGGGATGGTACCAAGTTTAATGGGGAAGATGTGAAGAGGTTTCTGGAGAAATATGAAACTGCTGCTGGTGTGGATGGTGCTTCCTACGTGGACATGGTGAAGCAGATTATCTTCTTCATTGGTGATAGGGCAGTGGAGAAGGAGATTGTGGCCATGTCTGGCTACAAGAAGAGGGATTGGAAATTGTTGTGTAGGGAGATGGTGGATAGATGGGGTGTCAGGTTCACTATGGTGGATCTGAACAAGGTTGTCAGTGAATGCCAATCTTATGGTGGTGTTGGTAACTTGCATAGTTACAGGAAGTTTCTGCTACAGTTTGATCCTGTGGTGGAATATTTGGTGGAAGTGGAGGAGCTGGCACATGAAAATGCTGCCAAGGATGTTTTTTGGTCTGCCCTGGCTAGAGATGTCAGGATGGATGTTTTGAAGAAGTTTTCAAGAAAGGAATTGATGAAGACTCTTTCTTATGGGGACCAGAAGTTGCCTGCCTTGGATAAGGTGAAAAAGGCTGTTGAGGCCCATTCGAAGTTATTGGCCGTGGACACCTATCAGGAGGGGTGTGCCAAGTATTTCAGCAAAGTCAGTGAGGCTTTGGCTGAAGAGGAAGTTAGGGAGAAGAAAGAGGAGAAGAATATGGTGAAGGTTCCAAAACAGGAGAGGGACCCAATGGTGGAACAGTTAGCTGACCTGACAAAAAAGCTCCACATTTTTGTGCAGGAGGCTAAGAAGGTCAATAAGGCACCTTCTCAGCCTAGAGATTTTGAAAGGAGGGCTGGTAGGAGTGATCCTTGGGTCTATTCTTATTGCAGCAGGAGGGGGCACAGGTCCAATGATTTTTGGGCATTGAACAGGGATGTGTCTGAAGGAAAGGTGGAATTTGATGGCAGGGTTTTCAAGCTCACTGATGGTTCTTTTGTAAAGCCCAGTGAGGGGCAGGCTCCTGTTGATTTGGTCAGGAGAAGGGGAGGTCTCAATCAAAGGAGGCCAAGGTTTAAGGAGATTCTTGATCAAGGGAAGTCTTCTGGTAAGGAGGATGAGGATGTCAAGGGGAAGGGGAAGGATGTCAATAAGGTCTCTTTTTCTACTTTCTTTGGTGGTTTGGAGTTGTACTCTTGTGGTGGACAGTCAAGTGGTGAATGCTTGGCTGGTATTTATGATGTGGAAGCAGGAAAGGTGGGAAGGCCTAAGAGCAGTTCTTAGGCACAACCAAAGCCTAAGGCTTCAAAGGTGGATCCTAATCTGAGTGCAGCTAGGAAAAAGTACAGCAAAGAGGAGCTGTACAAGATGCAGAAGGGTATGGCTGACATGGGCCCCCCTAGTTTTGGCACATTGGACATGAATGGTGAGCCAATGTTAATGGAAGTGGATTCTGACTCTGAGGAGGATGTCCCTTCGGCTTCATTTACAAAGCCTTCTGGAGTTAGAGGTTCTGGTGAGGGATCTGGTTTGGTTCCTGTTGATGGTAAATCTGTTGGTGGTTCTGGTCCTCAAGAATCTTCTAGGACCAAGGTGGTGAAGCCAAGGGCTCACTTTGAGAGGCCAGTGGTTTCTGGTCAAGTCAATGTTATGGACTCTGTCCTGGAAAGGATGAATCAGGGTCAGGTTTCCCTATCTTATGGGGAATTGTATGCTATCAGTCCAGGGTTGGCTGATAGGCAGAAAAAGTTGTTGACCAGGAGAAGAGTTTCTTCTGGGGAGGTAGAATACATTTGTGATTCTGCTGAAATGTTTGGTGAGGGGTTGGAAACTCATTTTTCTGCTCCTCTGGGATATGTTAATGTCACTCTGAATGGAAGGGAGGCAAGGGCATTGGTGTATTCAGGTTCTCAGATAAACCTGATTTCTTTGTTTGAGGCAACTCATTTGGGCCTCCCCATCAAAACTGGTATTGGTGGGAATTTGGGAGGGATTGGTGGTCATGTCACTGAATTGGTTGGAACTTCAGAGTTTGTGAAGTTAGATTCTGGTGGAGCCTCAGGGAAGGTTTATTTTTACATTGCTAAAGGTAATGTAAAAGGAGTTTTAGGCAGGCCATTCTTGATGGATTTTCAGGCAAGAATTCGTTGTCAATTTGATTTGGGAATCAGTTTGGAGTTGACTGGTGAAGATGAAAGGAGACTTCCCATGAGGCTATCATCCCCTGGAGAGGATGGTTGGGAGACCAGGCCTGGTTTATCTTCAATGTGCCAGTGCATGGACTTCTGCAGGAGAAGGAAGGAAGTGGGTGCTGCCTCTGGTTTTTTGGAGTGTGGCTCAGGATCTATTGAGAGTCTGTCTTTTTTAGAGTAATGAGGGCTGATCACCCTAGTTCTACAACCTCTCCCCAAGATGAGGAAATCCCAGGTTGTAGCAGTCAGCTCCCTTGGAGATATACCAAGTGGATTTTCAACTTTCTCTTTTTAATGTTTCTCTTTTCTGCAAGTATTCATCAAGTTTTTTATCAAGTCTCTGTTCTCTTTCAAGATTCTCAATTATTCTTAATTCAATCTCAAGGAAGAAGATTGGTTATATATCTTTATTGAAAGATATGCAGAAAAGTTTTGGGGCGGTGAGATTGGGGTCTAAAAGTAAGTCCTCCCAATTGTGCACTGCTAGGGTTTCTTCTACACCTTTCAAAATCATTACCTGGGCCACACCTGTGAGCATTGGGGAAACCCCTGATTATTTTTGTAGGTAAAAAGAAAACTCAAGAAAAGAAGATAAAAATTTCAAGATAATTCAAGAAAATCAACAAAAAAATCTGAAGATAATGAAGAAAGAAGATTCAAAATATTTTTTTGAAGATTGTCAAGATCAATTTTTGAGCCTCCAGCATGAGGTTAAACTGCAAAATTTTAAAAGAGTTGATTCTGAAGATGAATCAAGATTTGAAGATTTGGAATTGCCGAAAAGTTTTGGAGTGGTGAGATTGGGGTCTAAAAGTAAGTCCTGCCAATTGTGCACCGCTAGGGTTTCTTCTAAACCTTTCAAAAACATTACCTTGGCCACATATGTGAGCAATGGGGAAACCCTTGGTTTGTGTTCCAGGTCAGGTGGTGAAGATTTCCTGAAGATCCCTCAAGTAGAAGGTGGAGAGGCAAATTATAAGAAGGTAGTGCAGAAGATTAGGCCTGTCAATGAGCCTATGCCTGTGGGTTTGAGTCTGCCCTTGAATAGACCTCCTTTGTCAAGAGATCCGTACTGTACTCCTTTTTTGAAGAGTCCTCCAGAATTTGTAGAGACGGCTAGGGTGACTGTGGAAAGGTTAAAAGTTGTTAATTTTGGTCCTGATGGGTAGTTGTCTGAAGAAGAAAAGAAGTTGTTGTTGCACGTTATTGTGCTAAGGGAAAAAGCTGTGGCTTTTGTTGAGGAGGAAAGGGGTGTGTTGAAGCACTCTTATGGGGAACCTTACTTGATTCCTGTGGTTTGTCATGAACCTTGGCAAATCAAACCTATTCCGATTCCAGCTGCTATCAAAGAGGATTTTGTGGATATTGTTAGGGAAAGAGTCAGGACTGGGTTATACAAACAATCGAAATCCAGCTACTCAAGTCCAGTTTTCTGTGTAAAGAAGCAGAATGGAAAGTTTAGGGTGGTTCATGATCTTAGAGCCTTGAATAGAGTCACTATCAAGGACGCTGGTATGCCACCAAGTGTAGAGGATTTTGTTGAAGCTTTTGCTGGCAGGGTGTGTTATGGTTTGGGTGATATTATGGGTGGTTATGATGAGAGGGAACTTCATACAGATTCAAGGCCTCTCACAGCTTTTGAGACTCCTTTGGGAAGATCTCAACTCACTAGGTTGCCTCAAGGAGCAACCAATTAAGTGGCGGTATATCAAGCACAGATGGCTTGGATTTTGCAGGATGAGGTTCCTACTCATGCTGGTATTTTTGTTAATGATGGTGGAATTAAAGGACCATCCACTGATTATGATAATGAGGTGTTAGCAGAGAACCCTGAAATAAGGAGGTTTGTTTGGGAATATGCAATAACTCTAGAGAGAGTGTTGTTTAGGATTGAAGAGGCTGGTTTGACCATTTCAGGGTCATAATTCTGTTGTTGTGTTCCTGCTTTGAAAATTCTGTGTCATGTGGTATGTAAAGAGAGAAGGATTATGGTGAAGAAGAAGATTAATAAAATACAGTCATGTCTGAGGCCTAAAAATTCTACTGAAGTCAGGGGATTTTTGGCTGTATGTGTATATGTCAGGATTTTTATTAAGGATTTTTCTTTGTTGGCTTCACATAACATCCCCAAGCATCCACATTAACCCAAAAACATATTTCCAACCCATAAATCCGTGAATAACCATCCAAGGAAGTAATTTTAGTTGTCCAAACTGGGTGTATGCGCCTGATATAGGTGTCTATGCTTCTGTAGGCGTTGTGAGTCCACTGATTTCGTCCATATGACCTAAAATAAGCAGAAAAACAAAGGTTATAGGCTATTAAGGCGCTAAAACCCACTTATATACCTAAATATACATAATATACTGCATATTTCACTGAATATAAGATTTATGTATACATATAAGCTTATGTATGTCAATAATTACTTCATATCACTTAAGATAAGTATATTATGACTCCATTAACACCTTAATAAGTATTATTAGGCCATGGATAAGCTATTTAAACTATTATAAATTATATAATAGAATAATAATTATATATATATATAATAAAATAATATATATTATTATTTTAACCTTATTTTTAAGATATAAGCTTACTATAGTTAAGGTTATCTTATTTTAAGCATAAGAAATACTCAGTCCTAAGGAGATTTAGGCTGACACTCCCTCACCCCAAAAAAACAATAAAAAAAATGTTAAGACATTTTAATTAATCTTAAGGAATGAAATAATAAAATAAAAAAAAAAATTTATAATACATATACTGAATGAACAGTATTATTTAGATTTAAATTTTTTCAAGAGATTTTTAAGATCAGAGATTTCATTTTCTGGAATCCACTGGTCATATTCACTTGATTTATTTTTAAATCTTAATAGATACTCAACTCCCTTTTCTTTAGTAAGGTGTCTCTTTTTAAGTATCTTTTCAATTTCTGCTTTTTCCACTATTTCTTCAGGTTGCTGTTTATGCCTTCCTGATCTTCTTGGAAAGAGAGCAGTATCATTAGAATGGTATGGTTTTATAAGAGAAATAGGAAATACTGGATGTTTTCTATCATAAGGTGCATATAGAATAACCTCAACAGCATTATTACCAACCATCTTTTTAACTACAAATGGTCCAATGAATGGATCCTTCAATTTAACATTACCATTTAAATTGAAATGTAGCGTTGAAATAAGGACTTCATCACCCTCTTTGAACATTTGTTCTTTATGGGCTTTATCCCATCTTTTCTTTTCATACTCAAAAGCCTTATTTATACATTCTTGAGCATGTTTTCTGCATAATTCCTGCATTTGAAGAAAAGATTTAGTACCTGGATGAATATCCAATCTAGGTAACTTATTAAGAGTTTTAGCAGGGGTATTAGGTACATAACCCAACCATAACTCAAATGGCTTTTTGCCAGTGACAGAATGTACTGTACTATTATATGCAAATTCTAAACCTGGGATAAGGGTTACCCAATCATGCGTGAATTTGTCATTGTCTTTAAAATTAAGACCAAAAGCACAGTATCTTCTTATCATATCTTCTAAGGTTTGTATCATTCTTTCTGCTAGCCCATCAGTTTGTGGATGGTGTGCTGTAGAAAGTTTTAATTGACACCCTGAAACATCCATAAGTGACGTCCAGAACTCAGAAGTAAATTTAGGATCTCTGTCAGAAACTATTGCTTTGGGGAAACCTGCTGTATTTAACATTTGTGTCCACCATATAAAATCTAAGTCCTTTGCAGAAACCTCTTTGTGGGTAGGAATAAATTTACACATCTTTGTAAATCTATCTACAATTACCCAGCAGGAGTTATAACTCTTATTCCCTGCTATTGGCAAACCTGTTACAAAGTCCATGTTAATGATTTCCCATAGAGCTTTTGGTTGCTCAATTTGTTGTAATAAACCAGCTCTTTTTCCTGTTAATCTTTTAGATTTTTGACAAGAATCACATGTTTCAACATATTTCTGAACATCCTCAGACATGTTAATCCACCAAGCTGTGTTTTTTACTCTGGTTAATGTTTTATGGTAGTCAAAATGACCTGCTAATATATCATCATGACATATACTTAACATTAACTCCTTCATTGAAGGGGGAATTACAATCACATTACTTAATTTTTTCCTGTAATATATAAAACCATCCTCAATGGAAAATTTTCCTTTTTCTAATGCCTCTTTATACTTAATTGGTAATGTTTTTATTAAAACATTCATTGAAGCATTAGATGGATCATTTAATATTGTAGTTAATTTACTTAAGTCAGGATCTGAATTATAATTATCAAGAATTGATTGCATAAATTCATCCTCAAGATCTACAATATAAATGCCATAAATGTTAATAATCTCTGACTCAGGAACATAAGCAGGATTATCATCATTATTAGGCAGAGGTACTCTAGATAACAGATCTACATTAGAGTGCAAGGTTCCTGCTCTATGTGTAATAGTCATCCGTCCTCTGTATTCTTGTACAGCTAATTGCCATCTAAACATGTGTCTATTAGGAGTTTTCATGTTTAAGAGTGACTTAACTGCACTACAGTCAGTTATTAACTCAAATTTTTGGTCTTCCAGGTAATAATCTAGCTTTTCAAGAGCCCATACTACTGCCAAACATTCAAGTTGAGTAGCACCATATTTCAATTCACCACTTCTTAGAGTACGTGAAATATAGCAGATTACTACTTCTGACATTTTACCTTCAATAAGTTGTTTTTGATGCAAAGCAGCACCCAGACCAATAAAACTTGCATCTGTATATAATACAAAAGGTAATTGGAAATCTGGTAATCCCAAGATAGGAGCTGTCATCAAACATTCTTTCAACTTATTAAAAGCTTGTTGTCTTTCATTATTCCAAATGAAAGCTTCTGATTTCTTTATCAGTGTGGTCAGTGGTGTAGCAATTGATTGGTAGTTCTTTATATATTGTCTATAATAACCACACATTCCAAGAAAAGACTGTACATCCTTTACATTTTGAGGAATGCCAATATTCTTTATTGCAGCCACTTTATTTTGGTCTACACATATTTGTAAGCCAGATACAATATGACCAAGCATTTTTAAAGATTCAAACCCAAATTTACATTTTTTCAATGCAAGGGTCATTTTTATTTCATCCATTTTCTGAAATACTTTCCTTAAATGGATTAAGTGTTCATCAAAAGTTTTAGAGAACACTATGATGTCATCAATGTATACCATTAACCATCCCTCAATCATTTCATTATGGAATGTTATATCCATTAACTTTTGAAATACTGATGGAGCATTCTTTGGTCCAAATGGCATTCTGACATACTTATAAATTCCCATGTGTGTTGTTATTAACAAAAAGTTCTGTGAATTCTTTTCAACAGGAATTTGATGGTACCCTTTATTTCCATCTAGGCAACTTATATATTTAGCACCTTTAAGGGTAGCATGTATAGAGGCAATCCTTGGAAAGGGATAAATATCATCTATTGTAAATGTATTTAATGCTCTATAATCACCGCACAGTCTTGCTTTATCTTGTTCATAAGAAATCAGCACTGGTGATATTACACAATATTTTGGTGTAGTTTCAACCTTCTCAAGAATGTTCATTTTTAATAACATCTTAATATTATCCTCTATGTCTTTCCTCTTCATTGGTGAAGCAGGGTATGGTTTCTTTTTAAGACTAGCAGGAATATTATCCATATCACAGGTTAAACTAATTTTCATTTCATGATCTTTTACAAGGCCAAGTTCATTTGTACCATGTGCAAAAGCCATTGAAAAAGCTTTAATTAATTCCAAAATATTATCTTTCTCAGTTTCACTTATCTGAGTGCCAAATGATGCTTTTGAAATTTCTGTTTCCAGAAGTTCCATCTCATTGGATTCTCTTCCTTTAGACGGGGAATTTGTTACTGACTCAATGTGTAAGACTGTGTTAAAAGAATTTATTTTAAATTTCCTTTTACCATTCATGCCAGTTGTAAAATTGTTATTAGCAGGGTCTAATTTTACACCAAATTTAGTCAGAATATCATTTCCAATGATAAAACAGTTACTACAATTTGTATTATCCATTACTACAAAGTCACAAGTTACCCTTACATAACCATGTTGGTGTTTAAAGAAAACAGCAGCTTTGTATTTACCAATGGGGTGTAGTACTGATCCAAAACCTCTCCAATTTTTATTCTGAAGTGGTTCAAGCTTAAACTTATATTCACTATTAATTTTCTGTAATGTATTAGTGGAAACAACTGAACCAGCAGCTCCTGTGTCCAATACTATATTAACATTTTCACCAGAAATGATAGCTGGAACCGTGATAGGTGTCATTCTAAAGTTATCAGCTTGTATATCCTTAATGATTTCAGCATCCTCAAAATTCATTAAAGATTCATTTGAGTCCATATTTAATATTGGATTTTCAAAGATGGACAAATCATCTTCCAACATACAGACTTCATTTTCATCACTATATGAGATATTGCTGTCATAATCACTTGATTCTTTACTTTTTTCAGTTTCAGTTTCAGATTCACGTTGATTTTCAACAATATTTATGTTTTTCTCACATTTGTGACCTTTGACCCAAGGTTTGTTACACTTATAACAAGTATTTGTTTCATACTTTTTAGGTACTACAGGTGCAGTAGGTTTTTTCTGCTTCTCCTGAAATGTTTTTGAATTCTGAGTTTTTACAGGTTCAACATTTTGCTTATAAGTGGAATACCTTGATTCATACTTATGGTTTAATAATATTTCATTGCAAATATTAATAAAGTCAGAATATTCAGTAACATTTAATGTTCTAGCTACAACAATGTCTCTGACAGATATAGGTAATTTGTATATTATCTTATCTTTCCATAAGTTAAAATCCATATGAGGCTCAATGGCTTTTAATATTTTGTTTAAATTCATTAAAAATACCATAGGTTTGTCACCATTCAATGGATTATACCTAGTCTTCTCATACAGTCTCTGCTGAGTAAGCCTGAATTTAGAACCTCCAAATTGTTTTTCAATAAGTTGTTTCCATTCAGCCCAAGAGTAGTCTCTACCCTCACTTAAGACAGCTTCAAACCATAATAAGGCAACATCCTTAAATAAAGAAATTAATTTTGATGTTATCTCTTCATCTGGTAACTTATATGAGAATTTCAAGTTGTCAATTCTTTGAATAAAATGTTGCCAATCAGAGCTGGCTTCCCCATCATAAGTTGGGTACTGATCTATCTTAGGCCAGTTCTTCTGATTGGATTTTATCTCACTAATCTTAGGTAAATTCAACAACTCATTCACTTTTGATAAATGGTCTTGTATTTCTTCCTGCACAGATTGGTGACTTACATTTTCAGATTTGACACTACCACCAGATGGTTTTAATTGTGGTGGTACAGGGAAGGAATGAGATTCACTTTTGCCAATAAAAGGATTATTATTATATTGATTATACTTATGATTATCCTGGTTCATTAGTAGATTGGCAGTTTCAATCTCAACTATAGTTAATCTTTGTAGCAACTCAGAGACACTTTGATTTGTCTGGGCAAGAGATAACTTTGTTCTTGATTCAGTCTTTAATAAGTGTGTTTCATATAATTTTTCTAACTCACAAAATTTGTTTGAAAGGTCATTATATTTATTACTCAATGAATCATATTTAAGATTTAGAGACAAATGTTCTTTCTCTAATTCTTTATTACGTGTTGCTAATTGAGAAATGTTCAATGTTAAGGATGAAATTGTATCACTAGTGAGTTTAACTGTCTGTTCCTCACAATCAGTCATTCTATTCCACAATGCTGAAACAATTCTATGGACAGTTGGATTATTGTTAAAATATTCCATGTCCTCCTTTTCAATTCTCTCACTCTCCTGTGAACTTCTCATCTCACTAGTAGGTGGTTGCAACTGAGGATTAACTGTATTATCATTGTATATAGTACTGTTATTATGGACAAAAGACAAGTCAGGTGTATCTACTCTAAAACCTAAATTTCTTAAATCCTCCTCTATTTTTTGTACAGATTTAACATCAATAGAATTACCTATATTGTAATTATCAGTATTATGTCTAATCTGAGAGGGTAAGTTACTTACCAAGGGATGGTTGCCAGTCCTGATTTTTGGCGCTTTTTTCCCTTGTAAGGGTGAGCTGAGGAAGTCAGATGAGGGGGTGGATCCCTGTTGCAACTGTGGCTTGTCCACTGTTGGTGAAACCAGTCCCATTTCCATTTGTCTACCAGGATTTTCTCCTGGGAGTGAGTGGACCCTCCTTGGATAGGGGGTTGCTGATTTGATTGACTGGGCTGGCCTCCCTTTAATTCTGCCATTGCCTGATTCATCTGCTGAAATCCTACCTTGCAATTGTTTTGCAACTGCTCTACCTCTTTGAACATGAGAGATTTTGATTCCTCTAGCTTCAGAACCTGTTTGGCCAGGTGGGACAGTTGATCCTGAAGAGGAGGAGACGTCTTTTTGATAGTTATCTTTTTTAAGAGGGCGTCCTTTTCCTCTATACTCATGCTTTCTGGCTGGGGGTACTGTTGTCCCTCCATGGTGATGTCCTGGAAAGTTTTTATTAGCTTTAGACCTGGTATTATAAGCAGGCTGTTCACTTACACTATCCTGGGGAGCACTCATATTGTTCAGAATAACAATATTTTACGTCTACAAAAGGAAAAAACTCTGTGGAATTAGTAGACAAAAGATATTAGTAATTATATTACTAATAAAAAAGCAATGGAGCTTACCCTGAATTTATATCTTTATTTATTTAAATAAAATATAAGAAAAAATCGAAAAAATCTGTTAAAAATATAATAATAAGTTTAACTAGACCTCTATAAGGGTGAATAATTAGCTTACCAAGCTTTAGCCAAATACCAATTTTATTGGGTGTTATATTGGTGTCCAAATACCAAGTGAAATTGGGTTTATATTGGGTACAGTTACTACTGTAAATATCTAATTTTTATGATAAAAAATTAGTACAATTATTATAAGGGTTCTTTTCCGCAATCAATGAGTTATGATGACCCACTAATATGCAGCAGACCCAAATATTTGGTTAATTTTGAGTTGTACTAAGGTAAAAATCACGTCCCAAGGCTTATACTAAATAATAAGTAAAATATAAGGAAAGACCCCCAATTGTCAGTACAGTCTAGTATATAAGTATGATATAATAGTGTTATTTTATGGTCCTACTACTTATTAATAAATGATTTAGTGATTAAACCTCAGGGGAAGATCAATAGAATAGTTATACTCAAATAAAACTCACAATACTTGGATTTAAATGCGTGCTAGTGGTGGAAAATAGAAGAATAAAATATAGTTATAGCTTTTATAAAGATAATATCAATTTATAAGGGCTTTATAATATATTTCTGAATTTTAATAATTGTAGTGTAATGTTTGTTTGAAGTGTAGTAATTGAATGATGATAATAAACCGTCAAAATCCCTCCTTACTTATACCCAAATCCACTGGAGTGCACAGACCTTCAATCCAGATGATGTCACTGCTATCCCCGGCAATTACAGCACTGTGAGGGCCCATCACCTCCCCATGGCGTCCACTTCAAGCAATTTCAACACCCAGACCTCCAGTAAGGACCCTCCATCACTATTAATAATAACACAGAGTCATACCATAAATAGAAATCCCAGATAAAAGCGGATACCATAAAGAAACAGGTAAAATAAATGATCAAAAAGAGATTTAATGAAACTAAAAGCATATAAAGGAAACAAATAAAATGTCCAAGCCCCCAATAACATCCCCAAGCATCCACATTAACCCAAAAACATATTTCCAACCCATAAATCCGTGAATAACCATCCAAGGAAGTAATTTTAGTTGTCCAAACTGGGTGTATGCGCCCGATATAGGTGTCTATGCTTCTGTAGGCGTTGTGAGTCCACTGATTTCGTCCATATGACCTAAAATAAGCAGAAAAACAAAGGTTATAGGCTATTAAGGGGCTAAAACCCACTTATATACCTAAATATACATAATATACTGCATATTTCACTGAATATGAGATTTATGTATACATATAAGCTTATGTATGTCAATAATTACTTCATATCACTTAAGATAAGTATATTATGACTCCATTAACACCTTAATAAGTATTATTAGGCCATGGATAAGCTATTTAAACTATTATAAATTATATAATAGAATAATAATTATATATATATATAATAAAATAATATATATTATTATTTTAACCTTATTTTTAAGATATAAGCTTACTATAGTTAAGGTTATCTTATTTTAAGCATAAGAAATACTCAGTCCTAAGGAGATTTAGGCTGACAGAGGTTGACCAGGAAAGAGGCAGATTGGGAATGGACTGAAGAGTGTGAAGATTCTTTTCAGAAGTTGAAAAGGGTTGTTGGTGAAGATATTGTTCTTCATAAGTTGGATTATGGCATTGGTGCTGGAAAAATTTATCTGGCAGTGGACTCAAGCTATATTGCTGCTGATGCTGTTTTGTCTCAGAAGAATAAGACTGGGAGGATCAGGCCAGTAAGATATGAGTCTGTGGTGTTTAATGAGGTGGAATCTAGGTATTCTCAACCTAAATTGGAACTGTGTGGTGTAGCAAAAATTTTAAAGAAGCTACAGACTGTTTTGTGGGGGTAGCATTTTTAGCTGCAGGTGGATGCAAAATCTTTAGTTCAGATGATCAATTCACCTAGTCTTCCAAATGCTCCAATGACTAGGTGGGTGGCATTTATTTAACATTTTTCTTTTGACCTGGTACACAAACCAGGAAAAACTTTTACAATGCCTGATGGATTATTAAGGAGGCCACCTACAGATGAAGATTCTGAGCCTGAAGAGTTTATGAAGATGTTCCAGTGATTAGGGCCAGCACTGAGGGTGCTGAAGATTTTTCTGACCTCCCCCAATAGGCTAAACTGGCTGGATCTGATCTTGATTCTGGTGATTGGGATGTTTTTGTTGATGAAGATGGAGTTGATGTTTGAAACAGCTCAAATTTGGAAAGGGGTATTTTTGTTAGTGAACTGGATTCTCACAATGTTCAGTGGAAAGAGAAGGACGTGCCAAAATTTAAGGATTGGTGTCCTGGTTGGGCTGCTCAATTGGCTTATGTTCACACTGGTGATTTTGATGACAGAATTGTACCCTTGGATGTTGTTTTGTTGGATTTTGAAGATGAGACCTGGGGTCAGTCTGGGTTTTATTTTATTTTGGTGGAATATCTGTTGACCTTGGAGGGGCCAGATAGTTGTGATGATGATACTTTGTTGACAATCAAGAAGAAGAGTCCTGGATTTTATGTGTGAGGAAGGCCGTTGATGAGGAGGAGACATCCAAATCCTCTAGTGGTGGTGACTCAGAAGAAGGATCAAGAATTGGTTTTGAAGTCTTTGCATGAAGACCTTGGTCATAGAGGCTTTGGTAAGACTTATAGAAGAGTAGCAGACAGATTTTGGTGGCCAGGTATGAAGTTGGCTGTGCAGGGTTGGATTCAATCTTGTGAAGAATGTCAAAGAAGAAGTCACTTGAAACCTAAAGAGGTGTGCCGTGCTACTGGTGAATCAACTGTTTTTGGAAGGGTCAGTCTGGATGCTGTCCATATTAAAGAGGGCAGGTATAAATACTTGATTGTTGCTAGGGATGATTTGTCTGGTTGGGTTGAGGCAGTGCCTCTGGTTAATTTGACTGCCAAGAATGTGGCAGAGTTTTTGAAGAAGGAGTGGATTTATAGGTATGGGTTGATGAAGTTGGTGACTGTTGATGGCGGGCCGGAGTTTGGTGCCTAATTTAAAGAAGCTGTGGCTAGTATTGGTTCTAAAGTTAGAGTGGCTACACCTTATTATCCTGAAGCTGAAGGCATGGTTGAAAGAGGCCATCAAGTTATCAAGAATTCTTTTTTTAAGATGTGCGGAGATAGTGCTGAAAAGTGGAGGCATTATTTACCCTTGGTGTTATTTGCTGATAGGGTCACTGTGAGGAGGACAACTGGCTATTCTCCTTATGAATTAATGTTTGGTCAAAAAGCGGTTCTACCAGTGGACTTAGAAGCTGTCTCTTATCTTGGAATTGATTGGGATGACGTGTACTCAACAGAGGATTTGCTCTGTGTAAGGATGCAACAGTTGGAATGTAGAGAGGAATGTCAAGAGAAGGCATACTCTAGAATGATGAAGATTAGGAATCAATCAGTCAGGTACTGGGACAAGTTGGCTCATAGACTCAGGAATCCCTTGAAACCTGTTTGTTTGGTTTTGGAGTATAATAGAAGTTTGGAGAGTCAGTGGGGAAAAATGTTTGCTGACAGATGGAATGGACCTTACCAAGTCGAATCTCAGGTGTCTGGAGGTTCTTATGTTTTGGAAGAGTTGGATGGTGCAGTCTTAAAAAAGAGAGTGGCTGCAGATCAGGTGAAGAGATTTTATCCCAGAGGCACAAGGCATGAAGAAGATTGACTCCGCAATGAGGATAAACTATGGAACGTTCTTTATGTTTTGGAATTTTTGGTGTTGCAGAGCAAATTTTGTGTTGGATACTTTTTGTTAGAAGTTACCCATGGGTGGGACTTCTAGATTTGATCTTGGCAAGTGTAGGGGTAACTGATGGGCTGGTTGCTCTGTAGAACAGTTACCCCAGATTGTCTGTTTCCAACCCTTTCTACTAATTTGGTTGAACCCTAGTATTGGTTTCTCTTCACAGGTTTTAGTCCTCTATGACTTTAAACTGGTATTTCCTTTGGTTTTCAAGTGCTGTACTCTTCACTTTTATTGGTTTTGGTTTATTGTGTTGGATGTTACGTTTTTGTTAGAAGGTACCCAGGGTGGGCTTCTAGATTTTATTTTGGCAAGTGTGGGGGTAACTGATGAGCTGGCTTCTCTGGAGAACAGTTACCCCAGAATGTCTGTCTCAATTCTTTTGTTTTTCCTAGTTGAATTCTAGTTCTGTTGTTTATTATTCAGGTTTCAAGTCCACTATGACTTTAAACTGGTTTGGGACTGGCTTCTTTATCTTTGGTTCTTTCGGATTGGCAGTGGATCACTGGTGGTCTCCCATCATTTTTACTTATTGGAGGGAGCCCACCCAGTGATTATTTCTATGGACCAGACTTTCTCTTTTTGGACCATCTATGGAGCTGGACTGTTATTAATTTTGTAGTTATGTTTTCTCTAGATAGTAGTTTCAGATTATTTTCTTTTTTCTCTTTTTTTCTTTTAATTTTTTAGGGGGGTTTTTAAAATTATAAAATTAAAAAAAATAATAGGGTGTTACCACATCAGGGTCACCTGGATGTGGGCAAGCATTGGTGGGGAAAGGCTCATCAATTGGCCGGGCAATGCTATTTTATCATTTTAGTTTATTTTATTTTTATTTTCTTTAATTTCATTTTTTATTTTTTTTATTCTCATTATTACCCTAAATTTATGTTTCTTATTTCAAATTTTTTAAATTTTTTAAGGTGTATCCACATCAAGGTGCACTTTGATGTGGGCAAGGTATCAGGGGATCAACTCATCAATTGGCTGGGGGATACCATTTGTATTATTTTTTATATTTTATTTTATTTCATTTATTTTTATTTTATTTTATTTATCAATTTTTAATTTTAATATATTAGTAGATTAAAATAAAAAATAATAATAACAATAATAATAATAATAATAATAATATATATTAGAATTTATAGTTATTAGTTGTTTTTTATTATTTATTTATTATTATGTTTCTAATCTTTTTGCAGGAGCTCATTGTCTGGATGATGAAGCTTCTGGAGGCTGGTCCAGATTATGATGTTGTTTTTGTTTTTTTGTTGGTGTTGTGGGAAGCACTGTGTTCTTTGAATTGCATCCTTCTGGAGAGATTATATGGATTGTAATGGGAAGCCGTTGGATTGGAGGGAAGTTCAGAAGAGGAAGAAGAAGAGGCAGGAATGGATTGTTGGAAGGTGTGCTTAATGATCCTAGACATCCTCCAGTGGTCGTCCAATAGTTGTTTCCTCAAGGTTTTCTCAAAGTCATTTAATGGTCCATTGAGGGCAAAGGCTTTCAGCATGTTTGAACACATGGTGCTGAGGTGTTGTTTCATGTCTCCATAATCCAGGGTCAAAGAAGTTTCTAGAGGTTGGCCAACTCCAATAGTAGATTCAGCAGGAGGGGTGTGAACTAGACAAGAAGAATTGGATCAGTAATTATTTTTGTTGAAGAAATGGGATGAATTAATTTGGTACTTACAGATTGGAAGCTCATAAAATTTGTAAGCAGCCGGAATTTTGACTTCTGAAGATTTTGGAATGGTCATTGTAGGTGAATCAATCAGGGAAAGATATGGATTCTTTTGGTCTTCCTCTGAAAGATTTTGAGAAGGTGAACTAGGAGGCTGATGTTCCTGGGGCCTAGTTGGAGCAGCGGGATTGTTGTTGTTGTTGTTGTTGATATTTCTGTTGGATTTAGCAGGAGGGGGTGCTGGTGATGGAGTACCAGGGTTGTTATAAGTTGGAGCAGGAGAGGGTGATTTGGAAGCAGATTGATCTCTTCTGGATGGAGCTTTTGAGGGAATGGAACTGTCAGAAGAATAGTTGGCTGACAGAGGAGAGGTGTAGTTTTGTTGTCTTAACTGGGGACAAAGTTGTTGCTTTGGTGCAGTGTTGGGTGCTCTGGTTTCTTCCTGGGGTCCTCTGGCAGGTCTCCTAGAAGTTTGGAAAATTTTGGAGTTTTTGGACCTTGGAAGGGTGGGCTACATTTCTCTGGGAGTAGTGGGAGGTAATTGCGTGGAGTTGCTTTCGTTGATTGGTTGAATTTGGCTGTTTTCTGGTTGTTTTTGGAGGTTTTGGGCCTGATTTTCACTGTCTAGTGAGGCAGGCAGGCCGCCCGACGTTGGCTGGGCTGCCTGGACACGTTCTAGAAGCCTAGGAGCTGATTATGAAGCTTTTGGAGCTAATTTTGCAGAGCTAAAAGCAGTTTCTTGGGAAGCTAAGGCTGGTCTTTTGGGAAGAGTTCTGGAAGCTAAGCTTCTGGATCTTCTGGAAGGTGCTGAAGATAAAGAGGAAGAGGAAGGACCAAGCTCTGGGGATCTGGTAGGGGATCTGGAGATGTATTTATGAGAAGGTGAAGGAGGAGGAATAGGGTAGTTGGCATCTCTGTCACATTTCTTCTTTTTGGAGTAGCAAGAATCACAAGCCCTGTTGTAGAATTTGGCTTCAGGAGTCAGAAGAGTGAATGTGCAAGGTCTGCACATGTGGACGCACTGTTTTCAGGAATAGTCCTTGGGAGCAGTGAAGAAAGGAAGAGTAGAGGGGTCAACATCAGGGGATCCAGCCATGATCTGTGGTGAGAAAAGATAATGGAAAGAGATAGGAAGGAGATTTTTGACAGTGATGGGTAGATGATGAAGTGAAGGTGGAAGTTCAGCAGGTTGGCTGTAGAGGTATTCTATATGAAATTGGCTGCGTCTATTTTATGCAAAATTCAGTCAGTCCATCAAGACTTTAAACTGAAATCTGGTTTCTGGTAGTCCTCAAAGACTTTAAACTGGCTGGTTTCAAGACTTTATCCAGATTAGTCCGTCAAGAATTTAAACATAACACTGTGTTAGTCCCCCAAGACTTTAAACTGAGGATTGTTGTTGGTTCAGTCCCCCAAGACTATAAACTGAGGAATGGGTTTTGTTGTTGGAGTTGGTTTTGAAAGATTGGTGGAGGGTATCCACAGGGGGAGCCTCCGAATTTAGAAAAGGCAAGTTTGGGGTAATTGATGGGCTGGAAGCTCTATTCACAATTACCCCAGAATGTTAGTTTTTTCTCTGTGTCTTAATGTGGTTGATCTCTGGTTCTGGGTTTGTGATTTAGGTTTTGAGTCTCCCAAGACTTTAAACTGAGGGTTTTTGAGTCCCCCAAGACTATAAAATGAGGATGGTCCCCCAAGAATTAATACTGAGGGTTGTTTTGTGGTTACATCCTATAAAGGATGTGGTCAATGTTTCTTTTCTGAATCAAACTCAAGTACTAGTGGAATTACAGAGGGAATCAAGAGATGAAATGAAGTGTCCAGAATTAGCCTTGAACTGGTGAATGAGGTGTCTTCTGTTCTCAATGTCCTTTTGATCTCTAGAAGGAGTGGATTGGAAGTAGTGAAGCAGAAGTTGTTCCTGTTGAGATGTGTGTTGTTGTAACTTGGCCTTGATAGTGGGCAAGTGGTTTGGTGTTGGTGGTGCAATGGATCCTACATTGTTATCATCACTATCAAAAGATGGAGGAACTGAGAAGTCATCAGTTTTAAAGTTGAAGGAAGAAATGAAAGTTCTTTACCATCAGATGGACCAGGGATGGTGGAACTTGTTGTTTTATGGGTTGTGGCACTCTTCTGGGGAGGGTGAAGCTTTTTTATTAATCTGGGTATCAGGATGGATGGCCTAGATCTTTTGGTGCTGGTAGAAGATGGACCAGGTTGAGGTGGAGGTGAATATGTTGCAGAAGATAATGGACCAGGTCTGTAGCAAGGCTTCTTTCTAGATTTTCAGACATTGCAGGACGTTCTGTATGGATGGACTGGTGGTGTCATGGTGCAGATTAGATTATTGTCAATGCAGTATTGGCAAGGACCCATTTCAGAGGCATGTTTGGGAAGAAGGTTGAACATGGTGGTTTGATGAAGAAAGAATGTGGAAATTCTTAATTGGAGGGAGGATGTGGTCTTCCAACATTGGCAGGGGCCTTTGTTGTGTGATTTGGAGCTGTTTGTGCATGTCTTAATTGACATCTGTTAAGGAATTGGGTATTTTTCTGGTTTTATTCTGTGGATATTGGGTCTTCAGGTATGTGGGTACTATCATTGGATAGCCCCAGTGATTCTCTATATTTTATGTTTTGTAGACAATTTTTCATATTCTAAGTTTTAAGGGGTCATTTCCTCATTTTTTGTTTATAAAAGATAGCTATTTAATTTTGTTTTTTGTGTTTTATGGGCTAACCTTAAGTCTTAGGGTTAAGTGCTTAGTACCATTGGATAGGGCTAATTTTTCTCTATATTTCATGTATTAATGTTGTTATAGTGAAATTCTGTGTTTTAAAGATTTTAGTAGTTGTAGCTAATTTTTCTAAGTAGATTTGTTGTTTTTATTGGTTTTCTGGCTTCAGGGAGGCCGGGCCACTTCAGGCGGCACCTCCGACGTCAGGTGGCCCGCCCGCCTCTGTTTTAGAAAGTTGGGGAGCGCTTCTGGAGGGTTTTTTATTCAATTTGGTGGGTACAGGCGCCAGATTTGTGGGTGTGCATGGGCTCTTAGATGGTGGTCTGGGTTTACATAGTGAATAAGACAGTTTGGGGCAACTTTAATTATCATACAACCATCCGGAGGTGATATCCTTGTTCCTCACTCAGTTTTCACTGTTCTCTGGCCACAATTTGGCTGTGTTTTTTGCAAGTGAGTTCTTCATTTAACTTAACTTTGGCAACTGTTTTCTCTGTTATAGTCTTGCAAGCTATAGCAAGTATTATTGCTGTCTCTGGTGTGGATTTGCAGCCTATATCAAGTATCTTTTCTGTCTCTGGTGTGGACATTAGTCTACATTTCAGTTCTTTGGTCTGGTAGTCTGTCTGGTGACTACTTTCTTGGCTCATCAAGCAGTCAAGTGTGTTGAAAAGGGGCTTTAGCAAACAGGAACCAACTTACTTCAGCAAGTAAATCTCACTCTATTTTTCTAAAGGGACAGGGGATTTTCTCTCTGGTTTTTCTCCAACTCCCTTGGTCAAGGCCTATAGCTAGTACTATAGGATTGTCTACACCGGACTCTTCACGCTTATTAGTTTTTGTTTATGGTGTTAGATGTTGTGGTTTTGACAGAAGGTGCCCAGGGGGGCTTCTAGATTTAATTTTGGAAAGTGTGGGGGTAATTGATGAGCTGGATGCACTGTAAAACATTTAACCCATAATGTCTGTTTCAAGTTTTTTTTGTCCTAGTTGAATCCTAGTTCTAGTTTTTGTTGTAAAGGTTTCAAGTCCACAATGAGGTTAGACTGGATTACTGGCTTGGGACTGGCTTCTTTGGTCTATTTGGATTGGTGGTGGATCATTGGTGGTCTCCCATCATTTTAACTTATTGGAGGGAGCCCACCCAGTGATCATTTCCTTGGACTGGACTTTCTATGGAGCTGGACTTTGTCTTTTTCTTTACTTTAATTTTTGTGTCTATGGTTGTGTTTGATGGTTGTTTTAGATTATTTTTTTTTCTTATTTTTTTCTTTTAATTTTTTTAATGGGATTATTAGGATATAAAGAGGGAAAAATGAAAAAATTATATTATATGGTGTCACCACATCAGGGTCACCTAGATGTGGTAAAGCATTGGTGGGGAAAGGCTCATCAATTGGCCGGGCAATACTATTTTCTTTTTTATCTCTATCTCATTTTTTATTATTTTCTTTGATTTCTATTTATTTCATATTCTCTTTATATATATTATTTTTCTTAATTTATTTTATCTCAATTCATTTAAAAATTATTTAAAGGTGTATCCACATCAAGGTGCACTTGGATGTGGGTAAGGTATCAGGGGATCAGCTCATCAATTGGCTGGGGGATACCGTTTTTAACTATTATTTATCTCATCTTATTATTATTAATAATTTCATTTTAATTTTTCAGCTCTCATATTTTTAGTTAATTTTGTTTATTTATTTTCAAGTTTTTTTTAGTATCTTAGTAGTTTAAAATAAAAATAAATTAAAAATTAAAAATAAAAAATAAAAATAAAAATAAATAAAATAAAATAAAATAAAAATAAACAAATTTTTTTTATATTTGTTAATTATTATTGTTCTTTCTAGTTAGTGAATTATTAATTTCTTTTTTCATTATAATGTCTGCAAGAAGAAGCCTCTGGAGGTTGGTCAAGATTTTGGAGGCATTTTTGCTTTTTGTTAGGATTGGAGGAAGATCTGTGTTCTTTGTGATGTAGGCGGCTGGAAAGCGTATATGGGTTGTAATGGTCAGGGACCAGAGTAGAAGGTAAATTTTGGGAAGAAGCAGAAGAAGCTGGAATATAGTGTTGGAAGGTGTGCTTGATTATTCTAGACATCTTCCAGTGGTCATCAAGGAGCTGTTTTCTCAGATTCTTTTCAAACTCATTTAATGGACTGTGGAGAGCAAAGGCCTTAAGCATGTTTGAAGACATCATGCTTAGGTGTTGTTTTATGTTGGCGTAATCCAGCGTAAAGGTAGTTTCTAGAGGTTGGCCAATCCCAATTGTAGTTTCATGAGGCAGGGTTCCAATTATACAGAATAATTGGATCAGTAATTGCTCTTTTTAAAAGAAATTGGATTTATTAATTTAGTACTTACAGATTGGGAGCTCTTCAAATTGGTATGAGGCTGGAATCTGGACTGTTGAAGAATGTTGAATGGATGTTGAAGGAGGATAAACCAGATAGAGTTATTGATTCTCATGATCATTCTCTAAATGGTGTTGGGAAGATGGTCTAGAAGGAGGTTTCTCTTGTGGCCTAGTTGGAGCAGCAGGGCTGCTTTTGTTGTTGTGGATATTATTATTGCTTGGCCCAGTTGAATTGGACACTGGTGGTGGAGTACCAGGGTTGTTGAAGGAAGGACCAGGATAAGGTGATCTGGAAGATGATTGTGATCTGCTAGATGAAGATCTAGAAGAAAGGGAACTATCAGAGGAATAATTGGCAGCCAGAGGAGATGTGTAGTTAGTTCTTCTTGGTGGAACAGGAGATTTTTGTTTGGGAGCAGTGTTGCATGCTCTGGTGTTTTCAGGAGGTCCTCTGGAAGGCCTTCTAGAGATTTTGGAATTTTTGGGGTTTTTTGAGGAATAATTTGTGTGTGTACGCATTTCTCTGGGAGCACTAGGTTGTTACGTAGAGTTGTTGGTGTTTAAGGGTGGATTTTGGCTGTTATCTGGCTGAATTCGGGAGTTTTGAGCCTGATTTTTGATTTCTGGCAAGGCGGGTGGGCCACCTGGAGGTGGTCTAGAAGCCTGGGAGCTGATTTTTAAGCTATTTTGGCTAAATTTTTAGAGGTAAAATAAGATTCTTGAGAAGATAAAGTAGGTCTTTTAGGGATTGTTTTGGGAATAGAACGGCGTGATCTTCTGGAAGGAGTGGAAGATAAAGAAGAGGAAGCAGGTTCAAGTTCTGGTGACCTGGTAGGAGATCTGGAAATATATTTATGGGAAGGTGAAGGTGGAGGTATTGGATAGTTGGGGTCTCTGTCACATTTTTTCTTTTTAGAGTTGCAAGAATCACAGGCTCTGTTATAGAATTTGGCTTGAGGAGTAGGAATAGTGAAAGTATAAGGCCTGCACATGTGGATGCACTGTTTATAAGCATAGTCTTTTTGGAGCAGTGAAGAAAGAAAGGTCTGATGGGTCAAAGTCTGGGGATTCAGCCATTATCTGTGAAGGAACAACAATAAAAGAAATGAAATGAAAGAAAATTTTATCAGTGATGGTAGATGATGAAGAGAGTGGAATTTCAGCAGGTGGGCTGCAGAGCATTGTGCATGGAGCTGGCTCCACCCTTAAATGAAAATGTGTTTTAGTCCATCAAGACTTTAAGCTGAACACTGGGGTAGTCCGTCAAGACTTGAAAATGAACACTGGGGTAGTCTGTCAAGACTTTAAATTGAACACTGGGGTAGTCCGTCAAGACTTTACACTGAACACTGGGGTAGTCCGTCAAGACTGTAAACTGAACACTGTGGTCATTCCATCAAGACTTTAAACTGAAGAATGGTATAGTCCCCCAAGACTATAAACTGAGGATGGTTTAATGGGTGAGTTGTTCAGGACTATAAACTGATAATGGGAGTTGGTGTGATTCTGGAAGAGGGCATCCAAGGGGGAGTCTCTGAATTTTTTTAAGGCAAGTGTGGGGGTAACTGATGAGCTGGCTGCTCTGTAGAACAGTTACCCCAGAATTTTAGTTTGTTTCTTTAGTATTTAATGTTTCGATCTCTGGTTCTGTCTTTTTGATTTAGGTTTTGGAGTCCCCCAAGACTTTAAACTGAGGAAAAAAGTTTATTTATTTTATTTCTAAATCAAGATTTTCAAACAAGAAGAAATTACATAAAATAATCAAGAGATGTAACAAAATGTTCAGCATTGGCTTTGAACTGGTGAATGAGGTTCTTCATTTTCTCAAGGTCTTGTGGATTCCTGGAAGTCATGGATTGGAAGTTATTTAGAATGAGATGCTTCTGTTTAGAAGAATTTTGTTGTAATTTGTCTTTTATGGTGGGAAATGGGTTAGGTGGGGGTGCTCCAATGGTTCCCACATTGTCATCATCACTGTCAGGATGGAAATGTACTGGAAATTTGTCAGATTGAATTTCAATATGAAGAAGTATTGAGCTTACCCTCAGAAGGACCAGGGATGGTAGAGCCAGTGATTGTAGCAGGGTTGGCACTTTTTTTTGAAGGGTGTAATTTGTTGACCAGTCTGGGGATCAGGATGGATAGCCTGGATCATTTGGTGCTGGTAGAAGGTGGATCAGATTCAGGAGGAGGAGAAGATGTTGAAGAGGAAAATGGACCAGGTCTGAAACAAGTCTTCTTCCTAGAGTGACAGGCATCACAGGAGGCTCTGTAGGTATGAGCTGGTGTTGTGATGGTACAGATGAAATTGTTGTCAATGCAGTATTGGCAAGGACCCATGTCAGTAGCAGATTTGGAAAGAAAGCTGAACATGGTGGCTGTGATGAAGGAGAATGTGGAAATTCTCTATTGGAGGGAGGATGTGGTCTTCCAACATTGGTGGAGCCCTTTTTTGGATTATTCGGAAATGTTTTGATAAGTCTTAAATGGAATTGTTTAATAATTGGGTGTTTGTCTGGATTTATTCAGCAAATATTGGGACTGCGGGGATGGGAGTACTACCATTGGATAGCCCCTGTTTTTCTTTATATTTTATGTGCTGTTTACATTTTTCAGATTTAAAGAATTAAGAGGATAATTTCTCATTTTTCATTTAAAAAGATAGCTGTTTAATTTTGTTTTTTGTGTATTACGGGCTAAACTGAAGTCTTAGGGTTAAGTTCTTAGTACCAGTAGAATAAACTAATTTTTCTCTACATTTTATGCCTCAAAGTTGTTATAGCCTAATTATGTGTTTTAAAGGTATTAGTAGTTGTAGTAGATTTTTCTAAGTATTTTGGGTATTTTGGAGGTTTTCAGTGGTTTTCTGGCTTCAGGGTGGTCCAGCCACCTCAGGTGGGACCCACGGCCTTGGTGCTAGAATGCTGGGAAGCATTTCTATAGGGGTTTTATGCAAATTGGTGATCAACAACGCCAAATTTGTTGGTGTGCATGGGTTTTATATAGTGATCTGTGTGTAAATAGTGATTAAGACAGTTTGGGGTAACTTTAATTATCATAAAACTATCCGGAGGTGATATCATTGTTCTTCACTCAGTTTTCACTGTTTTTTGACCACAATTGGCTGTGTTTGTTGAAAGGTGTGTTCTTCATTTAACTTAAATTGGCAACTGGTTTCTCTGGTATAGTCTTGCAAGCTATATCAAGTATTATTTCTCTCTCTGGTGTGAATTTACAACCTACGTCAAGTATTATTGCTTTCTCTGGTGTGGACATTGGTCTGCATTTCAGTTCTTTGTTTTGGTAGTTTGTCTGAAGACTACTTTCTTGGCTTATCAGGCAGTCAAGTGTGTTGAAAAAGGGGCTTTGGAAAACAGGAACCAATTTACTGTAGCAGGTAAATCTCACTTTATTTTTCTAAAGGGACAGGGGATTTTCTCTCAGGGTTTTCTCCAACCCCCTTGGTCAAGGCCTATAGCTAGTACTATAGAATTGTCTACAACGTAAGATCTATTACTTAATCTCTTGTATCTTCTTACACTAAATTTTCTTTTCCATTAAAATATTTAATATATTAGCACCAAGTAGTTATTTGAAAAAATCTCATCAGCATCCTCAATTTGAATCCTTCAAACTCAAGAAAAACCCACCTCTAGGCATGTCTCCAAACCCCCCTTCTCTTGCCAATGAAAGGACCGAGATTACCCAATCTCAATATGGCAAGATACTTTAATTTGCTAAAGGCAAAACTGAAGAACTACTGTCAACTCTTAGCCAGAAGCCTTTTCTATCTTATATTTCAAATGCATACAACAATGTTCTTGAATACATTGATGACCTAGAAAAATGTAAGCAATTTTTTATATTAACTTCTTTAAACTCAGTAGGATAGATTTTTGACCCTTTTTCTTTAAAACTTACTCAAATTCTGCTTATGAATAAGGTATCATTCCTCCCAATGATACTGTTATCATCAAAGACAATGATAGTAATGAAAGAGCAGACTATGAAGGCCATGCATCAACATCTCAAAAGGGAGATAATACTATTTTTTGAAGTTCAAAAAGAATGATACTTTCTAGGGGCTCTAGTTTTGTCAGTGCTACTAAAACTTCTCCTCCCAAGGATTCTTATTACACAACATCTCAAAAAGCTAAACAAACTAGCTAAAATGTGTCCAAAAGGTATGTCATTTCTTACATGAGTAATATGGCAAACCATTTAATATTATTCCTTAAAGTTATATCCAAATTGTTTACTTTTTTATTTATTATTTATTATATTTTTCTTATCTTTTAATCCAGCTCTAAAAACCATGATCAATACAAAGCTTCAAATAATAGCAAATATTGCTCTAATGAAGAAGTAGAAGAAGAAGATGATGATGATGAAAGTTTAAAATATGAAGCTCTTTAACTCAAAAAGATGATGAAGCAACTTCTGCTGATGAGGTTGAGCAAACACCAAGTGAAGAAATTGATCCACCTAGTGAGCCACACAAAAATACTTCAAGTTCAAAGAAACAGCTTCTAGTTCCCATATCTTCAAAATCTAAAATAGAAATTCCGAAAATCCTACGGTCTCTATCATTCTCAATAAAAACTGTTAATCATCCCCTTCTTTATACTCCAAAAATGATTGGAGACTCAAAATTACAGCAGCAAATAGCTGAAATTCATTGATTTTTTGAAGGTAGAATCAATGGTCATAAGGTACTTAGGACATGGCCAGAAATTGATCAGTTATTTGAAATCCATTTGTCTATTTCTCTCAAAAAGCCACATGGAATTTTGTGCAAATTCAATTTTCTATGGAAGAAATATGCTCATGAAAAAATTCTTACAAAAATTAATGAACTCTGTATGTATCACTTACTTGAAGTTTGTTTCTTCATTTTATGATAAATAATGTTTTGATTTTTTTTAGCTTTGGATTTTCTCAATGTTGACACTTTGCAGATCTGGGTGGTCAATAATTTGAAATTTGAAAATTTGGAAAAATTATGTAACGCTGCACAACCAAACTCAAATAATCTTTCACCATTTAATAAGACTGATCACACTGAATCATCAATGATATGCATGCTATCAAGACTAGTTAGCCCAAGTGCTCACCAGCGTTCTTTGTGGACTTCCCTTGTTGCATCATCCCTTTATCTTGCTTCTCAAGAGTTTTCCCTTCCTGCTGAAGAATCCAACTTCAATCCAAATTGTCCTATTGATCAGGCCCTACATATTCTGGCCCACATTACACATCTGAAGAGAAAAGTTTCCAATTTGTTTGGCAGCTCAACATCACAGTTAATTGCTGAAAATTTTTCAATGACTCCTCTGTTCCAAAACTTGTGCTGGAAACTTTTATGAGGAACACCTCACATCTCTTAAATAAACATGCACCTTGCCAACTTCATATTGGAAATGTGTCCAGCACAAGTACGTCCGAGCTTGTTCTGGACACTTTGACCAGGACCAGTGACTAAAAATTGGAAGGAAAATAAAAAATAGCCCATATAATGAAGATAACTGATGGCATCAAATTTTTTATAGGTAAAGGTGTCTAGCACTAGTTTTGCCGTACTTGTGCTGGACACTTTTATGAGGAATGCCTCACTTCTCTTAAATAAACATGCACCTTACCAACTTCATATTGGAAATGTGTCCAGAACAAGTTTGGTCAAACTTGTGCTGGAAACTTTTACCCAAAAAACATTTTAATGGCATCAAATATCTTCATTTTATAGACTATTTTTATTTAATTTCCTTGTATTAATAAGCTAATTTCCAAGAGCAAAGTGTCCAGAACAAGTTTGGCCAAACTTTTGCTGGACACATTTCCAATATGAAGTTGGTAAGGTGCATGTTTATTCAAGAGAAGTGAGGTGTTCCTCATAAAATTGTCCAGCACAAATACAGCCAAATTTGTGCTGGACACTTTTAGCTAAAAAAAATTTTGATGGAATCAAATATATTTATGTTATACCCTATTTTTATTTAATTTCCTTGAACTAATATAATAGTGTCCATGACCAAAGTGTCCAGCACAAGTTCAGACATAGTTTTTCTGGACACATTTCCAATATGCAGTTGGTAAGGTGCATGTTTATTTAATAGAAGTGAGGTGTTTCTCATAAAAGTGTCCAGCACAAGTATGGACAAACTTGTGCTGATCACTTGTACTTAAAAATAATTTGATACCATCAATTATCTTCATTATATGGGCAATTTTATTGGTTTTCTTGCAATTTTTAGTCACTGGTCTTGGTCAAAGTGTCCAGAACAAGTTTGGCCAAACTTGTGCTGGACACTTTTATGAGGAACACCTCACTTCTCTTAAATAAACATGCAGCTTACCAACTTCATATTGGAAATGTGTCCAGCACAAGTTTGGCCGAACTTGTGCTGGAAACTTTGACAAAGACCAGTGACGAAAAATTTCAAGGAAAATCAAAAAAAAAATAACCCATATAATGGAGATAAATGAAAGCATCAAATCTTTTATGAGGAACATCTTACTTCTCTTAAATAAACATGCACCTTACCAACTTCATATTGGAAATGTGTCCAGAGCAAGTATGGCCAAACTTATGCTGGACACTTTGACCAAGACAAGTGACTAAAAATTGCAAGGAAAACCAAAAAAAAAATTGCCCATATAATGAAGATAATTTATTGCATCAAATTATTTTTTGGGTAAAAGTGTCCAGCACAAGTTTGGCCAAACTTGTGCTGGACACTTTTATGAGGAACACCTCACTTCTCTTAAATAAACATGCACCTTACAAACTTCATATTGGAAATGTGTCCAGCACAAGTTTGGCTGAGATTGTGCTGGAAACTTTTACAAAGACCAGTGACTAAAAATTGTAAGGAAAATAAAAAAATAGCCCATATAATGAAGATAATTGATGTCATCAAATTGTTTTTAGGTAAAAGTGTGCAGCACAAGTTTGGCTGTACTTGTGCTGGACACTTTTATGAGGAACACTTCACTTCTCATAAATAAACATGCACCTTACCAACTTCATATTGGAAAAGTGTCCAGCACAAGTACTGCTGAACTTGTGCTGGAAACCTTTACCCAAAAATTTAGATAGCATCAATTATCT
Organism: Hemileia vastatrix; assembly: GCA_030280995.1. Taxonomy (NCBI): domain Eukaryota; kingdom Fungi; phylum Basidiomycota; class Pucciniomycetes; order Pucciniales; family Zaghouaniaceae; genus Hemileia; species Hemileia vastatrix. The sequence continues at coordinate 44,099,144 of JASXTE010000004.1, forward strand.
TCACTATGTGGGCTTTTTTTTTTGGCTTTCCTTCAAATAATAAGAGACTGTCCATGGCTAGAGTGTCCAGCACAAGTTTGGACAAACTTGTACTGGACACATAGCACAATATTTAAAATCTACTGAAGTATGTTTATCAATTACATTTTATTAAAGCCTCTTTTACTTTATTAAGGCATGATAAAAAATAGAAGCTAATGATTGTTTTTTTTACTGATTAATTATTTTCAATTATTTTTGTGATAAGTGAAATTTTAAAATATTTTTTTTTCTTAAGATCCTTGTGAACTTAAATTTCCATGGGTTGGATGCTTTAATTTTTTGTATATAATTTGTTTATTAACTATTTTGATGGATTATTGAGTGCCTTTAATGATGTTTCTTTTTTTGTTAGGGATGGTGTTCACTTTGATAAATTTTTTCACATATGCATTTTTATACTAATCATTCCTGATGTTTAGCCAATAAAAAAGCCATCATAATTAATGAAAATCAGGTATGTTAAATTGAAGATCAGAGTCTAATTCTATTCTTGTTTTAAATTTTAATTTCATTATTTCATAAGTATCTGAGAAGAGATTCAATTTAATTTATTTCAAGTTCATATATTGTGCATAAAAAAAATTTACATTTATTTAATCAAAATTTTTATCATGTCTTAAAGTTCTACAAAAATATATATCTATTTTTCTATCCTCAATATTTTCATAATTGTAAATTATTTTTCTCTATCTTATTTTATACATCAATTGGCTTTTTTTTAAAAAAAAGAATAATAATTTTATTTTAAAAAAAGATTACTATCACTCTATATACATGGTTACCAGTGGGGTAAAAAATTTAAGCTGTTGCTGATTTATCTAGTGCTTTATTAACTTTGTCAATATCTATATCTTCTTGAACCTCAAGTAACTCCCTCTCACGAAGCAACAAATTTGCTAAAGTTTCAGGTGAATAGCAGTTTTTTGGCAGAAATTCGGGCACATTCAAGATACCATCTGTTGAAGCTGTCTTTTTAGTTGAGCAATCATAAAGTTTCTTCATTGAAGCTTTTTCAAAATTTGAATTGGCCTTCTTTTTAGTCAAGTTGTCCATTTTATATAAAATTTCATTGAGTTTTGGATTTCTCCATCCAGAAACTACTTGTATAGGAGGTTTCTCTTCTGGATGGGGTAGAGCTTCTTCTAAATCAGACATGAGACTTGTATCATGAAAGAGTGTTACAAATCCTGGCTGATCAATGCACTTTTTTCTTGCCATGTTGTAGCAGATTTTTGAAATCTAAAATAAAATAAAATTAGTAAAAGAATTTCTTTATTTATTATGCTTTGAATAAATACCTTTTTTTTGATAATGCTTTATCTGTGCTTTTGATCTTTTTTCCTTTCTACTTGCCTCAATCACCTCACTTTTTTGACTGGCCACCTTTTGAATCTCCTTTCCCTTTTTGACCACCCATTTCTCAACAAAGATTGGTGTAAACCTGAGTTTTTCTGAATCAATATTTTTCAATTTTGAGAGCCACTTAGTACAATGGTCTGATACTAAACTCCCCATTACTTGATTCCATTGTGACTTGGAGAAATTTTGACAGTTCCAATCTAAAGAGAGTCGGTAAAATCCTTTCTCTTAAAGCTCTTGTTCCAAATTTTGTTTTACAGAGATTGGTATGGCAGCTTCATTCTTTAGTCCTTGGGGCTCAGGTGTTGACATAAAGGTTGGTAAATGAATTTCTGAACATAAGAACATGTCAGTCTCTGTTATAATAAATTGAAAATCAGCAGCTAAGTTGCCTACGGTGCGTTTTGAACCTGTTTTAATGCTTTTTCAATTGTCAATTTCTTGTAATCATGCCAATTCTTCCAGTCTGTAACTTCTTCTTTTGCTGAGCCAATAGGAAGCTCAGATACATTAATGGGTCCACCAAGACAGAACTTCAAAAAGTGATAGATATTTCAGTTAATAAAATCTGAGCTCCTTGGTATATCACACCTCTTAACTATGCTTCTAACCATTCCAAGTTTTGGTCATTTTGAAGTGACTCAGAATCAAGTATTCTGCACTGATCATTAACTTGAATCATAAGAGAGGGATGAACTGAAAATTTTTAAAAATAAAAATTGGTAAGCCTATTTAAAAACATAGAACCATGTTGGAAAAGCTTACTCACCATGTCGACTGGTACTGGCTGCTGGGTTAGTAGAAGTGGGTTCCCCACCGTTTCCAAGAAACCAATTCAACAACATACTAGCCTAATCATTCCCTACAATTTCTGCTTGCTTCTGAAAATTATGAGGTGTGGATTGACAATCTGTATTTGTGATATTAGAAAAGCAATCAGCTGAACAAATTTGGGGATCTGATGAAGACTGAGGAGGAGGTTAGGGTTTACCTGGATTTTCTCTAGGATTTTCAGGGGGAAAAGACCCAAATTACCTGTTCAAGGATTTGGAGGAGTATTATTTTACCCTCTAAAGTTACTTTCTAACGGATTATCAACCTGCATGGCATCATCAGTATTAGACATTCTGTGCTTTATAAAAAATAAAATAAAAATTATTAACTTTCAGAATATATACAAGATAATATTAAAGAGAAATTAGCTATACATTTTAATTGTGAGTTTAATGAATAAAATATTCAAGCAAAAAAATTAGTAGAAAACTTGGTTTTATTGGCTTGTAAAATATGGTCCTTAGATTTTTCAACCCTGGTTCTGAACTATTTATAACATTTTTCAAGTATAGGTAGACTTTGTATACTAAATTGAGTCCCTTTAAGTAAAAATTAAATTTACAATAAAATGTCACTCATTAATAGCAAGGTTTCTAAACCGTAAAGAATGCCCTTGTTATTGTTTGCTTAAACATTTTGGCAAAATCTCAAAAAGTTTTATTTATTAATCTTGCATCTAGCTGTTCCAAAAATCTATTACAAACATTCCAAATCCTACAAATTCTTACAAATCCTAAATAATTTCAAATATATTAACAAAAATAAAATTTAAATTTTGTTTAATTTTTTTACTTACTAGTGCCTGAAGTCCAACAGCAGTAATAACATTGTACTTTATTCCAAACATTCCCCTTTGGTGCTGTAAAGTGGCCGCATGTCCAATAATTGAATCTTGATTTATCAAAATTTGTGTTGCTTTTTCTACTCTTACTAAATGGCAATGCACTTGTGGAAACCCCTCATAGAGCTCCTTTTTTGTATCTTCTGGTATAAGCTCTTTAAATGGACTTACAATTAGATAGACTTTTTCATTATTGTCCTTTGAACTAAAAAGCTGACCAATATTCCCAAACTGACTATATTTTCCAAAGTAGAATTCAATGGTATAATTCTCAGGATTCTGGTCATGAGTCGTATAATGCTTTCCATGGACCAATATGCTTTCTATATTTTTAACTTCCTGGTCTCCTACCTTCTCTGATGGTAACAAAGCCCATTTAGATGTCTCTTTTCTCAAGTGTGCCCTTACCCATTTTGTAAATAATTCCTCAGTTAAATTTATATGTCTTTTTTTGTATCATGTTCAATTTTTTTAATATTAGATCCATACTGAGCAGCATCTTCAGATTCACCTAGCATCAATACCCCAGACTTCCGATGCCAGTGCTTGAGCATGGTCTGTGGTATTTTTTCTATGTTCAATAAAAATAAATTAGCTCATTTGAATTTTTAAGCACCCAATTACCAAACTAAATACCTGGATGAAGATTGTTTTGAATTTTTGATAATATACCATTAACTCTTTCAGCAGCCCAAGTAGCCATACCTACAGGTGGACCAAAATGTTTAATCATTTCTGGAAAATGTTGAGTGAAATGCAGATTCAGCTTAAAGTTGATATTTTTCCAAACTTCTTCCAAGAAGTTACAATACTCCAATAGCAGTTGTTTTAAATAATAAACTTCATTTGTGGATACATTTTTTAAAGTCAAGAAGTTGGTAATTGAACTTAAAGTGGTGAGTGATTTGAGAAGATAATATTCTCTATGTTTGTGTTCTGACGTCACTGATGTCTCAGATTGATTTAATTTTTCTACCCAAAGGGGGATAAGTGACAAAGGAAAGTAAATCACCACACAATATGGGGGGCGGACTTGCTAGCAAGTCCGCAACCTTGGACCCAAACTCACCATAGATTGAACACACATTGAGCTATTGATAAAGGAACCATACAATCAGGGATGAACACCACTCAGCAGAACAGTTTTAGGTGGGTGTTCAAGTAGAGTTCAGTATGGGTTCAGTCTGAGTTCAGTCTGAGTTCCATCTGAGTTCCATCTGAGTTCAGGTTGAGGACTTGCTAGCAAGTCCACCCCCTATATTGCGTAGTGAATAGTATAAAGTACATGCCACTCTGTGGCTTTGAGGGAACCTGACTTTTTAGCTCCCACTTGTTTTGTCACTTGTTAAATCCAGCAGGGGTTTTTTGTTTTCACAATCACATTCCACACTGCCTCTAGCTCAGTGGCTGACAATTATGGATTTCTAGTTCTTTTGCTTTCTTTCTTATTGACCTTCTTTTTATCTTCCTTAATTCTAATAGTCTCAAGAGATGAATTAGATCTTTCACTTTCAGATATGCTAATACTTGTTTGCCTTAAGTTATTGGTCGAATTTCCACTTCCACTTCCAGAAGAGTTTTCTGAGCCAAACCTTAAGGTTTGAAAGTGATGTTCAGAACTTGATGACTTTTTCCTTCTGTTGGATCCTTCTGATTCAGCTCCTCTACTATCCATTCTAAGATATGTTTGTGATTGTCTTGTTGTACTTGTATATCATAGTCTTTTATGCCGTCCCACTGGTTCAATATTTTCAGCATCACTGCCAATTAAGCTTCTTCTACATTTTTTATATTGCTTATTTAGAAATATATCAGAATGTGCATCATCATCGTCTCTTCTTACATGCCAATTTTCTTCCATTTTCAGCTTTTTTTCTAGGTCAATTGTGGCATTTTGTATTAGATAAAAATTTAGACTGTGTTCTTTAAGATTTCCAAGCATGTGTGAATTCATCAATTCAATTGAGCAATATTCTGTAGTATGCCAATATACAAGGTTATTCAGCTCGCTCCATTGAACCCCATGACTCCTAACAATAGATACCCACTCCCAATGTGACTGACACTTTTTCCACTTCTCTGCCCAGTGCATATGATCCTCATGAGTATGTAAGGAAAATTTTTTAACTTGATTCTCACCAATTTAGTCTTTTGAAATATGACAGACAGAGCAGAACTTAGTGGCTGAGTGACTTTCAAAACCAGAAATCTTTCATATTGCAGGAATGTCTCCTATTAAAGAAAATAATGCAGCCCTTATTTTTTGGCCTCATGGATAGTGTGGTATTTTTTAAATAAATATGAAATCCTATAGATTCTTGAGTTCATTGAAAGGAGGCTTCAGAAGATGATTTATTTTTTCACTTGTTGGCTCAGTTGGACCATTAATAATAGCATACAAAAATATATTTTTGGTTTTGTATCAATCTTCTGGAGGCAAGTTCATACACACCAACAAGATATTACCCACAGATTTCTGATGACCTCCAATATGATTGCCACCTGGACTAAACCAGTAAACATATAAATTAAACATTAAATTACCTTGTGTTTTTGTATATCCATCAACACTTCTATTTTGAGTCATAGAAATATCTGGAAAATTTTTCCATACAAAGCCATCATATACATCTTTCATCACATCCCTTTCCATGTTTTCTAGAAAATCATTTTTTTTCTCAATAAGAATCTTGAATTTTAGTAGTTGAAGCTTTCCTGAAAGCCAGTCAACCAAACTGTTGTGATGAAATGCTTTACAAGGATGGTAGATTGCTTCATCTTGTTTGTACTTAGCCAAATACAAACTTTCATCACAATTTACAGTTTCTTCTCTCTGTTATAAATCTTTCAAATAGCACTTTGAGGATGAATAAAAAGGTTGAGTACAAGATAAGATTGATGGTTGGTGTTTTGCGTTATACTCATAAAGAGCAAAGCACTTAGCACAGCATGTCTTGGTGGCAAATAATGGATTGAGTCACAACATATTAAAAACTGTCTCTATAGAAAGGGGAATCAGGCTGATGATTCTACTAGTATCTAGTTTACCTGTGTCACTAAGAAGTTTGAGTTTGTTGACTTCATCACACAAAAATTGAGCACAACCTTCTTTGCTTAAATTATGGATAAGAGAAAGTTTTGCTGCTTGCCACATTATCTTTTGGCTATAAAGCTCTTCCAAATTCAATTCATTTTACTGCAGTAGAGATCCAATTGTATCCAAAACAGGCTAGCCCTAAGCAAAGAAAAAAAATAGAGATTAAGTGAAACATAATCTCTCTTTATTTACTAAATATTTATGTCTTACAAGATCTTGGATGTTGGATCTTAAGTTAGGTGAAGCACTGGGTGTACCAACCATCTGTGCTTTGTGAGTTCTTTCCTCTTCATGTTTGGAGTATGACTGAGATGTTTTGAAAGCTACACCAATTCAAAGCTTCCCAATGAGGTCTGATGCTTTCTTGATGAACATCCAAGATCTTCACATTTAGAAACAAAAAAATGGTGGCATTTTAGGACTTCTGGATATAAGAAATATGTTACTGGATGGTAGCAATTGAAAAAACTATTTATTTATTGTGAAGCCCTTACTAAAATAAGATAATTTTTACCTCTTAAGTTTATCAAAAATTTGGTTACCATTGACTTCTTTGAATGTTTGTTTCATTCATATCAACCATGCATTAAGTAGGTATCCATACTCTGCATCAGCAAAATGTTTTGGACTCACTACATTTTACAATGTTGCATACATGTTTATCAAACAGCTTATTTTTCACAAAGCATAATACTATAAGAGAATACAAATTGATTGAATTTTTAAATATAGGAGAACTATTATATAACTTGAATCAAAATAATACCATTTAATATGTAATGATAAAGTTATTTAAGTGTTGTGATTTTTTTTCTACAATCACCTGCATTAATAAAATTCTGCCAAGTAACAGAAAGGTTTTCACTAATAATCACTATAAGATATAAAAAAATTTATAATATTTATTTTTCACAATATAAAATTACAGTCTGAAAAATAAATATTTTTTGAACAAAATATATTATTTTAAAACTTTTAAATCTAAGAGGTCATCAAAGTGAAGCTTCCGGAATCCAAAAAAGAGAATTTTTACATTAAGTTGCTTATTCCAAGCTCTGAAAAATTGGTATGGTTTACAAGTAATCTTTGCCAATAAACTATACACCTACTAATAATGTGTTAATATAAATTTTTAAAATGAGTTTGTCAATAAAATAAACAAGCTCAAATAAGGTCATTATTTGCATTAAAATATTATCAAAATAACTTGGAAAATCAAAATGATTCTGAATTATATTTTTACCTGTTTATCATGCAATAATTTTCTGTTACAGCCAAGTTATTTCATTTTGAATTAATTATGAAGATACATAAGTATCCATATTTTATAGAGAAAGATAATCATGAGAAAGATCATCTGTCCATCCACTCAACTCTTCATAATTAATTTTTTTAAATATAAAAAATTTATTATACTGGTGTTTTTGTTGCCATATCATTTCAAAATTTTATATTTTCCTTCATTTTTCTTTTCATAACATATATGATGAGCTCTAATTGTTCTTATTTTCCTCAGGGAAAAATGCCTACTAATACCTGTGTACTTAATAAAAGATTCAATGGTGTACTCCCTCAATAAACTACTCATTTTTGCAGGTCTAGTTACAATTTCTGTTGTTTTCTTTTGAATATTTCACCTCAGTATAATTAATGGAAGCTGAATCCCACCAAAGAACAACTACACAGGTTTTCATTGCTCATTATAAGCTCTCTCAACATTGATATTAATTTGCCATATCCAGAACAAAATTACCACATTTCTGAACAAATCCCTACTATATTCAATGATGTTTTTATCTACTTTCTTCATCAATGCAACTTTCCCAGAAAAACATTTGCTTGTAATCTTGATTGTTTTCACAAGTGGAATCAAGTTTTGGTAAAAATTATCATTAAGCACTGGGATAAAGCTTTGTAAACTAACTATTTGGTTTCTTATTCAATGCACTCTACTCATATTTATTACCTAAATCAAATGGGTTTTCTTCACTGCTGGTTTATAAGTTATGCTGATAAATTACAACTTGGAAAAGATTCTGATAGTTTCAGTGAAATAGTTAAAATAAGAAAGTATAAATATAAAATAAAAAAGAAAGTATGAACTAATATTTTTCTCTTATTTTTTCCACAAGCTTATATAATTTTGACAATATTTTTAAGAATTCTTTTAACCAAACTCACCTTCTTAAACAACTTCCAAGTGGTGAAACCTATGAGAATCTTTTCAAAAACTTCAAATGTTTCTCAGACACCAAAAAAGATGATGAAGGTTCTTTTAAGTGGAGTTTATTTCCATGGAGATCTGAAGAATTTTCAAGACTTTCACAAAATCTCAACCATAAACACATTCAAATCCAAGAAAATTCCCCTTATTCAGGAGAAATACTTAAGAACTTGGCATCATATGATAGATTAAACTTGGTATCCACAATTGAGACTTACTTTAATTCTTTTTCAGTATCCAGGGGTTTGCCAAGTGACTGCTATTCTTCATTATATCTTGTTTCTCTTAATCCTCAAAAATTAAGACTTCTTAATTGTCAAGCCCCAATAAACATTTCCTACATACTTGAACAAATTTCAAATTCTAATGTGAGTTATTGATGAATTCCCTGATCAATAATCTAGAAGACTCATATTCCTCATTTCCAATATTTGGGACACTTAGCCTTAAAAAATTAGAACCGATAAATATTTTTTAGCTATTATGCAAATTTATTTATAGAAAATTTCTCCTACATTGATAGCTCAATATTTTTTCTTTGTATCTTATAAATTCTGAGTTATATATTTCTGCTTACAAAATACTTGAGTACATGAGCTTCATTTTGTTGGCCCATTCTATACAGACAATCAACTGCTGTATTCCAATTAGGCTCCTGTTTCAATATATTAAACAAATTCTCTTTTCAACCTTTTTCATCTCAATATGAGACTCTTTGAGTTACAATTATATATACATTTTTTGCACATCTCAAGTCTATTCCAACTCCTGCAGCCTTGATTGTACCAAGAAAAACTTGACATCTTTCATCATTTTTGAATTTGTCCAGATTTTCATCCCTTTTTTCATGCTCAAATTTCCTACAAGCTCTGTGTAGCTGATTCCATAGTCATCCAAAGCCTTTTTTATACTTTTTCAATGGATAGAATATTGAAATGTTGATTAAGCTAAAAATAACTTATTGAGATAATTTTTTGAATTACTTACATTTCCAAAAAGTCTGCATATTCTGAAAATATAACAGCCTTAGGACAAATTATCCCCCTTTCTCCTTTTAAGAAATATTCTAAATGACTGATTAGATGTATAATCTTTTCTGAATTTTTCCACGTAAAAGGAAATGTTGAAGGTTGATCTGGGTTTCTATAGACAGGGTGGTTACAGAATTGCTGTATAATTGACAGTTCTCAGAGAAACTCAGCTGATTCCCAAGGGAGGTTGGTGTTTTGTGAAGGCCCATAATACGCAGAAAAATTTTCTTGAATCTTGGTTAGTTTTGAGTGCCAAGTATCTGATAATTCTACAGATATTCCTTGCTCAATTTTTTGAGGAAGTGATAAGATTGCTTCTTTAGTCCTCTGCAGCCATATGACATTCATGAGATTATATATCAATTTTATTGAGCTAGATATTCCTCTGTTTAAGCTATTCATAAGAAAATTAATCCACAACCAGTTTTCTTGCCATCTTTCAGCTCTGAGGAATGATATAAGGCTTTGAAGATCAGTTTTCCAGTTCTGAAGTGGTGTTTATGTCAAGCATAGTTGATACTCAGCCTCCAGGTCTGATATATTCTGATTCTTCTGCGACTGGGGATTCTTGATAAAACTTTTAAAATATATTAAACATTTCATCAGATTTTATAATATTATGTTCAAAAACTTTAGTAATTCAAATGAATGCTTACTGAGCTTCATTTAAAACTATTCTGTACCAAATGAGTATATGAGTTACCAGCAGAATAGGTTGAGGAGTTTTCTTTGAAGAAGATGGACTTTCTGTTTCATAGGTAGTAAAAACAACTAGTTGGTTCTGAAGCTCCTCAAAATAAATTTTCTTTGAATTCTTCCCATAAAGAACCTTGAAAGGTAGTGCATTATCTTCAAAGTGAGTTCTTATTTCATTGACCCAGTTTGATAGTGCTGCAAGTGGGAAAATGATGAGAGTCACAGATGTTCTAACTTTCTCTTCTTTACCACCCAAAAGTTGGAATTTTCTGGCTTCACTTTGAGTTTCAGTAATTAGGCCAAGAGTTTAGAGGGTCTTTCCCAATCCCATATCATCAGCTAGAGTTCAACCAATTCCTGCAGAGGATAACTCTTCTTCAGGAAATTGTTCATAATAATTATTAGAACCTACTCTCAGCCAGCTGTTGTTGGCATGCCTCCACAGGTTTTTTAACTTTTCTGATAAGTTATTTTTATTGTCTATCATAAAATTGATAGCTTTAATCTGATGTGGTTTCAGAGTTGTTTTGATACCACTTATTGATAGATTTGACATTTGATTATCCCTTGTCCAAGAAATTTCAGAATTTGTGTTAATACAAGAATGGGGAATATTGAAGAAGACGGTTGGATTGTAGTGTGGAATCAGTGTCAAATAAATTTGATCATTTAGAAATACTTCTTTAGCCTGACTAAGAAAATCATTCAAACAAAGAAGGAGGCCACAAATTCTATACTGTCTGTTTATTAGTAGAACCAAGTAAGAGCAAAAATAATAAGGTATTTGGGGATTTAAAGCCCTTTCCTCAGTTAACATTTGAGATCCAGATCCAATTTCTACAAGTATTTGTTCAATTTGGCAGCTCTGTTTGTTAGAAAGATTACCAGTAGGTGTTTCTTCTCCCTTGAATAATTCAAAAACATGAACTAAAGATCTTCTTTGTTGTATAATAACTTGAGTGGAGACTTCATCAAATACTGATCTTTCCCTTGGAAAAATATGTTTAAAATTTAAAGATAATTGTCCAATGCATCTTAAATTTGACATTTTAATTAAATTAACTTTATGGTGATGGTGGTAGTTTAAATAATGAAAGGATGAGAGCAAAGTTTTGAAAGAGAATAAATTAGAGAATATATATAATATTGGATGAATATTCAAAATCGAATTTTTCATGTATGTTAATAGTTAATGTTGACTCACATTTTAATAATAACTAAATACAGATAGATAACTGAAAGAATTGCATTATTTTAGAGCCTATGTTTTGTGCCAATATATTAAAATTAGTTTCTTCAATAGCATAAATGTAAAAAAAAATTCATTACTATTTTTCCCCTTATAAAATTTATATATATATTTTCTCCTACATTAAATTTTTTGAAAATTGTCTAATATTTTTTTATTCCAAGGAAAAATAATAAATTTCTATTAATAAGGGCTCAATATCAACTTTTGTCTAGAAAATTTAAAATTATGTGCAAATACTTTTACAAAAATATATTTTTATTAATAAATTTTTTAAAAAGGACTTAAATAGTATGCTTTTTTATATATTTGTGGAAATAAAAGTGATAATTGAAATAATATTCCAGAACTAGTATATTATTTGTCATTTAAGATATTTCTAATAATATCAAACCTGACCTCCAAACATTAAATGGATCTAGATATAAAATTGAATATTATGGTATGTTAAGTGTTTTGGCTCAACCATTGCTCAAATTTGGTCCAACTGATGCTCAACTTGAATATGAAGCTCTTCTCAAGAAGGGATATATTGAGGCTCAATTTAGGGACAAATTTTTTTTCAAACTTTTTTCATCTAATTTAAAAACAGTTTCCTATCACTTTCACAACATTTACCCAATGTTTTCCTAATCTCTTCTTGAAAGTCTCAAAGAGAGGGAACTGCTAGCAGTTCACCCACTTATTTCCAGTGGTGATGGAAAATAAATTTCTAACTTCTTTACTCTTTTGAAAAAGTATATAAAAAATCATAGCATTTTTTTATTGTTTTTTTAGAGTGAGGGAGTGTCAGCCAGGCTATACTGAGAGTCAAATAAAATCTTATGTTAAGTTAAAGTAAGAGAAAAATTGGATTTAAATATATACAAATTAAATATTATATTTAGCTAAAACTATATAACAATAATTTTTCAAATAAATCTTTATATTAATTTTATACTGTATATACATTTGAATACAATATAAAAAAATATTCTATAAATTTTAGTATACTTTAATGTACTTAATGATTATAAATTTTTAATTAATTAATTACAAACTACTATAAGTAATAACATTAACTTATAATGTAGTTAATTATTTATTTAATTATATATATTAAATAATAAAAATAAAATACTTTACAAAGTTATTGAGCACTATTTGTACTCACAATGGGGCCAGTAAATCAATAAATAAATAAATACATAAATTAATTAATTAAAACAAGTAAAAAATTTAAATTTATTATTTTAATAACATATTAATTATATTAAATTACTTACTTGTTTAAATTTTAATAATTATTGTACTAGTAAAATTAGATAATTTACTTACTCAATATTTTTTAAACTATATTAACTAATTATAAAAAAATTGTTTGACACAAATATTATAATTTTCTTGTTTCACTAAAAATTGAATTTTATACAATATAACAAAAATTTAATGTGTTTTTTAATTACTATAGTTATATTTTTCTGTTTTTCACCAAATCAGTATCCTTGTTAAACTATTACATTTTTACAGGATTTAAAGGGGTGTATACATCAGGTTATTCTATTCTGTTTAAGTAAATACTTACATAGAAACCCTTATTTCATTTTTACACTTCATTTCAATAGCTTCTTTTCTTTTACTCTGTATATACACTTAGTAATGTCTCATAAAGCCTCATTTTCTTATTTAGAGTCTTTGGTTTCTCACCTTGTAGTCTGCATTACTTACATTACCTTACACATTACATTTTATATTTTGTTGCAAATATAAGTGTCTTTTCAAACAATTTTATTACTGTTCTTAGAAAATTAATGTTTAGAAATGAAACTATATACAAGGTTTCTTTAAAAGTGGTTCAAGTTTTTTACTTTGTTTTGTTATTTTAGAGAAATAGAAACTTACTTACTAGTTGAATTTAAATCATCATGTCCAATAGTTGTCTATAAAAATCTCTGTTTTCCCTTTAAATTCTTGCATTTATTTGTGTCAGTTCTTCTTCTCTTTCTCTTTTTTTTGTATTTTTACCTCTTCCTCTAGACAACACGTCAACACCTATATTCATAATTATATGTCATTTTTTGGAGATTTTTTGATAAATGTAGTGTTAATACACCAAAAGTAGAAAAAATGTTTAGAAATATGTGAGCTTTTTTTCAACAAAAAAAATTTTTTCTCATTTCTTTTATGAATATGGCTATATTTCACCTTCTCTTTCTAATGTTCTTAGTCTAATTTTGCTCAAAATACTAGTTTTTATGCTAAATGTTAAATTTTTCACAAAATTCAATATTAAGTAACAATCACTGGTTATCTTTTTGTTTTGATATGAATTATAAATATAAGCCTCTAAATTGATCATATACAAAAGTTTCAGGTCATTTGAGTAAAGATTATTTAAAAACTGTTAAGTGATGTATACATATATATACCCACTGTGCAGCAGCAAGACCAAAACCTCAACCTGGTTTCTGCATTAATGTTTTTCATCAGATCTTTACTTTTTTTTCATAGTCACAACCTCAACAAATCCTCAAATTATGGTATCTTCTCTATTATGCTCTTTTTCACTTGGTAGTATTTTCTCATAATTTCTTGCAGTACCCTTTGATTAAAAAGTTTTCACAATTAAAACTATTTTTCCACTTTAGTCCAGATGTAACTGTCTCAAGAAGTGGAAAATGTGATGCACCAAGTAAGATATCCCTAATGGAAATATTCATTCATTAGCTAGGGATATTCTACGGATGAAGATAAGGATAGAAAAATAAGTTAAAAAAATAAGTATAAGAAAAATAAGTGCAAAAAAAATAAGTATAGGAGAAATCTTTCACAACCATGGGAATTTCTGTTTTATGATTTATTTTTCAAAAAAAAAAAATCTTTTTTTTTCTTAATTTTTTACTTATTATTTTTGAATTATAAAACAATTCTCTTGGTTGCAAAATATTTTCTCACACTTATTTTTTTGAACTTGTTTTTATTTAACTTATTTTTCTAACCTTATGTCTATCCCTACAATATCCCCAACTTGTTTATGGATATCCCTGTTTGGTATATCTTACTTGGTGCATAGTGAAATGGAACCTCACCTCTCACAAGAAGGCACAGAGAAAAAAAAGAACCAAAAATTCAACTTCCAAATTTTGGAACAATTAAATTCTCTTCTCAAAAAACTGGGGCATCAGGCATGTCAAAATTTCACCTTTTTGGTGTTTTTTCTCCAGCTGAATGATGTGAAAGATTATTCTTGGGTAGTCTATTATTTTGAGCTATTTAGACCTTTAATCATCATCCTTCTTTCTGAAAACTTTCTTTTCATCTTTAAATGATCACAGTGTAACTGTAAGAATCTTTGATCTTCTTTTTATTTGACTTGAAAAGTGACCTGTGCATGTTTTTTTTTGCTTTTTTTTATTTTTCTAGTTCCAAAGAGCTTTCCATCTCAAATTTTTTGACTCTAAAACCCTTGAAATATATTTTTGTATTTGATTTACAATTATATAAATGGTTTCTTCAAATATTATTGTTCTTCATAATCCATGTGTACATCATGACAAAAACCTTTTTTTCAAAAAAATTTATTTTAACACCACAAGCAAGTCAATGATATTTCATGCTATGTGCCAACTAAATGTTTTTATAAGTTGGTTTATATTTTGGTCTTTTTTTATCTTTTTTTGTGAAAAATGAAGGAAATCACAACCAACTGGTGAAATTTTTGAGTGACTTGTAATAAATTTTTTTGTCAAATTAACTATGGTGTGAATTTCACATTTTGTGAAAGAATTCTAAGATGGTTGGTCTATCTGTTGATTTAGTTCTTATCTCATTGAGCTGATGGCATTGTGATTTTCAAAATGTATATCTTCTGAGAAATTGTAATTTTAAAAAATGAACTTTTTAAACATAATCTCATTATTTTATTCTGAATCTGTATTTTTAAATGATGCAGGAAAATGTTTCATATTCTAAATTAAACCATAATTTGATTGATTTAAAAATGTTTGGCCACTGTAATTTTTTTCTTTTTTTAAAACCAATCAAGTGCCTTTTGAGATTATAAAGATGGGTATATCGTAAAAATTTAAATTATTTTTCAGCTTTCCATTTTTAAGTCTTGAATGAACCATTCACTATGCAATATAGGGGGTGGACTTGCTAGCAAGTCCTCAACCTGAACTCAGATGGAACTCAGACTGAACTCATACTGAACCCATACTGAACTTTACTTGAACACCCACCTAAAACTGTTCTGCTGAGTGGTGTTCATCCCTGATTGTATGGTTCCTTTATCAATAGCTCAATGTGTGTTCAATCTGTGGTGAGTTTGGGTCCAAGGTTGCTGACTCGCTAGCAAGTCCGCCCCCCATATTGTGTGGTGATTAGGTGGTCTCAAAGGTAGAATATTTTCAGTTAAAAATTTGCACTTAAATCTGAATAAATCCAAACCTATCTAAGTGCATATTTTTGAAACACGCCAGCATCAACACTCACAGGTGGAAAAACCAGTTAACCAGACATCTAGTAGTTTTTTTGGTCCCTGGTAATACTCAGGCAGTAGTTATTTTCTGAAATTTGGAGTAACTTTGGTTGAACCCATTCCCACCTTTTTCCTCACAACCGGGATGTATTAGACACAGATAGAGTTACTACTACAATCACAAAAAAATGCTACATGAAGCCAAAAAAAGCACTAGACATCTAGTTCACATTCCTTCTTCCTGTCACTGATAAGTTTTACAACAAAGATAAGATGCTACTTTTTTAAAAATCCACAATTTTTTCAGAAAAAGAAATGTTTTCACAATGACACACCACCAAAATCACTCGGAACCTGCTAGCAGGTGCCAATCACTCAATCCATGTGTGATTCAAAAATAACTCATTTTGATGCCAGGAAATCTGGCATGCTCAGTATTCAGTGTGAAGTAATCTCAGATTAATTAAAATTGAGTTGAAGCTGAATGAAGTCAAAGATAGAGATTGGCACCTGCTAACAGGTGGCTACATTTTTTTCAAGTGAAAGTCAGTTTCACTGATTTTTCAGCAACATTATCTTTACCTGGAGCATTCTCCAGGATAAGCTTTATTTTTTGTTACTCAAAACCTCATACATCAACTGATATTTTTTACTCCTAATTTTTTTTTGAATTCTGATAGTGTTATCTCTTCAATTAATCCCAGTGAGTTGGTAAACATAAGCTCTCCTTAGAGGGGGGAACCAACCAGATATCTCAGTGGCACGAATACATACAAACTATAAAAAAGGTACTAATGCTACTAAATCACACATATTTTATTTTCATTACGATATATTAAAGTGGTTCAACCTGTTGCTACATTAACAGTGGATAAAAAATGAAATGCCCTAGCTACTTTCCATCATTTTTTACAATACCATTTGGTATGGCACATATCAAAGTTTTAGTTTATTCAGACATTTATTTTTTGTGTAAGATCCGCCATTATAACTGAGAGTCGGGGTATTAGAAAGAAATAAATAGGTTTTTTTTTTACTTTCTAATTCTCTAGCCCCAGGGCTTGTAGATAATAATCTGGTATTAATAATGTCAGATCATGGAAAAAAAAGGGGCAGATCCCTAATAGTGGAAGTGAATGCTTTGATTCCAAATCATTTGAGCTAATAAGATCCAACTAAGTCAATGTTACTTCGACTTTTAATTTGACTACCTCATCAGATTCTGAATCATCATTTCAATCTTTCGATATGATGCAAAGGTAATTTTAGCAAATACTTAAAAGAAATATGGAATTTATTAGTTAAAATTACATATTGGATTGAAATAGCTATAACTTTGTCAATTTCGTTTCAATTTAAAATCTGAATAGCTCATTAAATTTAGAATTATCATATCAGCTCTGATATATATTTTAAAGATCGTTGTGTGAAAATATTTGATAGAGGTATGTTAATTATTAGTAAGAAATTACATTTTGGATTGGAATAGCTATACTTTGTCAACTTTACCACAATTTTAAATCTGACTAGCTCATTGGATTTGCATCCATAATAAAAATTAAAGAAAAAATACAACATGGGTGGGTTGTAGCAGCAAGACAACAGCATAGGTAGTGTTTTCCCACTCACTGGGATTATTGAAGAAGCTGACAGAAAATCTAGCGGTTTTTAACGCACTGTGGTTAATTGAAGAGTAATTGTTATTGGAACTCAAAAAACTTTATAGGTAAAAAATCACAGTTGATGTACATTTTTTGTTTAAACATTCAAGACGCTGTTAGGGAGATGAAATAATGGAGGAGAGTCAATTCATCACTTAAAAAGTCAATGAGATGAATGAGCAGTAGTACTGGAGACAACATATGGCTATGATGGAAAGAAAAAGTTAAAAAGGCTGATTTGAAGTCAACTTTGACTGCCATTTTTTAAATAAGTGACTTACTTGCAAATTTTAAGTGCGCGTTTGTAAGTGTGAATTTAGTTTTAAACCTTCACTTGGCATAATTATAAATTTGCTAAAGTTGATACCCCCTGTTATATGTAAGAAGATGTGTTACAGCCAAGTCATAAACGCTTGCGGAAATTTTGAAGAAAAAATCAAAGTTGTTCTGACCAAAAAATGATTTGACTATTCAGAAGGGTCTGGGATAGGTCGGGGGTGAATAGGCAAATCATTTTTTTGTGGGCGAAACTTTTATTTTTTTGTCAAAAATCTCGCAAGCTTTTGTGACTAAGCTGTAAATGTTCATTCCGTTATATTTCGAAATAAATATTATTAGCATCTCCTAGTAGGTGTCTATCTCTCTAACATTTTTTTTTTTTTTTTGACTGCTAGTAGATACCTTGTTTATTAAACAATTCTTTGTTGCTTATAAAAAATAATCTTTTCTGAAGTCTAAAATACTATATTTGTTACAGGTCGTAGGAATATTTATTTGTCATGTTGAATTTTCTTTTTTAAAAGATGTAATTTGACAGATTTTTCGATTTTCACCGCAGGAGAGTAGTCAACTTTTTGTATATGTGAAACTCGGCGCCAAGACTCCTGGACAATACTCATGTTTTCCTCTCCAAGCCAATTCATCAAACAAATCCTGCACAAGATCATGTGGCTGAAATGATGAGAGAGCTTCAGATAAAAATATTCTCCCAGTGAAACGCAGTAAAAATAGTATTCCGATCAATATTACTGTAGTTCTTTCACACTTTGGAGCTTTTACCTCCTGGATCAAACATAGGCAGAAACGTCGGTAAACTCTATCCCTACCGATCATATTGCTTTAGAGCCTAGGTGAACTCATGATACACGTTTTTTCAAACTTTATTTTATTTGACTTTGAACCCGTCATGGGTGAGTATGTAAGACATCATTTCCGTTTATAATCGTGTATTTAGATATACTTGAACCCCTCCCGTCTCAAATAAATGTAATAAATCAATAAATTCGGCCTTTATATAACAATTAAAGACACAAATTCCGCACCTCGAATATCGATTTCTTGTTTCGCCACACATTATGTGGTTATAATAAGGCAGGCAAGGCTAATATATCGCCAGAACACCCCATAGATGGCCTTTTAGTTTCACTTGGAATGCATTTTATCTTGTCAAGCCTTTTCGAGCAATCCTTTTTTAGAGAATTAACTACTGCGCGAAACGTACTTGTAACGTGAGAAAATGTTTCTGAAGAAAATAGTTCATCATCTGATTCTTTACTTCCACTCTCCTTGAACCACCTCTTGGTCAAAAATAGCGAACTAACAGATGTATATCTTTTAACTTACTACAGCTGGTGGGTTCATTATTAAAAAAATTCCACGTTGTTGACATACGCTTCAAGTGTCACATGATCAGTTGAAACAAATTGCTGTTGATATATCCGAAATTCCGGGGTCTTATCATTGCACTGCGACGCCCGATTCAATGCAAAGAGATGTCGCAGCACAATAATACGAGGCGCACATGTCTAAGATGTGACGCCCAATGCATTTATTGAATACAAAAAGTAGAGCTAATTCCGAAAAGCTTGCGTCTTTTTGAAAATGCTTTCCTTTCTTACCTCTCCCAGAATGTGACTTTGGGCCAGATATATTTGAGGAATCAGGGTTGAGACAGTCCAATGGGCCAGATCCACATGGTAAGATGACCTAAACTCACATTCTGGGAGAGGTAGGAGAGCGAACCATTTTCACAAAGCCGCATTTTTTTCGGAATTAGCTTTAAGAATTACTAATGTTTGAAGAACAAGAGAAGTATATGCATGTGCTGCGAGGCTGTTGAGATATTAACAGTTGTGGATTTAGAATCAATTCATCAGCGTGTTTGGCTCAGTAGCTAAGCTAACAAACAAGCAACATGCAGATGCGTGTTCGATTATCGTATCGCGCCCTACTTTTCATCCTTCGGCATTAATAATGACATACAGACGACTTGACGTATTGTATTTACAGAGTTAAAGTCACAGAAAGTGACACCCAAAGTTTGATGATTTGACATCAACAAAAGTGACTCGCCCCATTGCGTTAACGATAACGATGTCTAAAGCAAACTATGGAAAGTTTATTCATACTACACAAAATCAAAGCTGAATAATCAAACCTCGGAAACCTTGCTCTACAAAGCCAAGAATTCGTGATACGAATGATCTATCTGAAATATTCTGTAGATCCTGTTTTGCTTTTTTATTTTCTTTTTTTCAGATTGGCAAGCAATGACGTACTATGAGATATTTCCAAGAGTACTCTAAGCATTAAGTTATGTTTAGGTGGTGAAAAACGTAGAGCGGCAATCATAAAAAACTACCTAGCCGCATGAGACTTAATATTACAGCAAAAAAGCTATTGGATGCACACAACCATGGGCATGATAATATGAAAGTTTACTGCTAAGCTTTAAGCTTGAATATATTTTTGTAGCTTGATCTGTATTCGATTATATCCTTAACTGCTTACAGCCAGATCCGAAAATATTGAGACAAAAATGAAAATTTACGAAAATTTATTAATAGCCCAAAAGTTGAGCTGCAGCATTTTTTTTGACATCTCCAATTCATTTTGTGGCAAGTGGGTTGATTTTTCTGTTGTTTCGCTCCTCTTCATCATCTGAGTTGAAGAAAAAGTCAAATAGATTGACACAAAATATATTGAAGATGTCTAAAAAATATTGAAGCTCAAGTTTTGGGCTGTCAATAAATTTTCGAAAATTTTCATTTTTGTCTCAATATTTTCAGATCTGGCTGTAAGTCATTATTTTATCTTGCGAATCCACGCGACCAATAATTAAAAAAAAAAAAAAAAAAAAAAAAAAGCTAGGTATGCGAGCACCAAGTCTAAGGAATGACAAGTAATGCTTTAGCATTGTCAAGTGAATAAATATGAGTAGTGATTTCTTAATATCTTGAATACCGAGAGTTAAGTGGGGAGAAAAGTCAAATGAAAGTTCTCATCAAAAACTCTATTAAGAACATAAAGTAGAAAAGATGAGTGGACTTTGATTAGCAAAATAGAGTTTGAAAAGCGACACTAGAGGAATACCTAGTTGAACATTTAGAGCGTAGCCCTCAAGAGATAACTCAGCTCTATTAATGCTGTTTCGTTGAAAATATCTGGAAATTATTGAATGCTATGTCACATGAAAACTAACATCTGGAAGCTACAATAATAATATTTATTTATTTATTTGCAACACATCATTGGCTTTCAGAAAAAAAAACACTTTTTAAATGTGGGAAATCTTAATTATTTAAGAACCTATTATCAATTTACTTTTTAATCTAATTAGAGCATGAATAATTTAAAAGAGAGCAGTATATGAACTGATTCTAGAAGTGAGGCATTAAAGTAAATATAAAAATTTATCTTTTAAACAATGTCCAATAAGGTCTTGTAGCATGCAAACAAAGTTTTATTTAACAATTTTATAAATCCATTCATTTGATTGTTAAAAAATACACCGAACACCAAAAAGAATGGCTACCAAATTAGGAAAATGTAAATCAACTTGCCATTCCACCATTAATGCTTTCTAGCTACTTCTTTATGGTGACAGTCACGCCATCTGCACAACATACTGGTCACCGTCATTTAAAACCTTGATAGATGGAATTAGTGCGGAATATTAAGGGACACATAACGGTTATTCGCAGTAATATGTACAGTAGATCAAGAAAGTGAAAAAAAGAATATCATCTAGGTGCTTCCTGTTCAGATATACAAATCATCATAAGAAGCCTTAAAAATGCTGGTTTGGTTTTTTATACTTTTGACTAACTGAATAAGATCAAAGCTTGTGCCGTAAAATGATGATGCTATTTATTTTAGCGATTGCAATCACATATCTATAACGAGCAAATAGCTGTTTTAGGACCAACGAAATTGGAATAAAACTCTCTACGTGACTCGGACATTGGAATTGTGTGAATAGCATATTTATTGGTGACTTCTTGAAGAAGAAAATTTTATGCCATGAAAATGTCTTTAGCAATCAACAATTGGAAGTAATTAAAAAGTGATTATATTTTTTAACATTTTCTTGAAGCCAACGACTTGAATAAAGTTTCCAAACAAAAAGGAATTAAACCTGAATGAGTAGACATGTAGAATTAGTAGGAGGCAAATTTCGCTCAACTTACAGTTAATGATAATTATTACGCAAATGTACCTAGCTCAAGCCCAACTTATTTTTTAGTGACGTTGTTTGTCGCCCTCAGTGATTCTCAGCTTCTCTTTTTATGTGAGAGTCGCCAGAAGAATCATCAGGGGCGCTAGTGGGTTTTTCGTGAGGCTGATGAAGAGAGGTAGGAGGTGCTCTGCTTTCAAAACCAGGGGGATACATATGACGAAAATCTCTCGACCCACTGATAACTTCATTGACGGAATAAAGATTTCTTGGGTAACCGCCACTTTGACTAGAGCCTTGCAAAGAATGCGTAGAAAAGGCATGAAGAGAAGGTATAGAAAGTTTCGAAGGTATAGATGTTCTGCGTTGAGCTTGTTGAGTATTATCCTCTTTATTGGAACCACCTAGGTCAGGTGATTTAAGGCCACCATCACTCGGCACGGGTGGAGGAAGATAGAGATTAGAAACGGGGGGGTTTCTGGGGGAAGACACTGATGATGGATCATTACGAAGATTAGGGGATGGAACTAAGGGATTTTCAGTAGATTGTGAGAATGAGGAAGTTGCAGTCAGCCAATAAGGATCAGAATTAGAAACTGTGGCGGAGTGCGGTGGCGGTCTGCCTTGAGGATTGGTATAGGACTGAGATGGAAGTGAACGATTGGCACTCGTATCTTGAAAAATGGGCGCCTGGTAAGGACGAGAAGTAGATGTTGAAAGGGGTGAAGACTCTCGCTGGGGCAGGGACTGATAATGTGATCCATAAAAGCTTGGATTGGCAGGCTGAGATGGAGTACTGGTGAATGGAAAGCTTGTTGGACCAGAACCAAGCCCCATGTAGGGCTGTCGTATCGGCAAAGATTCAGAGTAGTCCGAAGAAAACACTGGCGTAGTTGTTGGTATATAGTTCCAAGAGGAGGGACCACGATGAACTATATCAGACTGAAAAAGATCCCAGTCTTAATGTATTGCTAAAAAATGGGTTTTTTTTTCACTTACGCCTGGAAGCGGTGAACGATCCGATGAAGAGCCAGCTCTCCCCTGGGGACCTAAAAATGAACTTGAATTATCTTGAACTTCAGAATCGTCCAATCCCCCATCATCATCGTCATCATCATCATCATCATCAGCACTAGGGCCAGCAGCCACTTGGGATGATTTGGATCGAAACCCTGCGGGGGCTTCAAAATCGGCAGGCCGCCGATGCTCATACGGTGGACCATCAAACTAGCGTATCAAATTATCAATAAAAGGATTAGAAAAAAAAAGTTTTTCTAGGTTTTGAGTTACTAAAAATTGACAAAAACTTAATAGAAACTGACGCGAGCGTGTCTTTTCAAGGTGGCATCCAGGTCTCCGCTCGAATACCTGAGAAGAAGAAAGTCAATACACAATGTTTTTTGATAAGCTACTTTAGGGTTGCTATGTAGCTTTACGAGGAAATGGAGGGAAAGAGCAGGAGCAGGGGCTTGGTAAGAGGAGCTGTCTAGGCAGAGTGTATCTGCCATGATTTGGAAAAAAAAAAAAAAAAAAAAAAAAAAAGAGCGTTTCAACTCACTGATAAAGCTTGCCATTGCTAGCAAAGACAATGACCGCTACTTCAGCATTACACAAAACGCCCAGCTCGTATGCTTTTTTCATCAATCCATTTTTGCGTTTTACAAAAGTCACTGATCGGTTACGGTCATCAGCTATCGGAGCTATTTGAATCTTTCGCCGTCCCATATATGATAGTTTACTGAGTCGCTGAATCTGTCGGAGTGGAAGATGAATTGAGCGTTAAATATAAGTTATTTACCGGCAGCCTAAAAATACGAAGCAAAGATAATTTGTTGTCGGCAAAGTGGCTAATGAGAGCTTCTCATTAACAAGGAAAAAGTTTAAGATTTTGAATGGGCGGAGCGACGATATGTCAAAAGAAAAAAAAAAGAAAAAAAAAGTTATATAAAGGTGTAAAAAGAGTGATAAAAAAAGATAGAAAACACACAGAATAGGAAAAAAAAAGTATGAGCGAAAATCTAGCCAAGTATGTGTATTTATCAGATCTCAATGATCCCACGCGTATAATACTGAAATAGATTCACTCAAAATGTTGGGCTTTCGGGTTAAGCTCGCCTAAAAATGGGTGAAGACAGGACTCTAGAGTTCATGTCAACATATATAGAATAAAGATAGAATTAAGAGGAAAGAGATTTTTATCGATAGTTATTACGAAAGTTAAACAGTAGTTACAGCTTATGTCTGCAGAATCCATCGGGGATGGAGCCGAAAATTTGTACTCGGCATCAGTTGAAAGGTGGGAAAATTTAAAACATACTGACTTAATGCCTTAAGGTACACGCTTGTCGGTTTGATGTTTGCCTGTGAAATCGACAGTTGAGAGACACTTGATGAACGTAGGACTCAGCTGTGACGGTATAATTTAATTCTACAACTGTTGCGCTAATGAACAAGCATTTTTGAAGTGAGGAAGTCAAGGAATGCAAATGAATTTTGGGGAATTCCATAAAGTTTCTTGCCTACCCTTCTATCAATAATTTTTAAAGCAAAGAGACTCAAGTGGTGGTGTGTTGGTAAGGCAAGGATTCTTTGAAATAAAATACCTTGATGCTATTGTTTATACATTTACTTTATAGGATTGCGCGCCCTATGGGCATAAAACTATCCTTTATGTCTACTGCAAATGATTTTCTCAACCCGGAATTTTTTCCAAACAGAAAGAAAGGATGATAGATAGTCTGAGTCTTAAAACCCACCAATGCCCTTGAGTGATTTTGCAGCATATATTTATGAAAAAAAATAGTAGGCAATACAAACCCATCCCATATTGTGCTGCCCCCGGGTTAACGTGTATAGAAACTTGGGGTCTTATTCCGAGCAAAAGTCAAATAAGCTTCAAGTTGTCTGAGTAAAGACTATCCACTATATACTTGGCTCCATCCTTCCGTCACTCTCAATCAAACATGTTCTGCCACGAATCGAAACTTGTAGACTATCGACGCACTTGTGGATCCGCGTTGGTCAGATTTAAAATCCTTAACAGCCTGGCTTCACCACATCTGTATACAACCTGTAATAGTTACCTTCAAGATATATACATGTTCTGACATACCTATCGTAATACAGACATGAGTCATGGCAAGATAATTTTTATTCAGCACTACTACATCCATCACTGAGGTCATAAAATGATAATTTTAGATGGGTCACCCATTCGAGGTCGGGCTCTACTCGATGATGTCTTGTCTACGTAGAGAGGAGAGCGATACGATTTTTTAAAAATTTCAATTCATAAACTACAATTTGGTATTGACAGACGATCATAGTGCCTCCACATGCTTATGTATGTATGTACCACCCACACTCATCTCGCGCTAATCTATCAAGACAAAATTTTCCGATTGAGTATTTTTGGCTTCTTTTTTTTTTCTAAGAAAGCTATCATCCCCAATTCACTTTTGTATCATTCTAAAAGTTTGACATGTTTAGTGGCAGCTGCTCCCAAAGGGGTTTGAGGTTTTGAACATATTCCGAATACGTTCATCCCCTTACAATTTCATTTACATTCTACTTTAAGCCCAAAAAAAGGATATCATAAATATCTACTTGTTTATGGATATGAGCATTGATGAACAATGATCTAAAGGCCTCCATTTTTAATGCCATTCATTGCACTACATTTCTTTCATCTTAGCTTGCTCCATACGATGCTCAATCAAAGCAATCAAATAACCATGGGTAGTTCAGATGTTGGACTGGTTTATTACCATCAACAATTCATATTAACGCAGCACCCGAAATGATGTTCGCTAATCGTTTATGGTGGATCAAAAAATTACTCGTAGTTTCATACCTACTATGGTTTCATGTGCTCTAAAATTACTTCTTTGAACTAGTATTGTCCAGAACACTGACAAAATTTGACAAGTGCGCAAGCGTTACAAATTCGCTCGCTACCGTCAATATCTAGGATTCGCCAGTACAACAATATCGGGAAAGGTCGATGCACTTTTGCCTAAATTTTCGAAATTTAAAGACAGAAAAAATGACATTTGATTGTCAAATTAGCAATTTTTGTTTCAAGCAGGCCACTTTTGCTGTCAAACATCAATCTTAATGTCTAAAGATTTCGAATTTTTTTTTACAAAATTGCACCAACCGTTTCCGATATAGCTGTAATTGTATTGATTAGCATTTGTTTTCAATTTTTGTATATAGCCCTTATAAAAGATGTCCGATATACCCGGTAATTTGGATAGGGAGGCTTTGAAGGGACTACCTTTTTTGCTGCTTCGGAGACCATTTTTCTATTTCAAGTCTCATTTGGGCATTTTCACCTTAACCAACTAAAAGAAAAATAACCCCAACTTTAAGGATGAGAAAAAATAATGGTAATCTAACGCTAGCCTCCAGAGAATCAAAATAATGATAGGAATCTAACACTAACCTCTACAGCAGGAAAAAGCAAGGTTAATCTAACACTACAGCTAGACCAAGAAAGATTTGTGAAAATGCAAATTTTCTTACAACTTTTTGCCTTTCCCCGTGCTCCTTTTGGACACAACGTGAGCACGCAATGGACCAATTGATCCTGTAAACAGCCATTCACGATATCCCATCCTTCCAATGTATGTATATATCCACAGTGTACAATTCAATTTTGCACTACAAGTATTATTTTTGAAAATTAACTTGGCATTGCATTCAAATTGGACCATTGTGTGTCCGCATCATGTCCCAAAAGGAGGGTGGGGAAAGGCAAAAAGTTGTAAAAAAATTTGCATTTTCACAAAGCTTTCTTGGTCTAGCTGTATCATTAATGGAGGGCAGTTGCAAGAGAGAGATACTGCTAACTTAATAGGGGGAAGGCACTAAAAATAGACAGGTGGTCTCTCCGTTGGTCCCTTCAAGGCCTCTCTTTGGATATTGTAAGTAGAGACCATACAAACTCGATGTTCTCAATTAGGTAGAAAATAAGATCTATCTATATCTTTTCACAAGATGCAACCAATGGCCAGACCGGCATCTGTCGAAATATGCTCTCAAAAAATCCTATCAAGTTGGCCGATTGGTAGTGCGTATTGCTGTACTGGAGAAGAGTTTTATGAACATCTGAAAATTTTGACGGCCAAGGAGACGTATATCGAGCTGCAGTGCTCTAAAGAAATTCAATCTACAGCCATATTGACAATGGTTGGTGCACCTATGCAAAAAAAATCAAAACATTTAGACAGAATGATTGGCATTTGGCAGTGAAAGTGACAAATTTTTGGTGAATGTAGGCTAAATTTCCTGTCAATGTCAATTGACCTGTCCAAAAGGTTTGAATTTTTTTGCAAAACGGCACCAACCGTTTCCAGCTGTACTCAAAATTGTTATGCTACTCTACTCGCCGAGCAAAACTCTCGGCACCGGCTGCTTGGGAAAACAGTTACAGCTGTTAACACATAAAATAGAATTTACCAAAGCCAACGCGTCGGCCGCTTAAGTGCAAGATGTTGTGTCTAAGCGTGCTCTTTTGTTCATACAACAAAATCGCTGACATGTCTCAACGCTGAATGAACGCCCCACAATGTAGCTTCATTATTTTGACAATTTGCAAAAAAAGAACTTCCACTATTTACAATGATTTTAGAAAAAAATTATGGGACGCCTTAAAGGGACCACCTTTTTTGCTGCTTCGGGGACCATCTCTCTATTTTTAGTCTCATTTGACCATTATAACCTTAACCAGCTACCAAAACAATAACCCTAACTTCAAGAATGAGTAAAAGTAATGATAATCTAACACTAATTTCTATAGAATGATATAGTGATAGAAATCTAACACTAATTTTTACAGCAGGAAAAAGCAAAGGTAATCTAACACTTCATATCATCAGTAGAAGGGATTCATAAGTGAGAGATACTGCCGACTCAGTAGATAAAAATAGAAAAGTGGTCTTCCGGTTGCAGCTCAAAACGATGGTCCCTTTAAGGCCTCCCTAAATTATATAGAATTACGAAGCGTGAGAAGGTAAACTAGAATATTATTTTGAAGATTATACTGTACAGCTTTATTGAGCTTATTGGAGATAATTCCATATGAGTGTCAGATTACAGCTATAATGCAGGTTTAGTGTGCTTGAATATGATGGGAAAAAAAGAGGATGATACAGAATATGATATGTAATGGACGAATTATCACTAAATGGTAGCCATAAAGTGTTATCTACATGTTCATCAGAAAGTAAAACCAAACATTATTGACGTGAACCAATTCTCCTATAATTTAAAATTTAAGCAATTAAAATTTTATTAAGAGGATTAGAAGTAGTCGAAGGAGGATGGATGGAGAGGTACAGCTAATCCTGAAAAGCTTGCGATTGTTTTGCATCCCATTCCCAGCCAAAATCATGAATTTAGGTCAGCTGACCTAAGCTTTTGGCGGAGATGAGAGGCAAGACAACCGCAAGCTTTCCAGGATTAGCTGTAATATCCTCAAGAAATTGTAAGGAATTAGAGTGAGATGATATAAGTGATAAAAGGTTCACATTGAAGAGTTGGTAAGCCTAGAGTAGGAAGATTGTGAATCTGGGTTTTCAGCTAACTCTCCTATTTGTTCCAAAACAGAAAAATGATCCAATTACTTGAAGGATAAATTATCTGATAGACTAATTCCTTTTATATATTTACGTAATAGCAGGACATGCTATCCAACTTGAAACATAGCTGGCTTTTGTTAACAACGTAAATAACGAATTCAAGCCATTTTTTAAAGCCAAAGCATCAACAAAATCTTGATGAATAGAGTGTAGATGCTGATAAAATCTTACGACCAAGGAAGCCAAAAGATGTCTAATCATTACTTGGGATCTTTTATGAAAGCCTTTAAGGGTAAAAAAAAATTAAATCATAGTAGAGCTAGAGATGGCATTTGTCAGTGTATGCTAGTATCTAAGTATGATTTAATAATAAATATTAATGGTCCAACTACTTATTGATAAATGATTTAGTGATTAAACCTCAGGGGAAGACTGATAAAATAGTTATGCTCAGTGTTAACTCACAATATTTGGATTGGTGCATGCTAGTGGTGGAAAATAGGTTAATAATGTCAAAATAATCATTCACATCTCGCTTTCTCTCTACTCAGCTTGCCTTGTTGATTCCTGCATTACCTCTGCTCAGTTTTCCTTTTTTCTTGTATATCCCTCTTGTTCTGCTTTATCCTTGCATTTGCTGCCTGAGCTTGCTCAGTTACTAGTATCTCCCTTTTCATTATGTTATTAGTTCCCATTATACAGTATCCCTTTCTGTCACTTCGTAGCACTATGCCCTTGTTGTAATCACCCTGTAAATGGGACTCCTCCCTGAGATAAAAGGTGCCACTCATTGTACCTTTTTCTCAAGTGAGTCCCTCCTATTTACAGGTTTGTCCTCTTTTTATTCTTCATTACTCCATCCCTACTTATGATTATCTCAACCTTTAGATATAACTGGCTCATTAATTTTCTCAAGTCGCGCATTACTAATTTACTCCTTGGCTTTATACCAAAAACAAAAAAGGGGTTTTTGGCTGACAGATTATGAGACCAGGTGTCATCTATACCCTACTCTTCACACTTATCTTCTTCCTGCTCTACTCCTCTGTGCACAAAGTATTCCTCATTCTCCAAATGCAGTCAACCAAGGTAACCACAACTACCCATGGCATCCCCCTCCTAACTAAGGAAAACTACCCTTTTTGGTCTGCCAAAATGAGGGCCCTCTTTCTCCAGCATAATCTCTACAATCTTGTGCTCTCTGATGCCAAGGCTGACACTAATGAGGACGCTACTGCCTAGAAGATCCGCATTTAAAAGGCATCAGGGTTCATCCAACAGTTTCTCAACCCTTATCATATGCAATGCTTTGTTACCACTGAAAACATTATCCTACCCCATCTCCTCTGGAAAACCATTGAGAGTCATTACCATTCCTCAAGTGAGAGTAATCAGATGCCAGTTTTTCAAAAATTTACGCATGTTACCTACCCTGGGGATATTCTGAAATTCATAGAGCTCATCAAAATCCTGGAATTTGAGTTAGGAGCTGTAGGAGTTAACCTCAATCAAAATCTCTTGGCCTCCTATTTCCTTTTTAAGCTCCCTGCTGAGTTTAACACGTTCTGTGACGCTCAAAAGGAAACTGCCAGTGCCCAAGGTGAACCACTTACCATAGCAAAACTCATCTCTGCACTCAACAATCACTTGCTTTAAAATGAACCTGTCACCACTTCTCAGCCCACTGCCCTTCAAACTATAGACCACCATTCTTATGAAATCTGTTCAGGAGGTAAACACAACCCTAAAACTAAACACTCAGAACATGAATGTTTCCAACTTCACCCTCATCTGAGAAAGGAGCGCTCCAAAAACAATGCAAAAATGAACTTTGACATTGATCTCTCTTTGATCGAACAACTTTCTCCTCTGTGTCTCTCTACCTTTTCACTCAACTCCAAGAAAAACTTTGTCCTTGACAGCGGAGCTACAAGACATATGATTTGTGACAAGTGCATCTTCACTCAATATTTGGAGAAAGTATCCTTGATCTCTTTTGGCGACAACTCAACCATTCAGAGTAAAAGACAGGGCACTATTAATTTATTCCTTAAAGACCAATCTGTTCATCTGTTGCACTGCCTTTATGTTCCTTCCTTAAAAATTAATATGATCAGTCTCACTGCCCTCCAGAGAAACTATGCCAATCTTACCCTCAATCTTCAAGGCAATGTTTTCCGCCTCACCAGTGAAGGGGACCAACTTATTGATGGTCAAATTGATAATAATCTCCTTATTATTCAATCAGCTTCCAGTAAGTTGTTTTCTCCTGTTTCACTCCTTTCTGATACTGACTCATATACCCATTGGCACAACAGATTAGGACACCCTGGCTGGCATGTCATGGATCAACTCCTAAAAACTCGCCTGCTTTCCTTTGTTCCTAGTCCTGATTTCTTTTGTGAATGCTGTGTTAAATCTAAACATCATCAGCTTCCCTTCCCTGGCTCTCTTCCTAAAGCTACTCATCCATTAGAATTCCTTCATGCAGACTTGAGTGGTAAAATATCTCCTCCATCTGTGGGAGGAAATTTATATTATTATAAATTAACCAATTATTTTACTTCTTATTGCTTTATTTATATCCTGCACAATAAAGATGAAAACTTTAAAACTTTTGCGCAATTTGAAAAATCCATTGAATTATCCCTTGATACAAAAATATGCCATTTAATTAATAATGGAGGAGGTGAATTTGTGAATCATGAATTTAAGGAGTATCTCCTTGAGGAAGGCATCCAGATGAACACCACTTCTCCCTATACCCCTCAACAGAACCCTGTTTCTGAAAGAGGGAATAGGACTACTACCAATGTATACAATCCTATAGTACTAGCTATAGGCCTTGACCAAGGGAGTTGGAGAAAAACCAGAGATAAAATCCCCTGTCCCTTTAGAAAAATAGAGTGAGATTTACTTGCTAAAGTAAGTTGGTTCCTGTTTGCTAAAGCCCCCTTTTCAACACACTTGACTGCTTGATGAGCCAAGAAAGTAGTCCCCAGACAGACTGCCAGACCAAAGAACTGAAATGTAGACCAATGTCCACACCAGAGAAAGCAAAGATACTTGATGTGGGCTGAAAATTCACACCAGAGACAGCAATAATACTTGATATAGCTTGCAAGACTATACCAGAGAACCTGTTGCTAAAGTTGAGTTAAATGAAGAACTAACCTTGCAACCAACACAGCCAATTGTGGCCAAAAAACAGTGAAAACTGAGTGAGGAACAAGGATATCACCTCCGGATGGTTGTATGATAATTAAAGTTGCCCCAAACTGTCTTATTCACTATGTACACACAGACCACTATCTAAGAGCCCATGCACACCAAAGAATTTGGCACCTGTACCAGCCAAATTGAATAAAAACCCGCCAGAAGCGCTCCCCAACCTTCTAAAACCGAGGCGGGCAGGCCGCCTGAAGCCAGAAAACCAATAAAAACATCTAATCTACTTAGAAAAATTCACTACAACTACTAAAACCCTTAAAACACAAAATTACGCTATAACAACATTGTGACATGAAATATAGAGCTAAATTATCCCTATCTAATGGTACTAAGCACTTAACCCTAAGACTTAAGGTTAGCCCGTAAAACACAAAAAACAAAATTAAACAGCTATCTTTTATAAACGAAAAATGAGGAAATGACCCCTTAAAACTTAGAATATGAAAAATATTAACAAGACATGAAATATAGTAAAAACCCGGGGCTATCCAATGATAGTACCCACATACCCGCAGTCCCAATATTCATGGAATAAAACCAGAAAAACACCCAATTCTTCAACAGATGCCAATTAAGACATGCACAAACAGCGCCAAACAACACAACAAAGGCCCCTGCCAAAGTTGGAAGACCACATCCTCCCTCCAATTAAGAATGTCCACATTCTTTCTTCATCAAACCACCATGTTCAACCTTCTTCCCAAATCTGCCTCTGAAATGGGTCCTTGCCAATACTGCATTGACAATAATCTAATCTGCACCATCACACCTCCTGTCCATCCATACAGAATGTCCTGTGATGTCTGCCACTCAAGAAAGAAGACCTTCTACAGACCTGGTCCATTAGCTTTGTCACGCGCCATGTGACACTCGAAGCGAAATTAACTCAATAAATCAATAATATTGAGTCCTAAATCTATACTCGAAGCGCAGAAAGCAATTCTCCATAGCAACTGCGATTTTCCTTTGTGTACTGCTATTTAACTGCGCTAGCCTAAACTCTAAATCTAAATTAGTCAATCTCCCAATAGGGTACCTTAGTCCTTTTCAATAAGCGACGCACAGCGCTAGGATCAACAAAATAGTATAGTAGTAGTTTTTTTCCATTAAAGTTGTTAATTAATTAAGAGGGACAAATTGAGCATGAATGGATATTTAGTGGAGAGGGTCTAAGTGTATTTTAGTAATGGTCAATGGAACGGGAATGCTGTGATGGAAGGGAGGTCAATGCGAGGAGGAACAAAGGATATAAAAGGAGTTGAGTATTTGGTTCGATATTCCTTAGAATTAAATTATAATATCGTAGTTACATTAATAGTGGAAAAAACCTTAAAAGTTAAATCATTGTTATTGTATCTTTCTTTTACCTTCTCAAATATTCATTTCTAAATCCTAAATCTTTGATTATTGAGTTTCCAACCCTTCGTGTGATTTTAAGAATTATTATTACCTTGGAACTAGTTTATAATTCTTCTCAATCGAACCTCGAACCTATAGCTATTACTTCAAGTGACCTTCGAATCATTTCCTCGAATCATTCCTCTGTGCTTTGAAGAAGTTTCTAAAATACCTCATCTCACTTACAGGAACATCCTCGACCTTGTGCATAGGTCGTCCGGTGACAGTATAATTTAATTCTCCGTAGTTCTCATTCTTTGCACTACTATGTCTTCTTAGGTGCTTCTAAAATTTTAAATGGCACCTGTCCAACGCACTCCTCCTACGGGCGCTACTACTAGAGCTTGCGCTAGAGGCAGGCCAACAGCCACAAGGTCTGTTTCTCGCACTCACTCTTTGGAACCACTCGACCTTAGGGAACAGCAACATTCAGTTCAATCTGTAGAAGACATTCCACAAGATTTTGAGGATTCTAGTGATGAAGAAGAAGGAGAGGATACAATGCTAAACTCTAAATCTAAATTAGTCAATCTCCCAATAGGGTACCTTAGTCCTTTTCAATAAGCGACGCACAGCGCTAGGTTCAACGAAATATTACAGTAGTAGTTTTTCATTAAAGTTTTGTTAATTAATTAAGAGGGACAAATTGAGCATGAACGGATATTTAGTGGAGAGGGTCTAAGTGTATGTTAGTAATGGTCAATGGAACGGGAATGCTGTGATGGAAGGGAGGTCAATGTGAGGAGGAACAAAGGATATAAAAGGAGTTGAGTATTTGGTTCGATATTCCTTAGAATTAAATTATAATATCGTATTTACATTAATAGTGGAAAAAACCTTAAAAGTTAAATCATTGTTATTGTATCTTTCTTTTACCTTCTCAAATATTCATTTCTGAATCCTAAATCTTTGATTATTGAGTTTCCAACCCTTCGTGAGATTTTAAGAATTATTATTACCTTGGAACTAGTTTATAATTCTTCTCGATCGAACCTCGAACCTATAGCTATTACTTCAAGTGACCTTTGAATCATTTCCTCAAATCATTCCTCTGTGCTTCGAAGAAGTTTCTAAAATCCCTCATCTCACTTACAGGAACATCCTCGACCTTGTGCGTAGGTCGTCCGGTGACAAGCTTCTGCAACAGCTTCACCTCCACCTCAACCTGGTCCATCTTCTACCAGCACCAAAAGATCTGTGCAATCCATCTTGATTCCCAGATTAATCAAAAAGCTACACCCTTCCCAGAAGAGTGCCAAAACCACTAAAACAACAAGTTCCACAATCCCTGGTCCATCTGATGGTAAAAACTTCCATTTCTTCTTTCCACTTTATAAAAATGATGACTTCTCAGTTCCTTCATCTTCTGACAGTGAAGGATCCATTGAACCACCAACACCAAACCACTTGCCTGCAATTAAGGCCAAGTTCCAACAACACACATCTCAACAGAAACACCTTCTGCTAAACTACTTCCAATCCACTCCTGCTAGAGATCCACAGGACATTGAGAACAGAAGACACCTTATTCACCAGTTCAAGGCTAATTCTTAACACTTCATTTCATCTCTTGATTCCCTCTGTCATTCCAATAGTACTTGATCTTGATTCAGAAAAGAAAAATTTACCACACCCTCTATAGGATGTAACCACAAACAACCCTCAGTCTTAAGTCTTGGGGGACCATCCTCATTTTATAGTCTTGAGGGACTCAAAAACCCTCAGTTTAAAGTCTTGGGGGACTCAAAAACCTAAATCATAAACCCAGAACCAGAGATCAACCACATTAAGACACAGAGAAAAAACTAACATTCTGGGGTAATTGTGAATGGAGCCACCAGCCCATCAATTACCCCCAAACTTGCCTTTTCTAAATTCGGAGGCTCCCCCTGTGGATACCCTCCACCAATCTTTCAAAACCAACTCCAACAACAAAACCCATTCCTCAGTTTATAGTCTTGGGGGACTGAACCAACAACAATCCTCAGTTTAAATTCTTGAAGGACTAACACAGTGTTCAGTTTAAAGTCTTGATGGACTAATCTTGATAAAGTCTTGAAACCAGCCAGTTTAAAGTCTTGGGGGACTACCAGATCCACAGTAGTAAAAAAATTAATTCTTGAAACAATATATTTTACAGTTTAGAGTCTTGATGGACTAGCAGAATTTTGCATAAAATAGATGCAGCCAATTTCATACAGAATACACCTACAGCCAACCTGCTGAACTTCCACCTTCACTTCATCATCTACCCATCACTGACAAAAATCTCCTTCTTATCTCTTTCCATCATCTTTTCTTACCACAGATCATGGCTGGATCCCCTGATGTTGACCCCTCCAAACTTCCTTGCTTCACTGCTCCCAAGGACTATGCCTGCAACAGTGCATCCACATGTGCAGACCTTGCACATTCACTCTTCCAACTTCTGAAGCAAAATTCTACAACAGGGCCTGTGATTCTTGCTACTCCAAAAAGAAGAAATGTGACAGAGATTCCAACTACCCTATTCCTCCTCCGTCACCTTCTCATAAATACCTCTCCAGATCCCCTACAAGATCCCCAGATCTTGGTCCAGCCTCTTCATCTTTATCCTCAGCACCATCCAGAAGATCCTGGAACTCAGTTTCCAGAACTCTCCCAAAAAGGCCTGCTTTAACTTCCCAAGAAACTGCTTTTATCTCTGCTAAATTAGCTCCTAGGCTTCTAGACCGTGTCCAGGTGGCCCATCCGAAGTTAGGAAGCCCGCCCGCCTCACTAGACAGTGAAAATCAGGCTCAAAACCTTCAAAAACAACCAGAAAACAGCCAAATTCCTCCAATCAACAAAAACAACTCCACGCAGCCACCTTCCACTGCTCCCAGAGCAATGCAGCCAACCTTTCCAAGGTCCAAAAACTCCAAAATTTCCCAAAATTCTAGGAGACCTTCCAGAGGACCCCAGGAAGAAACCAGAGCACCCAAAACCACACCCAAGCAACTACTTCGCCCCCAGTTAAGGCAACAAAACTACACCTCTCCTCTGTCAGCCAAATATTCTTCTGACAGTTCCATTCCTTCAAAAGCATCATACAGAAGAGATCAATCTGCTTCCAGATCACCCTCTCCTGCCCCATCTTATAACAGT
The DNA here is from genome assembly GCA_030280995.1 of Hemileia vastatrix. NCBI lineage: Eukaryota > Fungi > Basidiomycota > Pucciniomycetes > Pucciniales > Zaghouaniaceae > Hemileia > Hemileia vastatrix. The sequence continues at coordinate 44,135,432 of JASXTE010000004.1, forward strand.
CCTGGTACTCCATCACCAGCACCTCATCCAACTGAATCAAGCAGAAATATTAACAACAGCAACAACAGACCTGCTGCTCCAACTAGGCCCGAGGAACATCAGCCTCCTAGTTCACCTTCTCATAACCTTTCGAAGGAAGACCAAGAGAATCCATATCTTTCCCTTATTGATCCACCTACTATTACCATTCCAAAATCTTCAGAAGTCCAAATTAGGGCCGCTTACAAATTTGATGAGCTTCCAATATGTAAGTACCACATTAATTCATCCAATTTCTTCAACAAAATTAATTACTGATCCAATTCTTCTTGTCTAGTTGGCACCCCTCCTCCTGAATATACTATTGGAGTTGGCCAACCTCTAGAAACTTCTTTGACCCTGGATTATGGAGACATGAAACAAAACCTCAGCACCATGTGTTCAAACATGCTGAAAGCCTTTGCCCTCCATGGACCTTTAAATGACTTTGAGAAAACCTTGAGGAAACAACTATTGGACAACCACTGGAAGATGTCTAGGATCATTAAGAACACCTTCCAACAATCCATTCCTGCCTCTTCTTCTTCCTCTTCAGAACTTCCATCCAAACCCATTCCTGCCCATTATAATCCATATAATCTCTCCAGCAGGATGCACTTCAAAGAACACAGTGCTTCCCACAACCCCAACAAAAAACAAAAACGACATCACAATCCAGACCAGCCTCCAGAAACTTTATCATCCATACAATGAGCTCCTGAAAAAAGATTAAAAACATAATAATAAATAAATAATAAAAATTAATAACTATAAATTCAAATTTTTTTTTTTTACATTCTACTAACATACTAAAATTAAAAATTGATAAATAAAATAAATAATAAAAAATAAATGAAATAAAATAAAAGATAAAAAATAATACAAATGGTATCCCCCAGCCAATTGATGAGCTGATCCCCTGATACCTTGCCCACATCCAAGTGCACCTTGATGTGGATATACCTTAAATAATTTAAATGATTTGAAATAAGAAAAATTAATTAAGGGTAAAAATGAGAATAAAAAATAAAAATGACATTAATGAAAATAAAAATAAAATAAAATAAAATGATAAAATAGCATTTCCCGGCCAATTGATGAGCCTTTCCTCACCAATGCTTGCCCACATCCAGGTGACCCTGATGTGGTAACACCCTATATTTTGATTTTATAATTTTAACAACCCCCATAAAAAAATTAAATGAAAAAAAGAGGAAAAAGAAAATAATCTGCAACTACTTTCTAGCAAAATCATAACTAAAAAATCAAAGAAAGTCCAGCTCCTTGAATGGTTCAGATTAAGAGAAAGTCCAGTAAGAAAAATTCCAGTCCATAGAAATGATCACTGGGTGGGCTCCCTCCAATATGTAAAAATGATGGAAGACCACCAATGATTCACCACCAAACCAAAAAAGCAAAGATAAAGAAGCCAGTCCCAAACCAGTTTAAAGTCATAGTGGACTTGAAACCTGAATAATAAACAACAGAACTAGAATTCAACTAGGAAAAACAAAAGACTTGAGACAGACATTCTGGGGTAACTGTTCTCCAGAGAAGCCAGCTCATCAGTTACCCCCACAATTTCCAAAATAAAATCTAGAAGCCCCCCCTGGGTACCTTCTAACAAAAATAAAACATCCAACACAATAAACCAAAACCAATAAGAGTGAGGAGCCCAGCACTTGAAAACCAAAGAAAATTCTAGTTTAAAGTCATAGAGGACTAAAAACTGAGAAAAGAAACCAATACTAGGGTTCAACCAAATTAAGAGAAAGGGTTTGAAACAGAAAATCTGGGGTAACTGTTCTACAGAGCAGCCAGCCCACCAGTTACCCCTACACTTGCCAAGATCAAATCTAGAAGCCCCACCCATGGGTACCTTCTAACAAAAAGTTTCCAACACAAAAGTTGCTCTGCAACACCAAAAATTCCAAAATTTAAAGAACGTTCCATAGTTTTTCCTCATTGCAGAGTCAATCTTCTTCATGTCTAGTGCCTCTGGGATAGAACCTCTTCACCTGGTCTGCAGCCACTCTCTTCTTTAAGACTGCACCATCCAACTCTTCCAAAACATAAGAATCTACAGACGCCTGTGATCTGACTCTGTAAAGTCCATTCCATCTGTCAGCAAACATTTTTCCCCACTGACTCTCCAAACTTCTATTATAAACCAAAACCAAACAGCCAGGTTTCAAGGGATTCCTGAGTTTATGAGCCAACTTCTTGTACCAGTATCTGACTGATTGATTCCTAATCTTCATCATTCTAGAGTATGCCTTCTCTTGACATTCCTCTCTACATTCCAACTGTTGCATCCTAGCACAGAGAAATTCTTCTGTTGAGTGCACGTCATCCCAATCAATTCCAAGATAAGAGACAGCTTCCAAGTCCACTGGTAGCACAGCTTTCTGACCAAACATTAACTCATAAGGAGAATAGCCAGTTGTCCTCTTCACAGTGACCCTATCAGAAAATAACACCAAGGGTAAATAATGCCTCCACTTTTCAGCACTATCCCCACACATCTTCACCAAAGCATTCTTAATAACTTGATAGCCTCTTTCAACCATGCCTTCTGCTTCAGGATAATAAGGTGTAGCCACTCTAACTTTAGAACCAACACTAGCGACAGCTTCTATAAATTCAGCACCAAACTATGGCCCGCCATCAACAGTCACCAACTTCATCAACCCATACCTATAAATCCACTCCTTCTTCAAAAACTATGCCACATTCTTGGCAGTAAAATAAACCAGAGGCACTGCCTCAACCCAACCAGACAAATCATCCCTGGCAACAATTAAGTATTTATACCTGCCCTCTTTAATATGGACAGCATCCAGATTGACTCTTCCAAAAACAGTTGTTTCACCAGTAGCATGGCCGACCTTTTTAGGTTTCAAGTGACTTCTTCTTTGACATTCTTCACAAGATTGAACCCAACCCTGCACAGCCAACTTCATACCTGGCCACCAAAATATGTCAGATACTCTTCTATAAGTCTCCCCAAAGCCTCTATGACCAAGGTCTTCATGAAAAGACTTCAACACAAATTCTTGACCCTTCTTCTGAGTCACCACAACTAGAGGATTAGGATGTCTCCTCCTCATCAACATTCTTCCTGACACAAAAAAACCAGGACTCTTCTTCTTGATTGCAAACCAAGTATCATAATCAAAACTATCTGGCCTCTCCAAGGTCAACAGATATTCCACCAAAATAGAATAAAACCCAGACTGACCCCAGGTCTCATCTTCAAAATCCAACAACACCACATCCAAGGGTACAATTCTGTCATCAAAATCACCAGTATGAACACGAGCCAATTGAGCAGCCCAACCAGGACACCAATCCTTAAATTTTGTCACGTCCTTCCCTTTCCACTGAGCCTTGTGAGAATCCAGTTCACTAACAAAAACACCCTTTTCCAATTTTGAGCTGTCCCAAACAACAACTCCATCTTCATCAACAAAACCATCCTGATCACCAGAATCAAGATCAGATCCAGCCAGTTTAGCCTCTTGGGGGAGGTCAGAAAAATCTTCAGCACCCTTTGTGCTGGCCCTAACCACTGGAAAATCCTCATCAAACTCTTCAGCCTCAGAATCTTCATCTGTAGGTGGCCTCCTTGATAATCCATCAGGCATTGTAAAATTTTTGCCTGGTTTGTGTACCAGGTCAAAAGAAAAATGTTGAATAAATGCCACCCACCTAGTCATTGGAGCATTTGGAAGACTAGGCGTATTGATCATCTGAACCAAAGATTTTACATCCACCTGCAGCTCAAAATGCTGCCCCCACAAAACTGTCTGTAGCTTCTTTAAAAATTTTGCTACACCACACAATTCCAACTTAGGTTGAGAATACCTAGATTCCACCTCATTAAACACCACAGACTCAAATCTTACTGGCCTGACCCTCCCAGTTTTATCTTCCTGAGACAAAACAGCACCAGCCGCAATGTAGCTTGAGTCCACTTCCAGATAAATTTTTCCAGCACCAACACCATAATCCAACTTTTGAAGAACAATATCTTCCCCAACAAACTTTTTCAACTTCTGAAAAGCCTCTTCACACTCTTCAGTCCATTCCCAATCTGCATCTTTCCTGGTCAACCTCCTTAAAGGTGAAGCCAACAATAAAAAATCCTTAATAAAAATCCTCACATATACACACACACCCAAAAATCCCCTGACTTTAGTAGTATTTTTAGGCCTTGGCCATGACTGTATTTTATTAATCTTTTTCTTTGCCATAATCCTTCCCTCTTTACATACCACATGACCCAGAATTTCCAAAGCCGGAACACAACAACAGAATTTTGACCCTGAAATGGTCAAACCAGCCTCTTCAATCCTAAACAACACTCTCTCTAGAGTTATTGCATATTCCAAACCAAACCTCCTTATACCAGGGTTCTCCGCTAACACCTCATTACCATAATCAGTGGATGGTCCTTTAATTCTACCATCATCAATAAAAATACCAGCATAAGTAGGAACCTCATCCTGCAAAATCCAAGTCATCTGTGCTTGATATACTTCCACTGAATTAGTTAATCCTTGAGGAAACCTAGTGTGATGAAATCTTCCCAAAGGAGTGTCAAAAGTTGTGAGAGGCCTTGAATCTGTATGAGGTTCCCTCTCATCATAACCACTCATAATATCACCCAAACCATAACATGCCCTTCCAGCAAAATCTTCAAAAAAATCCTCTGCACTTGGTGGCATACCAGCGTCCTTGATAGTGACTCTATTCAAGGCTCTAAGATCATGAACCACCCTCAACTTTCCATTCTGCTTCTTTACACAGAAAACCAGACTTGAGTAACTGGATGTCGATTGTTCGTATAACCCAGTCCTGACTCTTTCCCTAACAATCTCCACAAAATCTTCTCTGATAGCAGCTGGAATTGGAGTAGGTTTGATTTTCCAAGGTTCATGAAAAACCACAGGAATCAAGTAAAGTTCCCCATAAGAGTGCTTCAAAAAACCCCTTTCTTCCTCAACAAAAGCCACAGCTTTTTCCCTTAGCACAATAACGTGCAACAACAACTTCTTTTCTTCTTCAGGCAACCACCCATCAGGACCAAAATTAACAAATTTCAACCTTTCCACGGTCACCCTAGCCGTCTCTACAAATTCTGGAGGATTCTTCACCAAAGGAGTACAGTACGGATCTCTTGACAAAGGAGGTCTTTTCAAAGGCGGATTCAAGCCCACAGGCATAGGCTCATTGACAGGCTTAATCTTCTGCGCTACCTTCTTATACTTTACCGCTCCACCTTCAACTTGAGGGATCTTCAGGAATTCTTCACCACCTGACCTGGAACAAAAACCAAGGGTTTCCCCATTGCTCACATGTGTGGCCAAGGTAATGTTTTTGAAAGGTGTAGAAGAAACCTAGTGGTGCACAATTGTGAGGACTTACTTTTAGACCCCAATCTCACCACTCCAAAAATTTTCCGCAATTCCAAATCTTCATCCTCACTTCCGTCTTCCAAATCTTCAAATCTTGATTCATCTTCAGAATCCACTCTTTTAAAATTGTGCAGAATATCCTAATTCTGGAGGCCCAAAAATTGATCTTGATGATCTTCTTCCTTCATAATTTTCTGCAGTTAACCTCATGCTGGAGGCCCAAAAATTGATCTTGACAATCTTAACAAAAATATTTTGAATCTTCTTTCTTCATTATCTTCAGATTTTTTTTCTTGATTTTCTTAAATTATCTTGAAATTTTTATCTTCTTTTCTTGAGTTTTCTTCTGACCTACAAAATTAACATGGGGTATCCCCAATGCTCACAGGTGTGACCCAGGTAATGTTTTTGAAAGTTGTAGAAGAAACCCTAGCAGTGCACAATTGGGAGGACTTACTATTTGACTCCAATCTCACCGCCCCAAAACTTTTCTGCATATCTTTCAATAAAGATATATAACCAATCTTCTTCCTTGATATTGAATTAAGAATAATTGAGAATCTTGAAAGAGAACAGAGACTTGATAAAAAACTTGATGAATACTTGCAGAAAAGAGAAACATTAAAATGAGAAAGTTGAAAATCCACTTGGTATATCTCCAAGGGAGCTGACCTACTACAACCTGGGATTTCCTAATCTTGGGGAGAGGCTGCAGCACTAGGGTGATAAGCCCTCATTACTCTAAAAAAGACAGCCTCTCAATAGAGCCTGAGCCGCACTCCAAAAAACCAGAGGCAGCACCCACTTCCTTCCTTCTCCTGCAGCAGTCCATGCACTGGCACATTGAAGATAAACCAGGCCTGGTCTCCCAACCATCCTCTCTAGGGGATGACAACCTCATGTGAAGTCTCCTATCATCTTCACCAGTCAACTCCAAACTGATTCCCAAATCAAATTGATAACCAATTCATGCCTGAAAATCCATCAAGAATGGCCCACCCAAAACTGCTTTTACATTACCTGTCACGCGCCACGTGACACTCAAGGCGAAATCAGCTCATTAAATCAATAACATTGAGTCCTAAATCTATACTTGAAGCTCAGAAAGCAATTCTCCATAGCAACTGCGATTTCCTTTGTGTACTTACTATTTAACTGCGCTAGCCTAAACTCTAAATCTATATTAGTCAATCTCCCAATAGGGTGCCTTAGTCCTTTTCAATAAGCAACGCACAGCGCTAGGTTCAACGAAATAGTACAGTAGTAGTTTTCATTAAAGTTTTGTTAATTAATTAAAAAGGGGTAAATTGAGCATGGACGGATATTTAGCGAAGAGGGTCTAAGTGTATGTTAGTAATGGTGCGATGGAAGGGAGGTCAATGCGAGGAGGAACAAAGGATATAAAAGGGGTTGGGTATTTGGTTCGATATTCGTTAGAATTAAATTATAAAATCGTATTTACATTAATAGTGGTAAACCTTTAAAGTTAAAATCATTGTTATTGTATCTTTCTCTTATTTTCTCAATATTCATTTCTAAATTCTAAATCTTTGATTATTGAGTTTCCAACCCTTCGTGAGATTTTAAGAATTACTATTACCTCTGAAACTAGTCTATAATTCTTCTCGAACGAACCTCGAACCTGTAGCTATTACTTTGAGTGACCTTCGAATCATTTCCTCGAATCATTCCTCTGTGCTTCGAAGAAGTTTCTAAATCCCTCATCTCACTTTCAGGAACATCCTCGACCTTGTGTGTAGGTCGTCCGGTGACATTACCTTTAGCAATGTAAAAATGAACCTTCCCTGAGGCTCCTCCAACATCTAACTTCACAAACTCAGAAATTCCAACCAATTCAGTGATATGTCCACCAATCCCTCTCAAACTCCCACCAATACAAGTTTTGATGGGGAGGCCCAAATGAGTAGCCTCAAACAAAGAAATAAGGTTTATCTGAGAACCTGAATCCACCAATGCCATTGCCTCCCTGCTATTCAGAGTGACATTGACATAACCCAGAGGAGCAGAAAAATGAGTTTCCAACCCCTCATCAAGCTTTTCAGCAGAATCACAAATGTATTCCAACTCCCCAGAAGAAACTCTTCTCCTGGTCAATAAATTTTTCTGTCTGTCAGACAACCCAGGACTGATAGCATACAATTCCCCATAAGTAAGGGAAATCTGACCCTGATTCACCGCGCAATACAGGGGGCGGACTTGTTAGCAAGTCCGCAACCTTGGACTCAAATTCACCACAGATTGAACACACATTGAGCTATTGACAAAGGAACCATACAATCAGGGATGAACGCCACTCAGCAGAACAGTTATTGTGGGTCTTCAAGTAGAGCTCAGTAGGAGTTCAGTATGAGTTCAGTCTGAGTTCCATCTGAGTTCTGTCTGAGTTCAGGTTGGGGACTTGCTAGCAAGTCCACCCCCTTTATTGCGTAGTGATTCATCCTTTCCAGGACAGAGTCCATAACATTAACTTAACCAGAAACTACTGGCCTCTCAAAGTGAGCTCTTTGCTTCACTACCTTGGTCCTAGAAGCTTCTTGAGGACCAGCACCACCAACATATTTACCATTAACAGGAACCAAACCAGATCCCTCACCAGAAACTCTAACTCTGGCAGGCTTTGGAAATGAAGCCAAAGGCACATCCTCCTCAGAGTCAGAATCAACCTCCATTGGCATTGGCTCACCATTCATGTCCAGTGCACCAAAACTAGGAGGGCCCATGTCAGCCATACCCTTCTGCATATTGTACAGCTCCTCTTTGCTGTACCTCTTCCTAGCTGCACTCAGCTTAGGATCCACCTTTGAAGCATTTGGCTTTGGTTGGGCCTGAGAACTGCTCTTAGATCTTCCCACCTTCCCTACTTCCACATCATAAACACCAGCCAAGCATTCTCCACTTGACTGTCCACCACAGGAAACTTAAAACCACCAAAGGAAGTAGAAAAAGAGACCTTATTGACCTCCTTCCCCTTTTCCTTGACGTCATCATCCTCTTTACCAGAAGACTTCCCCTGATCAGGAATCTCCTCAAACCTTGGCCTCCTTTGATTGAGACCACCCCTTCTCCTGACCAAATCAACAGGAGCCTGCCCCTCACTGGGCTTCACAAATGATCTGTCAGGGAACTTAAAAAACCTGCCATCAAATTCCACCTTTCCTTCAGACACATCCCTGTTCAATGCCAAACAATCATTGGACCTGTGCCCCCTCCTGCTGCAATAAGAGCAGACCCAAGGATCACTCCTACCAGCCCTCCTATAAAAATCTCTAGGCTGAGAAGGTGCCTTATTGACCTTCTTAGCCTCCTGAACAAAAATATGCAGCTGCTTTGTGAGATCAGCCAACTTCTCCACCACTGGGTCCCTCTCCTGTTTGGGAACCTGCACCATATTCTTCTCCTCCTTCTTCTCCCTAACTTCCTCTTCAGCTAAAGCCTCACTGACTTTGCTGACATATTTGGCACACCCTTCCTGATAAGTGTCCACAGCCAATAACTTCAAACGGGCCTCAACAGCCTCCTTAACCTTATCCAAGGCAGGCAACTTCTGGTCCACACTAGAAAGAGCCTTCATAAAGTCCTTCCTTGACAGCTCCTTCAACACATCCATCCTGACATCTCTAGCCAGGGCAGACCAAAAAACATCCTTGAAAGCATTTTCATGTGCCAGCTCCTCCACTTCCACCAAGTATTCCACCATAGGATCAAACTGTAGCAGAAACTTTCTGTAACTATGCAAGTTACCAACACCACCATAAGATTGCCATTCACTGACAACCTTGTTCAGATCCACCATAGTGAACCTGACACCCCATCTATCTACCATCTCCCTACACAATAACTTCCAATCCCTCTTCTTGTAGCAAGACATGGCTACAATCTCCTTATCCACTGCCCTATCACCAATGAAGAAGATAATCTGCTTCACCATGTCCAGGTAAGATGCACCATCCACTCCAGCAGCAGTTTCATACTTCTCCAGAAACCGCTTGACATCCTCCCCATTAAACTTGGTACCCTCCCAAGTTTTAATCCTAACACACTCCTTGACCATCACAGCAGGAGGACCATCTCCCCCACTAACAGTCACCACAGGAATAGAGGAACCAGAAGCCATTCCTCCAGACCAAAACACCAAAAAGAGCCAACCAAAGAAAACAGAGATTCCAAAGAACTAGCAAGTTCTACACCCCACGTTGGGCACCAGAAATGTAGACAATACTATAGTACTAGCTATAGGCCTTGACCAAGGGAGTTGGAGAAAAACCAGAGAGAAAATCACCTGTCCCTTTAGAGAAATAGAGTGAGATTTACTTGATAAAATAAGTTGGTTCCTGTTTGCCAAAGCCCCCTTTTCAACACACTTGACTGCTTGATGAGCCAAGAAAGTAGTCCCCAGACAGACTACCAGACCAAAGAACTGAAATGTAGACCAATGTCTACACCAGAGAAAGCAAAGATACTTGATGTGGGCTGAAAATCCACACCAGAGACAGCAATAATACTTGATATAGCTTGGAACACTATACCAGAGAACCTGTTTCTAAAGTTGAGTTAAATGAAGAACTAACCTTGCAACCAACACAGCCAATTGTAGCCAAAAAACAGTGAAAACTGAGTGAGGAGCAAGGATATCACCTCCGGATGGTTTTATGATAATTAAAGTTGCCCCAAACTGTCTTATTCACTATGTACACACATACCACTATCTAAGAGCCCATGCACACCAAAGAATTTGGCACCTGTACCAGCCAAATTGAATAAAAACCCTCCAGAAGCGCTCCCCAACCTTCTAAAACAGAGGCGGGTGGGCCACCTGAAGCAGCCCAGCCTCCCTGAAGCCAGAAAACCAATAAAAACATCTAATCTACTTAGAAAAATTCACTAAAACTACTAAAACCTTTAAAACATGGAATTTCACTATAACAACATTGATACATGAAATATAGAGAAAAATTAGCTCTATCCATTGGTACTAAGAACTTAACCCTAAGACTTAAGGTTAGCCTGTAAAACACGAAAAACAAAATTAAACAGCAATCTTTTATAAATGAAAAATGAGGAAATGTCCCCTTAAAACTCAGAATATGAAAAATATTAACAAGACATGAAATATAGAGAAAAACCGGTGCTATCCAATTATAGTAACCACATACCCTCAGTCCCAATATTAAAGGAATAAAACCAGAAAAACACCCAATTCTTCAACAGATGCCAATTAAGACATGCACAAACAGCGCCAAACAACACAACAAAGGCCCCTGATAATGTTGGAAGACCACACCAAAAAGGCAAAGGCCCTTCTCATTCATGCTAATTGTCAGTGTATCTAGTATTTAAGTATGATATAATAGTATTTATTTATTGTCCTACTACTTATTAATAAATTATTTAATGATTAAACCTCAGGGGAAGACTAATAAAATAGTTATACTCAAATAAAACTCACAATACTTGGATTTAAATGCGTGCTAGTGGTGGAAAATAGATGAATATAATATAGTTATAGCTTATATAAAGATAATATCAATTTATAATGGCTTTTTAATATATCTTTGAATAATAATAATTGTGTTATAATGTTTATTTGAATTGTAGTAAGTGAATGATGTCTAATAACCATCAAAAGCCTCCCTTACTTATACCAAAATCCACTGGAGTGCACAGACCTTCAATCTAGATGATGTCACTGCTATCCCCAGCAATTACAGCACTGTGAGGGTCCATCACCTCCCCATGGCGTCCACTTCAAGCTGATTCAACACCCAGACCTCCAGTAAGGACCCTCCATCACAATTAATGATAACACAGACCTATACCATAAATAGAAAATCCAGATAAAAGCGGATACCATAAAGAAACAGGTAAAATAACTCATCCAAAGAGAATATAATGAAACACAAAGCATATAAAAGAAAAAAATTAAATTTCCAAGCCCCCAATAAAATCCCCAAGCATCCATATTAACCCAGCAATGACTTCCCAACCCATAAATCTGTGAATATCCATCCAAGGAAGCAGATTAAGTTGTCCAGACTGAGTGTATGTGCCTGAAATAGATGTTTATGCTTCTTTAGGCATAGTGAGTCCACTGGATACGTCCATATGACCTAAAATAAGCAGAAAAACAAAGGTTATAGGCTATTAAGAGGCTAAAACCCAATTATATACCTAAACATACATAATATACTGAATATGAGATTTATGTATACATATAAGCTTATGTATGTCAATAATTACTTCATATCACTTATGATAAGTATATTATGACTCCTTTAGCACCTTAATAAGTATTATTAGGCTACGGATAAGCTATTTAAACTATTATAATCTATATAATAGAGTAATAATTATATATATATGTAATATAATCATATATTATTATTTTAACCTTATTTTTAAGATATAAGCTTAATGTACTTAAGGTTATCTTATTTTAAGTATAAGAAATACTCAGTACTAGGGATATCTAGGCTGACACTAATTTACCTCCCAAGTTATGGGCTGAAGCCGTGATAACTGCAGTATACCTCTACAAACGCACTCCCACTTCCACTCAAAGTATGCTCTCTCTCTACAAAGAATTGTTTGGAGTACCTCCTAAACTTCAGCATCTTCGCACCTTTGGGTGTAGTGCCTACGCTCTAACACCTAAACACAAGAGAGAAGGAAAATTTTCCTCTGCGGATAATCATTTGATCCTCATTGGATTTGATGAGAAACTTAGTTCCTACAGATTACTTGATCCACAAACTCACCGCCCCTCATACTCACACAATGTAGTCTTCAATGAAAAAAAAAATTCCATATAATTCCCTATGCAGTCCTACTTTATCTTTTCCTCTTCCATATCCTCAAATCACTGAGGAAACTCCAGATTCTCCCTCCATGCCTTCTATACCTTCTTCTACATACAAAAATACCCCCACTTCACCTTCTATTCCTCCAGCATCAGAAGCTCATGAAACTCCTCCTGCTCCAAGAAGGATTCCAGCTGCTGAATGTTTTACCTATATTCCTGAGACTGAAGCACCACCACGGGAAATTAAATCATTAATCAATCCCAACAATATCTTAAACTATCCTCAAACTCAAAGACAGCCCAATCAATCACTCATGTCTAACACTTTACCTCTGGGAGTTGATGTTTGTATCCCCAAACACTACCATGATGCTATCACCAGTACACATGGTTCTTCTTGGATCAATGCCATCAATGCTGGGCTTCTCAACATGGACACTCATAAAGTTTGAAAAAATTGTGAACTGCCTCCAGACGCCAAGCCCATTCTTTCTACCTGGGTTTTTACTGTTAAAGAAAATAGTGACAGGAGTATTTCTAAATTTAAGGCTTTCCTCTGTGCTCAAGGCTTTTCTCAAAAACCTGGTATTGACTATTTTGATACATATGCATCTACTGGCTGCCTGACCATGCTCCAAGTTCTCCTGGCTATGTGTGCAGAACACAACCTTCAGATGGAACAAATGGACGTTAAGGGTGCCTTTCTCCATGGCTCTCTTGCAGAAGAAGTGTACATGAAAGTTCCAGCCGGTGTCCCTACAGAGCCTCATTTTCAAAAACCCACACTTAAATTAAAAAAATCTATTTATGGCCTCAAGCAATCCCCGAGATGTTGGTCTCAGGAAATCAATGGCTTCTTTGCCTCAGTTGGTCTCAGTGTCTCAGAAGCTGATCCATGTCTGTTTCTATCTAAAGATCCTAACAATCCCATCTATGTCTATCTTCATGTGGACAATCTTGCTGTCTTTGGAAAGGATCTCACCAAATTTAAAATTGCCATTGCAGAAAAGTACAACATGGATTTCCTTGGAAATTTAAAATATTTCCTAGGAATGAAAATTTCTTGTCATAGTGACCTCAAGACAATTAGTCTGTCTCAGCCAACCTACATTCTCAATCTCTTGAAGTCATATGATATGCCCACCTGCAAATCAGTTGCAACAACTATAATTCCAGATTATCAACTCACTATTTCCACTGCTGAAGAAAAACCTGAATTTTCCAAACTTAAAGTGAACTACCATATTTCAGTTGGTTATCTAAACTACCTTGTGCAATGTTCTCAACCAGACCTTGAATTTGCTGTAAGCCAACTCTCTCAACATCTTGAAGAGCCGGTGTGGTCTTCCAACATTGGCAGGGGCCTTTTTTGTGTGATTTGGCGCTGTTTGTGCATGTCTTAATTGACATCTGTTAAGGAATTGGGTATTTTTCTGGTTTTATTCCATGGATATTGGGTCTGCAGGTATGTGGGTACTATCATTGGATAGCCCTGGTTTTTCTCTATATTTTATGTCTTGAAGACATTTTTCATATTCTGAGTTTTAAGGGGACATTTCCTCATTTTTCATTTATAAAAGATTGCTGTTTAATTTTGTTTTTCATGTTTTACGGGCTAACCTTAAGTCTTAGGGTTAAGTTCTTAGTACCATTGGATAGAGCTAATTTTTCTCTATATTTCATGTATCAATGTTGTTATAGTGAAATTCCGTGTTTTACACTACGCAATAAAGGGGGTGGACTTGCTAGCAAGTCCCCAACCTGAACTCAGACAGAACTCAGATGGAACTCAGACTGAACTCATACTGAACTCCTACTGAGCTCTACTTGAAGACCCACAAAAACTGTTCTGCTGAGTGGCGTTCATCCCTGATTGTATGGTTCCTTTGTCAATAGCTCAATGTGTGTTCAATCTGTGGTGAATTTGAGTCCAAGGTTGCGGACTTGCTAACAAGTCCGCCCCCTGTATTGCGCGGTGTTAAAGGTTTTAGTAGCTGTAGCTAATTTTTATAAGTAGATTAGTGGTTTTTGTTGGTTTTCTGGCTTCATGGAGGCCGGGCCGCTTCAGGCCGCATCTCTGACGTCGGGCGGCCCTCCCGCCTCTGTTTTAGGAGGTTGGGGAGCGCTTCAGGAGGGTTTTTTATGCAATTTGGCGGGTACAGGCGCCAGATTGGTGGGTGTGCATGGGCTCTTAGTTAGTGGTCTGTGTGTACATAGTGAATAAGACAGTTTGGGGCAACCTTAATCATCATACAACCATCCGGAGGTGATATCATTGTTCCTCACTCAGTTTTCACTGTTTTCTGGCCACAATTGGCTGTGTTTGTTGCAAGTGAGTTCTTCATTTAACTTAACTTTGGCAACTGTTTTCTCTGTTATAGTCTTGCAAGCTATAGCAAGTATTATTGCTGTCTCTGGTGTGGATTTGCAGCCTACATCAAGTATCTTTTCTGTCTCTGGTGTGGACTTTGTTCTACATTTCAGTTCTTTGGTCTGGTAGTCTATCTGGGGACTACTTTCTTGGCTCATCAAGCAGTCAAGTGTGTTAAACAGGAGCTTTAGCAAAACAGGAACCAACTTACTTTAGCAAGTAAATCTCACTCTATTTTTCTAAAGGGACAGGGGATTTTCTCTCTGGTTTTTCTCCAACTCCCTTGGTCAAGGCCTATAGCTAGTACTATAGGTGTCAGCCTAAATATCCTTAGGACTGAGTATTTCTTATGCTTAAAATAAAATAACCTTAAGTAGATTAAGCTTATATCTTAAAAATAAGGTTAAAATAATAATATATATTATTTTATTATATATATATATAATTATTATTCTATTATATAACTTATAATAGTTTAAATAGCTTATCCATGGCCTAATAATATTTATTAAGGTGTTAATGGAGTCATGATATACTTATCTTAAGTGATATGAAGTAATTATTGACATACATAAGCTTATATGTATACATAAATCTCATATTCAGTGAAATATGCAGTATATTATGTATATTTAGGTATATAAGTGGGTTTTAGCCCCTTAATAGCCTATAACATTTGTTTTTCTGCTTATTTTAGGTCATATGGACGAAATCAGTGGACTCACAACTCCTACAGAAGCATAGACACCTATATCAGGCACATACACCAAGTTTGGACAATTAAAATTACTTCCTTGGATGGTTATTCACGGATTTATGGGTTGGAGGGATGTTTCTGGGTTAATGTGGATGCTTGGGGATGTTATTGGGGGCTTGGACATTTTATTTGTTTCCTTTATATGCTTTTAGTTTCATTAAATCTCTTTTTGATTGTTTATTTTACCTGTTTCT
This sequence comes from Hemileia vastatrix, assembly GCA_030280995.1. Classification (NCBI taxonomy): domain Eukaryota; kingdom Fungi; phylum Basidiomycota; class Pucciniomycetes; order Pucciniales; family Zaghouaniaceae; genus Hemileia; species Hemileia vastatrix. Next base: position 44,151,012 of record JASXTE010000004.1, read on the forward strand.
TTATGGTATCCGCTTTTATCTGGGTTTTCTATTTATGGTATGGATCAGTGTTAGTATTAATAGTGATGGAGGGTCCTTACTGGAGGTCTGGGTGTTGAAACTTATTGAAGTGGACGCCATGGGGAGGTGATGGACCCTCACAGTGCTGTAATTGCTGGGGATAGCAGTGACATCATCTAGATTGAAGGTCTGTGCACTCCAGTGGATTTGGGTATAAGTAAGGAGGGATTTTGAAAGTTATTTATCATCATTCAATTACTACAACTCCAAAAAACACTACTATACAATTATTAACATTTAGAAATATATTATAAAGCCACTATAAATTGATTTTATCTTTATATAAAGCTATAACTATATTTTATTCATCTATTTTCCACCACTAGCACGCACTTAAATCCAAGTATTGTGAGTTTGACTTGAGTATAACTATTTTATTAGTCTTCCCCTGAGGTTTAATCACTAAATCATTTATCAATAAGTAGTAGGACCATAAATAAACACTATTATAGCATACTTATATACTAGACTATACTGACAATTGGGGGTCTTTCCTTATATTTTACTTATTATTTAGTGTAAGCCTTGGGACGTGATTTTTACCTTAGTACAGCTGAAAATAAACCAAATATTTGGGTCTGCTGCATATTAGTGTGTCATCATAACTCATTGATTGCGGAAAAGAACCCTTAAAATAATTGTACTAATTTTTTATCATAAAAAATAGATATTTACAGTAGTAACTGTACCCAATATAAACCCAATTTCACTTGGTATTTGGACACCAATATAACACCCAATTAAATTGGTATTTGGTTAAAGCTTGGTAAGCTACTTATTCACCCTTATAAAGGTCTAGTTGAACTTATTATTATATGTTTAACAGACTTTTTCGAATTTTTCTTATAATTTATTTAAATAAATAAAGATATAAATTCAGGGTAAGCTCCATTTCTTTTTTATTAGTAATATAATTGCTAATCTATTTTGTCTACTAATTCCATAGAGTTTTTTCCTTTTGTAGATGTAAAATATTGTCATTCTTAACAATATGAGTGCTCCCCAGGACAGTGTAAGTGAAAAGCCAGCTTATAATACCAGGTCTAAAGCTAACAAAAACTTTCCAGGACATCACCATGGAGGGCCAACAGTACCCCCAGGCAGAAAGCATGAGTATAGAGGAAAAGGATGCCCTCTTAAAAAAGATAACTATAAAAAAGACGTCTCCTCCTCTTCAGGATCAACTGTCCCACCTGGCCAAACAGGTTCTGAAGTTGTAGGAATCAAAATCACTCATGTTCAAAGAGGTAGAGCAGTTGCAAAACAATTGCAAGGTAGGGTTTCAGCAGATGAATCAGGCATTGGCAGAATTAAAGGGAGGCCAGCCCAGTCAGTCAAATCAGCAACCCCCTATCCAATGCAGGTCAACTCACTCCCAGGAGAAAATCCTGGTAGAAAAATGGAAATGGGACTGGTTTCACCAACAGTGGACAAGCCACAGTTGCAACAGGGATCCACCCCCTCATCTGACTTCCTCAGCTCACCCTTACAAAGGAAAAAAGCGCCAAAAATCAGGACTGGCAACCATCCCTTGGTAAGTAGATTACCCTCTCATATTGAACATAATACTGATAATTACAATATAGGTAATTCTATTGATGTTAAATCTGTGCAAAAAATAGAGGAGGATTTAAGAAATTTAGGTTTTAGAGTAGATACACCTGACTTGTCTTTTGTCAATAACAACAGTAGTATTTATAATACAGTTAATCCTCACTTGCCACCACTTACTAGTGAGATGAGAAGTTCACAAGAGAGTGAAAGAATTGAGAATGAAGATGTGGAGTATTATAACAATAATTCAACTGTCTATAGAATTGTTTCAGCATTGTGGAATAGAATGACTGATTGTGAGGAACAGACAGTTAATCTCACAAGTGATACAATTTCATCCTTAACATTAAATATTTCTCAACTGGCAGCACATAATAAAGAATTGGAGAATGAAAATTTGTCTCTAACTCTTAAATATGATTCATTGAGTAGTAAATATAATGAACTTTCAAAAAATTCTGTGAGTTGGGAAAATTGTATGAAACAAATTTATTGAAAACTGAATCAAGAAATAAGTTATCTTTTGCCCAGACAAATCAAAGTGTCTCTGAGCTGCTACAAAGATTGACTAAAGTTGAGATTGAAACTGCCAATCTACTAATGAACCAGGATAATCGTAAGTATAATCAATATAATAATAATCCTTTCATTGGCAAAAGTGAATCTCATTCCTTCCCTATACCACCACAATTAAAACCATCTGGTGGTAGTGTCAAATCTAAAAATGTAAGTCACAAATCCGTGCAGGAAGAAATACAAGACCATTTATCAAAAGTAAATGAGTTGTTGAATTTACCTAAGATTAGTGAGATAAAATCCAATCAGAAAAACTGGCCTAAGATAGATCAGTACCCAACTTATGATGGGGAAGCCAGCTCTGATTGGCAACATTTTATTCAAAGAATTGACAACTTGAAAATCTCATATAAGTTACCAGATGAAGAGATAACATCAAAATTAATTTCTTTATTTAAGGATGTTGCTTTATTATGGTTTGAAGCTGTCTTAAGTGAGGGTAGAGACTACTCTTGGGCTGAATGGAAACAACTTATTGAAAAACAATTTGGAGGTTCTAAATTCAGGCTTACTCAGCAGAGACTTTATGAGAAGACTAGGTATAATCCGTTGAATGGTGACAAACCTATGGTATTTTTAATGAATTTAAACAAAATATTAAAAGCCATTGAGCCTCATATGGATTTTAACTTATGGAAAGATAAGATAATATATAAATTACCTATATCTGTCAGAGATATTGTTGTAGCTAGAGCATTAAATGTTACTGAATATTCTGACTTTATTAATATTTGCAATGAAATATTATTAAACCATAAGTATGAATCAAGGTATTCCACTTATAAACAAAATGTTGAACCTGTGAAAAATCAGAATTCAAAAACACTTCAGGAGAAGCAGAAAAAACCTACTGCACCTGTAGTACCAAAGAAGTATGAAACAAATAATTGTTATAAGTGTAACAAACCTTGGGTCAAAGGTCACAAATGTGAGAAAAACATAAATATTTTTGAAAATCAACGTGAATCTGAAACTGAAAATGAAAAAAGTAGAGAATCAAGTGATTATGACAGCAATATCTCATATAGTGATGAAAATGAAGTCTGTATGTTGGAAGACGATTTGTCCATCTTTGAAAATCAAATATTAAATATGGACTCAAATAAATCTTTAATGAATTTTGAGGATGCTGAAATAATTAAGGATATACAAGCTGATAACTTTAGAATGACACCTATCACGGTTCCAGCTATCATTTATGGTGAAAATGTTAATATAGTACTGGAAACAGGAGCTGCTGGTTCTGTTGTATCCACTAGTACATTACAGAAAATTGATAGTGAATATATGTTTAAGCTTGAACCACTTCAAAATAAAAATTGGAGAGGTTTTGGATCAGTACTACACCCCATTGGTAAATACAAAGCTGCTGTTTTCTTTAAACACCAACATGGTTATGTAAGGGTAACTTGTGACTTTGTAGTAATGGATAATACTAACTGTAGTAACTGTTTTATCATTGGAAATGATATTCTGACTAAATTTGGTGTAAAATTAGACCCTGCTAATAACAATTTTACAATTGGCATGAATGGTAAGAGGAAAATTAAAATAAATTCTTTTAATGCAGTCTTACACATTGATTCAGTAACAAATTCCCCGTGTAAAGGAAGAGAATCCAATGAGATGGAACTTCTGGAAACAGAAATTTCAAAAGCATCATTTGGCACTCAGATAAGTAAAACTGAGAAAGATAATATTTTGGAATTAATTAAAGCTTTTCCAATAGCTTTTGCACATGGTACAAATGAACTTGGCCTTGTAAAAGATCATGAAATGAAGATTAGTTTAACCTGTGATATGGATAATATTCCTGCTAGTCTTAAAAAGAAACCATACACTGCTTCACCAATGAAGAGGAGAGACATAGAGGATAATATTAAGATGTTATTAAAAATGAAAATTCTTGAGAAGGTTGAAACTACACCAAAATATTGTGTAATATAACCAGTGCTAATTTCTTATGAACAAGATAAAGCAAGACTGTGCGGTGATTATAGAGCATTAAATACATTTACAGTAGATGATATTTATCCCTTGCCAAGGATTGCCTCTATACATGCTACCCTTAAAGGTGCTAAATATATAAGTTGCCTAGATGGAAATAAAGGGTACCATCAAATTCCTGTTGAAAAGAATTCACAGAACTTTTTGTTGATAACAACACACATGGGAATTTATAAGTATGTCAGAATGCCATTTGGACCAAAAAATTCTCCAATAGTATTTCAGAAGTTAATGGATATAACATTCCATAATGAAATGATTGAAGGATGGTTAATGGTATACATTGATGACATCATAGTGTTCTCTAAAACTTTTGATGAACACTTAATCCATTTAAGGAAAGTATTTCAGAAAATGGATGAAATAAAAATGACCCTTGCATTGAAAAAATGTAAATTTGGGTTTGAATCTTTAAAAGTGCTTGGTCATATTGTATCTGGCTTACAAATATGTGTAGACCAAAATAAAGTGGCTGCAATAAAGAATATTGGCATTCCTCAAAATTTGAAGGATGTACAATCTTTTCTTGGAATGTGTGGTTATTATAGACAATATATAAAAAACTACCAATCAATTGCTGCACCACTGACCACACTGATAAAGAAATCAGAAGCTTTCATTTGGAATAATGAAAGACAACAAGCTTTTAATAAGTTGAAAGAATGTTTAATGACAGCTCCTATCTTGGGTTTACCAGATTCCCAATTACCTTTTGTATTATATACAGATGCAAGTTTTATTAGACTGGGTGCTGCTTTGCATCAAAAACAACTTATTGAAGGAAAAATGTCAGAAGTAGTAATCTGCTATATTTCACGTACTCTGAGAAGTGGTGAATTGAAATATGGTGCTACTCAACTTGAATGTTTGGAAGTAGTATGGGCTCTTGAGAAGCTACATTATTACCTTGAAGACCAAAAATTTGAGTTAATAACTGACTGTAGTGCAGTTAAGTCACTCTTAAACATGAAAACTCCTAATAGACACATGTTTAGATGGCAATTAGCTGTACAAGAATACAGAGGCCGGATGACTATTACACATAGAGTAGGAACCTTGCACTCTAATGTAGATCTGTTATCTAGAGTACCTCTGCCTAATAAGGATGATAATCCTGCTTATGTTCCTGAGCCAGAGATTATTAACATTTATGGCATTTATATTGTAGATCTTGAGGATGAGTTTATGCAATCAATTCTTGATAATTATAATTCAGATCCTGACTTGAGTAAATTAACTACAATATTAAATGATCCATCTAATGCTTCAATGAATGTTTTAATAAAAACATTACAAATTAAGTATAAAGAGGCATTAGAAAAAGGAAAATTTTCCATTGAGGATGGTTTTATATATTACAGGAAAAAATTAAGTAATGTAATTGTAATTCCCCCTTCAATGAAGGAGTTAATGTTAAGTATATGTCATGATGATATATTAGCAGGTCATTTTGACTACCATAAAACATTAACCAGAGTAAAAAACACAGCTTGGTGGATTTAACATGTCTGAGGATGTTCAGAAATATGTTGAAACATGTGATTCTTGTCAAAAATCTAAAAGATTAACAGGAAAAAGAGCTGGCTTATTACAACAAATTGAGCAACCAAAAGCTCCATGGGAAATCATTAACATGAACTTTGTAACAGGTTTTCCAATAGCAGGGCATAAGAGTTATAACTCCTGCTGAGTAATTGTAGATAGATTTACAAAGATGTGTAAATTTATTCCTACCCACAAAGAGGTTTCTGCAAAGGACTTACCTTTTTTATGGTGGACACAAATGTTAAATACAGCAGGTTTCCCCAAAGCAATAGTTTCTGACAGAGATCCTAAATTTACTTCTGAGTTCTGGACGTCACTTATGGATGTTTCAGGGTGTCAATTAAAACTTTCTACAGCACACCATCCACAAACTGATGGGCTAGCAGAAAGAATGATACAAACCTTAGAAGATATGATAAGAAGATACTGTGCTTTTGGTCTCAATTTTAAAGACAATGACAAATTCACGCATGATTGGGTAACCCTTATCCCAGGTTTAGAATTTGCATATAATAGTACAGTACATTCTGTCACTGGCAAAAAGCCATTTGAGTTATGGTTGGGTTATGTACCTAATACCCCTGCTAAAACTCTTAATAAGTTACCTAGATTGGATATCCATCCAGGTACTAAATCTTTTCTTCAGATGCAGGAATTATGCAGAAAACATTCTCAAGAATGTATAAACAAGGCTTTTGAGTATGAAAAGAAAAGATGGGATAAAGCCCATAAAGAACAAATGTTCAAAGAGGGTGATGAAGTCCTTATTTTAACACTACATTTCAATTTAAATGGTAATGTTAAATTGAAGGATCCATTCATTGGACCATTTGTAGTTAAAAAGATGGTTGGTAATAATGCTGTTGAGGTTATTCTATATGCACCATATGATAGAAAACATCCAGTATTTCCTATTTCTCTTATAAAACCATACCATTCTAATGATACTGCTCTATTTCCAAGAAGATCAGGAAGGCATAAACAGCAACCTGAAGAATTAGTTGAAAAGGTAGAAATTGAAAAGATACTTAAAAAGAGACACCTTAATAAAGAAAAGGGAGTTGAGTATCTATTAAGATTTAAAAATAAATCAAGTGAATATGACCAATGGATTCCAGAAAATGAAATCTCTGATCTTAAAAATCTCTTGAAAAAATTTAAATCTAAATAATACTGGTCATTCAGTATATGTATTATAAAAATTATTTTTTATTTTTTTTTTATTTCACTCCTTAGTTTTAATTAAAATGTCTTAACATTTTTTTTATTGTTTTTTTGGGGTGAGGGAGTGTCAGCCTAAATATCCTTAGGACTGAGTATTTCTTATGCTTAAAATAAGATAAACTTAAGTAGATTAAGCTTATATCTTAAAAATAAGGTTAAAATAATAATATATCTTATTTTATTATATATATATATAATTATTATTCTATTATATAACTTATAATAGTTTAAATAGATTATCCATGGCCTAATAATATTTATTAAGGTGTTAATGGAGCAATAATATACTTATCTTAAGTGATATGAAGTAATTATTGACATACATAAGCTTATATGTATACATAAATCTCATATTCAGTGAAATATGCAGTATATTATGTATATTTAGGTATATAAGTGGGTTTTAGCCCCTTAATAGCCTATAACCTTGGTTTTTCTGCTTATTTTAGGTCATATGGACGAAATCAGTGGACTCAAAACACCTACAGAAGCATAGACACCTATATCAGGCGCATACACCCAGTTTGGACAACTAAAATTACTTCCTTGGATGGTTATTCACGGATTTATGGGTTGGAAGGATGTTTCTGGGATAGTGTGGATGCTTGGGGATGTTATTGGGGGCTTGGAAATTTTATTTGTTTCGCTTATATGCTTTTAGTTTCATTAAATCTCTTTTTGATTGTTTATTTTACCTGTTTCTTTATGGTATCCGCTTTTATCTGGGTTTTCTATTTATGGTATGGATCAGTGTTAGTATTAATAGTGATGGAGGGTCCTTACTGGAGGTCTGGGTGTTGAAACTGCTTTAAGTGGACGCCATGGGGAGGTGATGGGCCCTCACAGTGCTGTAATTGCCGGGGATAGCAGTGACATCATCTGGATTGAAGGTCTGTGCACTCCAGTGGATTTGGGTATAAGTAAGGAGGGATTTTGACGGTTATTTATCATCATTAAATTACTACAACTCCAAAAAACACTACTATACAATTATTAACATTTATAAATATATTATAAAGCCACTATAAATTGATTTTATCTTTATATAAAGCTATAACTATATTTTATTCATCTATTTTCCACCACTAGCACGCACTTAAATCCAAGTATTGTGAGTTTGACTTGAGTATAACTATTTTATTAGTCTTCCCCTGAGGTTTAATCACTAAATCATTTATCAATAAGTAGTAGGACCATAAATATACACTATTATATCATACTTATATACTAGACTATACTGACAATAGGATTGTCTACATTTCTGGCGCCCAACGTGGGGAAGAACTTGCTAGTTCTTTGGAATCTATGTTTTCTTTGGTTGGCTCTTTTTGGTGTTTTGGACTGGAGGAATGGCTTCTGGTTCTGCTATTCCTGTGGTGACTGTCAGTGGGGGGGATGGTCCTCCTTCTGTGATGGTTAGGAAGTGTGTGAGGATTAAAACTTGGGAAGGTACCAAGTTTAATGGGGAGGATGTCAAGTGGTTTCTAGAGAAGTATGAAACTTCTGCTGGAGTGGATGGTGCTTCCTACCTGGACATAGTGAAGCAGATTATCTTCTTCATTGGTGACAGGTCAGTGGAGAAGGAGATTGTGGCCATGTCTGGCTACAAGAAGAGGGATCGGAAATTGTTGTGTAGGGAGATGGTGGATAGATGGGGTGTCAGGTTCACTATGGTGGATGTGAACAAGGTTGTCAGTGAATGACAATCTTATGGTGGTGTTGGTAACTTACATAGTTACAGGAAGTTTCTGCTACAGTTTGATCCTGTGGTGAAATACTTGGTGGAAGTGGAGGAGCTGGCACATGAAAATGCTGCCAAGGATGTTTTTTGGTCTGCCCTAGCTAGAGATGTCAGGATGGATGTGTTGAAGGAGTTTTCAAGAAAGGAATTGATGAAAACTCTTTCTAATGGGGATCAGAAGTTGCCTGCCTTGGATAAGGTGAAGGAGGCTGTTGAGGCCCATTTGAAGTTATTGGATGTGGACACCTATCAGGAGGGGTGTGCCAAGTATGTCAGAAAAGTCAGTGAGGCTTTGGCTGATGAGGAAGTTAGGGAGAAGAAGGAGGAGAAGAATTTGGTGAAGGTTCCAAAACAGGAGAGGGACCCAATGGTGGAGCAGTTGGCTGATCTCACAAAGCAGCTGCACATTTTTGTTCAGGAGGCTAAGAAGGTTAATAAGGCACCTTCTCAGCCTAGAGGTTTTGAAAGGAGGGCTGGTAGGAGTGATCCTTGGGTTTGCTCTTATTGCAGTAGGAGGGGGCACAGGTCCAATGATTGTTGGGCACTGAACAGAGATGGGTCTGAAGGAAAAGTGGAGTTTGATGGCAGGGTTTTTAAGTTCCCTGACGGTTCTTTTGTGAAGCCCAGTGAGGTGCAGGCTCCTGTGGATTTGGTCAGGAGAAGGGGTGGTCTCAATCAAAGGAGGCCAAGGTTTGAGGAGATTCCTGATCAGGGGAAGTCTTCTGTTAAGGTAGATGAGGATGTCAAAGGAAAGGGAAAGAAGGTCAATAAGGTCTCTATTTCTACTTCCTTTGGTGGTTTGGAGTTGTATTCTTGTGGTGGAAAGTCAAGTGGTGAATGCTTGGCTGGTGTTTATGATGTGGAAGCAGGAAAGGTGGGAAGGCCTAAGAGCAGTTCTCAGGCCCAACCAAAGCCAAATGCTTCAAAGGTGGATCCTAAGCTGAGTGCAGCTAGGAAGCGGTACAGAAAAGAGGAGCTGTACAAGATGCAGAAGGGTATGGCTGACATGGGCCCCCATAGTTTTGGTGCATTGGACCTGAATGGTGAGCCAATTCCAATGGAGGTGTATTCTGACTCTGAGGAGGATGTCCCTTTGGCTTCATTGCCAAAGCCTGCTGCAGTTAGAGGTTCTGGTTTGGTTCCTGTTCATGGTAAATCTGTTGGTGGTGCTGGTCCTCAAGTATTTTCTAGGACCAAGGTGGTGAAGCAAAGAGATCACTTTGAGAGGCCAGTAGTGTCTGGTCAAGTTAATGTTATGGACTCTGTCCTGGAAAGGATGAATCAGGGTCAGGTTTCCCTATCTTATGGGGAATTATATGCTATCAGTCCAGGGTTGGCTGATAGGCAAAAAAAGTTGTTGACCAGGAGAAGAGTTTCTTCTGGTGAGGTAGAATACATTTGTGATTCTGCTGAAAATTTTGGTGAGGGGTTGGAAACTCATTTTTAGGCTCCTCTGGGATATGTCAATGTCACTCTGAATGGCAGGGAGGCAATGGCATTGGTGGATTCAGGTTCTCAGATAAACCTGATTTCTTTGTTTGAGGCAACTCATATGGGCCTCCCCATCAAAACTGGTATTGGTGGGAATTTGAGAGGGATCGGTGGCCATGTCACTGAATTGGTTGGAACTTCAGAGTTTGTGAAGTTAGATGTTGGAGGAGCCTCAGGGAAGGTTCATTTTTACATTGCTAAAGGTAATGTAAAAGCAGTTTTGGGTGGGCCATTCTTGATGGATTTTCAGGCATGAATTGGTTATCAATTTGTTTTGGGAATCAGTTTGGAGTTGACTGGTGAAGATGATAGGAGACTTCACATGAGGTTTTCATCCCCTGGAGAGGATGGTTGGGAGACTAGGCCTGGTTTATCTTCAATGTGCCAGTGCATGGACTGCTGCAGGAGAAGGAAGGAAGTGGGTGCTGCCTCTGGTTTTTTGGAGTGCGGCTCAGGCTCTATTGAGAGTCTGTCTTTTTTAGAGTAATGAGGGCTGATCACCCTAGTGCTGCAACCTCTCCCCAAGATGAGGAAATCCCAGGTTGTAGTAGGTCAGCTCCCTTGGAGATATACCAAGTGGATTTTCAACTTTCTCTTTTTAATGTTTCTCTTCTCTGCAAGTATTCATCAAGTTTTTTATCAAGTCTCTGTTCTCTCTCAAGATTCTTAATTATTTTTAATTCAAGTTTAAAGAAGAAGATTGGTTATATATCTTTATTGAAAGATATGCGGAACATTTTTGGGGCGGTGAGATTGGGGTCTAAATGTAAGTCCTCCCAATTGTGCACCGCTAGGGTTTCTTCTACACCTTTCAAAAACATTACCTGGGCCACACCTGTGAGCATTGGGGAAACCCCAGGTTAATTTTGTAAGTCAGAAGAAAACTCAAGAAAAGAAGATAAAAATTTCAAGATAATTTAAGAAAATCAAGAAAAAAATCTGAAGATAATGAAGAAAGAAGATGCAAAATAATTTTGTGAAGATCGTAAAGATCTATTTTTGAGCCTCCAGCATGAGGTTAAACTGCAGAAAATTATGAAGAGAGAAGATCATCAAGATCTATTTTTGGGCCTCCAGCATGAGGATAAACTGCACAATTTTAGAAGGTGTGATTCAGAAGATGAATCAAGATTTGAAGATTTGGAAGTTGGAAGTGAGGATGAAGACGTGGAATTGACGAAAAGATTTGGAGTGGTGAGATTGGCGTGTAAAAGTAAGTCCTCCCAATTTTGCACCGCTAGGGTCTCTTCTACACCTTTCAAAAACATTACCTTGGCCACACATGTGAGCAATGGGGAAACCCTTGGTTTTTGTTCCAGGTCTGGTGGTGAAGAATTCCTGAAGATCCCTCAAGTTGAAGGTGGAGCGGCAAAGTATAAGAAGGTAGCGCAGAAGATTAAGCCTGTCAATGAGCCTATGCCTGTGGGCTTGAATCCTCCTTTGAAAAGACCTCCTTTGTCAAGAGATCCGTACTGTACTCCTTTGGTGAAGAATCCTCCAGAATTTGTAGAGACGGCTAGGGTGACCGTGGAAAGGTTGAAAGTTGTTAATTTTGGTCCTGATGGGTGGTTGCCTGAAGAAGAAAAGAAGTTGTTGTTGCACGTTATTGTGCTAAGGGAAAATGCTGTGGCGTTATGGTAAGGTAAACTCTTACAGTCGCCTTGCTGTAAGCAGAATCCGGAGGAGATATATGGATTTAGCTGAAAACCCCGTCCTTCCAATAAAAATAACAAAGTAGGTGTTCTAAATCACTAAGCTAACCAATCTACTTAGATCTGATTGATAAAAATAATGAAACTCTAAAATAATTAACACTTATTGAGATTTAATGAAAGTGGCTGTTGATAAAGAAATACTGATAACAACAATTAAGGTGTACCAGTGAAAGATCTGAAAAGATTGACTTTTATGTTTTTGTAATAATTTTAATTTTTATGAGACAGCAATAATCAAGTCCCAGCGACGAAGACCTTTCTAAAGATACCCTGTATGAAGTGTTATTTAAACTGTTGAATTGTATTTCTAAGAAGTTTTGTAAAAAAATAATAATGTTATAAGGGTATTACAAGTTATTTTAATTTGTTGAGTAATAAAAAATGAGTCTGTGGTGGTTAAAGATTAAGCTGTATGATGTGTCCCCCCTTTCAATTTCGAGTTTGAGACGCGCTTAAGTATTCCTAGTCACGTGCCTAAGTTTTCCCCTCCAGAGCTCTTCCAGAGTCAATCCGGAGTCCGTACGGAGTCCGTACGGAGTCGAAACGGAGTCCGTCCGGACTTCCGGACTCAATTTAGAACCTTAAAACCATAATAAAAAATCTATAAAAATTACACATAATAGAGCTACTTCCCCTTTACCTACCAAACTAATTTTCGTAGTCTGCGCAGCTCTAATTACCCCGTGAAAATTCATCAAAGTTAAGTAATTTTTGAAAACGTAAATATTTCTATAAAACTTTAAAATTCATTTAAAAATATAAGAAAAATAGTAAAAATTCTGGGAAAATTTCCCAAGGTTCTTGAGTGACTCAACTTGATACTTATAAATTTTTCAGACCGTAAAAAATAAGTTTTCTCCGTAAAATAAATTGTATTTGTGTAGGCATTCGCTCGTGACCAATTTCTTCATATTTTAAACTCCAATAAATTAAATAAAACCCTTTTATATATAAAAAATAATAACGCCAATCTTGCATGCCCTAATAACTCCATTTACATATTTAGGTGCCGTACTAAACTTTAGGCTACCACAGCGTTTGTTGAGGAGGAAGGGGTGTATTGAAGCACTCTTATTGGGAACCTTACTTGATTCCTGTGGTTTGCCATGAACCTTGGCAAATCAAACCTATTCCGATTCCAGCCGCTATTAGAGAGGATTTTGTAGAGATTGTTAGGGAAAGAGTCAGGACTGGGTTATACAAACAATCGACTTCCAGCTACTCACGCTCGTTTTTCCGTGTAAAAAATCAGAATGGAGAGTTGATGGTGGTTCATGATCTTAGAGCCTTGAATAGAGTCACTATCAAGGACGCTGGTATGCCACGAAGTGCAGAGGATTTTGTGGAAGCTTTGCTGGAAGGGTGTGTTATGGTTTAGGTGATATTATAGATGGTTATGATGAGAGGGAACTCCATACGGATTCAAGGCCTCTCACAACTTTTGAGAATCCTTTGGGAAGATTTCAGCTTACTAGGTTGCCTCAAGGAGCAACAAATTCAGTGGCAGTTTATCAAGCACAGATGGCTTGGATTTTGCAGGATGAGGTTCCTACTCATGCTGGTATTTTTATTGATGATGGTGGAATTTAAGGACCATCCACTGATTATGGTAATGAGGTGTTAGCGGAGAACCCTGGCATAAGGAGGTTTGTGTGGGAATATGCAATAACTCTAGAGAGAGTGTTGTTCAGGATTGAAGAGGCTGGCTTGACCATTTCAGGGTCATAATTCTGTTGTTGTGTTCCTGCTTTGGAAATTCTGGGTCATGTGGTATGTAAAGAGGAAAGGATTATGGCGAAGAAGAAGATTAATAAAATTCAGTCATGGCCAAGGCCTAAAAATACTACTGAAGTCAGGGGATTTTTGGGTGTATGTGTATATGTCAGGATTTTTTGTAGGATTTTTCCTTGTTGGCTTCACCTTTAAGGAGGTTGACCAGAAAAGATGCAGATTGGGAATGGACTGAAGAGTGTGATAAGGCTTTTAAGAAGTTGAAAAAGGTTGTTGGGGAGGATATTGTTCTTCACAAGTTGGATTATGGGGTTGGTGCTGGAAAAATTTATCTGGCAGTGGACTCAAGTTATATTGCTGCTGGTGCTGTTTTGTCTCAGGAGGATAAGACTGGGAGGGTCAGTCCAGTAAGATATGAGTCTGTGGTGTTTAATGAGGTGGAATCTAGGTATTCTCAACCTAAGTTGGAATTGTGTGGCGTAGCTAAAATTTTAAAGAAGCTACAGACAGTTTTGTGGGAGAAGCATTTTGAGCTGCAGGTGGATGCAAAATCTTTGGTTCAGATGATCAATACACCTAGTCTTCCAAATGCTCCAATGACTAGGTGGGTGGCATTTATTCAACATTTTTCTTTTGACCTGGTACACAAACCAGGTAAAACTTTTACTATGCCTGATGGATTATCAAGGAGGCCACCTACAGATGAAGATTCTGAGGCTGAAGAGTTTGATGAGGATGTTCCAGTGGTTAGGGCCAGCACAAAGGGTGCTGAAGATTTTTCTGACCTCCCCCAAGAGGCTAAAATGGCTGGATCTGATCTTGATTCTGGTGATCAGGATGGTTTTGTTGATGAAGATGGAGTTGTTGTTTGGGACAGCTCAAAATTGGAAAAGGGTGTTTTTGTTAGTGAACTGGATTCTCACAAGGTTCAGTAGAAAGGGAAGGACGTGCCAAAATTTAAGGATTGGTGTCCTGGTTGGGCTGCTCAATTGGCTCATGTTCATACTGGTGATTTTGATGACAGAATTGTACCCTTGGATGTGGTGTTGTTGGATTTTGAAGATGAGACCTGGGGTCAGTCTGGGTTTTATTTTATTTTGGTGGAATATCTGTTGACATTGGAGAGGCCAGATAGTTGTGATGATGATACTTGGTTGGCAATCAAGAAGAAGAGTCCTGGATTTTATGTGTCAGGAAGACGGTTTATGAGGAGGAGACATTCAAATCCTCAAGTGGTGGTGACTCAGAAGAAGGGTCAAGAATTGGTTTTGAAGTCTTTGCATGAAGACCTTGGTCATAGAGGCTTTGGGGAGACTTATAGAAGAGTAGCAGACAGATTTTGGTGGCCAGGTATGAAGTTGGCTGGGCAGGGTTGGGTTCAATCTTGTGAAGAGTGTCAGAGAAGAAGCCACTTGAGAGCTAAAGAGGTGGGCCATGCTACTGGTGAATCAACTGTTTTTGGAAGGGTCAGTCTGGATGCTGTCCATATTAAAGAGGGCAGGTATAAATACTTGATTGTTGCTAGGGATGATTTGTCTGGTTGGGTTGAGGCAGTGCCTCTGGTTAACTTGACTTCCAAGAATGTGGCAGAGTTTTTGAACAAGGAGTGGATTTATAGGTATGGGTTGATGAAGTTGGTCACTGTTGATGGTGGGCCAGATTTTGGTGCCGAATTCAAAGAAGCTGTGGCTAGTGTTGGTTCTAAAGTTAGAGTGGCTACACCTTATTATCCTGAAGCTGAAGGCATGGTTGAAAGAGGCCATCAAGTTATCAAGAATGCTTTGGTGAAGATGTGTGGAGATAGTGCTGAAAAGTGGAGGCATTATTTACCCTTGGTGTTATTTGCTGATAGGGTCACTGTGAATAGGACAACTGGCTATTCTCTTTATGAATTAATGTTTGGTCAAAAAGCGGTTCTACCAGAGGACTTAGTAGCTGTCTCTTATCTTTGAATTGATTGGGATGAGGTGCACTCAACAGAAGAATTGCTCTGTGCCAGGATGCAACAGTTGGAATGTAGAGAGGAATGTCAAGAGAAGGCATACTCTAGAATGATGAAGATTAGGAATCAATCAGTCAGGTACTGGGACAAGAAGTTGGCTCATAGACTCAGGAATCCCTTGAAACCTGGTTGTTTGGTTTTGGTGTATAATAGAAGTTTGGAGAGTCAGTGGGGGAAAATTTTTTCTGACAGATGGAATGGACCTTACAGAGTCAGATCTCAGGCGTCTGGAGGTTCTTATGTTTTGGAAGAGTTGGATGGTGCAGTCTTGAAAAAGAGGGTGGCTGCAGACAAAGTGAAGAGGTTTTATCCCAGAGGCACTAGGCATGAAGAAGATTGACTCCGCAATGAGGATAAACTATGGAACGTTCTTTTTTGATTTGGAATTTTGTGGTGTTGCAGAGCAACTTTTGTGTTGGAAACTTTTGTTAGAAGGTACCCATGGGTGGGGCTTCTAGATTTGATCTTGGCAAGTGTAGGGGTAACTGATGGGCTGGCTGCTCTATCAACAGTTACCCCAGATTGTCTGCTTCAAACCCTTTCTCATAATTTGGTTGAACCCTAGTATTGGTTTATTTTCACAGGTTTTAGTCCTCTATGACTTTAAACTGGAATTACCTCTGGTTTTCATGTGCTGGTCTCTTCACTCTTATTGGTTTTGGTTTTTTTGTGTTGGATGTGGTGTTTTTGTTAGAAGGTACCCAGGGGGGGCTTCTAGATTTTATTTTGGCAAGTGTGGGGGTAACTGATGAGCTGGCTGCTCTGTAGAACAACTAACCCAGAATGTCTGTCTCAAGTTTTTTGTTTTTCCTAGTTGAATTCTAGTTCTGTTGTTTGTTATTCAGGTTTCAAGTCCACTATGACTTTAAACTGGTTTGGGACTGGCTTCTTTATCTTTGGTTTTTTCAGATTGGTGGTGGATCACTGGTGGTCTCCCATCATTTCTACTTATTGGAGGGAGCCCACCCAGTGATCATTTCTATGGATCGGACTTTCCCTTATTGGACCATCTATGGAGCTGGATTGTCTTTGATTTTGCAGTTATGTTTTTTCTAGATAGCAGTTATAGATTATTTTCTTTTTTCTCTTTTTTTCTTTTAATTTTGTTATGGGGGTTGTTTAAAATTTTAAATTCAAAAAAATATAGGGTGTTACCACATCAGGGTCACCTGGATGTGGGAAACCATTGGTGGGGAAAGGCTCATAAATTGGCCGGGCAATGCTATTTTCTTTTTTATTTATTATTTATTTCATGTGTTTCTGTGTTTCATTATTTTTTATTATCTTCTGAATTTCTAAATTTTTTGAATTTTGTTTTCTGTTAACCATTTAAAAGAATTAATTGTGTATCCACATCAAGGTGCACTTGGATGTGGGTAAGGTATCAGGGGATCAGCTCATCAATTGGCTGGGGGATACCATTGGTATTATTTTTTATATTTTATTTTATTTCATTTATGTTATTTCATTTCATTTTATTTATTAATTTTTTATTTTAGTATATTAGTGGTAAAAAAAAAAAAAAAATTCTGAAATTATTTTTATTAATTGTTTTATATTATTATTATGTTTCTAATCTTTTTTCAGGAGCTCATTTTCTGGATGATGAAGCTTCTGGAGGCTGGTCCGGATTGTGATGACGTTTTTGTTTTTTGTTGGGATTGTGGGTAGCACTGTGTTCTTTGAAGTGCATCCTGCTGGAGAGATGATAGGGATTGTAATGATCAGGAATTGGATTAGAGGGAAGTTCAGAGGAGGAAGAAGAAGAGGCAGGAATGGAGTGCTGGAGGGTGTGCTTAACGATCCTAGACATTTTCCAGTGGTCGTCCAACAGGCGCTTTCTCAGGGATTTTTCAAAGTCATTCAAAGGTCCATGGAGGGCAAAGGCTTTTAGCATGTTGGAACACATGGTGCTTAGGTGTTTCTTCATGTCTCCATAATCCAGGGTCAAAGAAGTTTCAAGAGGTTGGCCAACTCCAATAATAAATTCAGGAGGAGGGGTGCCAACTAGACAAGAAGAATTGGATCATTAAATATTTTTTTTGTTGGAGAAATGGGATAATTAATTTGGTACTTACAGATTGGAAGCTCATCAAATCTGTAAGCAGCTGGGATTTGGATCACTGACAATTTTGTAATGGTCATAGTGGGTGGATCAACTAGGGAAAGATATGGATTCTCATGGTCTTCCTCTGAAGGATCCTGAGAAGGTGAACTGGGATGCTGATGTTCCTGGGGCCTAGTTGGAGCAGTGAGATTGTTGTTGTTGTTGTTGTTGTTATTTCTGTTGGATTCAGCTGGAGGAGGTGCTGGTGATGGAGTACCAGGGCTGTTAAAGGATGGAGCAGGAGAGGGGGATTTGGAAGCAGATTGATCTCTTCTGGATGGAGCTTTTGAAGAGATGGAACTGTCAGAAGAGTAGTTGGCTGACAGAGGAGAGGTGTAGTTTCTTTGACTTAGTTGGGGACAAAGTTGTTGTTGTGGAGCAGTGTGTGGTGTTCTGGTTTCTTCTTGGGGTTCTCTGGCAGGTCTTTTAGAAATCTGGAAAAGTTTGGTGCTTTTGGACCTTGGAAGGGTTGATTGCATTGCTCTGGGAGCAGTAGGAGGTAGTTGGGTTGAGTTGTTGTTGTTGTCTGGATGAATTTGGCTGTTTTCTGGCCGTTTTTGGAGGTTTTGGCCCTGATTTTCACTGTTTGGTGAGGCGGGCAGGCCGCCCGACATCGACCGGGCCGCCTGGATGCAGTCTAGAAGCCTGGGAGTTGATCTTGAAGCTTTTGGAGCTAATTTGGCGGAGATAAAAGCAGTTTCTTGGGAAGCTAAGGCTGGTCTTTTGGGAAGAGTTCTGGAAGCGGAGCTTCTGGATCTTCTGGAAGTTGCTGAAGATAAAAAGGAAGAGGAAGGACCAAGCTCTGGGGATCTAGTAGGGGATCTAGAGATGTATTTGTGGGAAGGTGAAGGAGGAGGAATATGGTAGTTGGCATCTCTGTCACATCTTTTCTTTTTGGAATAGCAAGAATCACAAGCCCTGTTGTAGAATTTGGATTCAGGAGTTGGAAGAGTGAATGTGCAAGGTCTGCACATGTGGATGCACTGTTTGCAGGCATAGTCCTTGGGAGCAGTGAAGCAAGGGAGAGTAGAAGGGTTAACATCAGGAGATCCAGCCATGATCTGTGGTGAGAAAAGATGATGAAAAGGGATAGGAGGATATTTTTGTCAGTGATGGGTAGATGATGAAGTGAAGGTGGAAGTTCAGCAGGTTGGCTGTAGAGGTGTTCTGCATGAAATTGGCTGCGTCTATTTTATGCAAAATTCTGTCAGTCCATCAAGACTCTAAACTGAAAAATCTATGGTATAAAGATCAGTCCGTCAAGACTTTAAACTGAAATCTGGTTTCTGTCAGTCCATCAAGACTCTAAACTGAAAAATCTATGGTATCAAGACCAGTCCATCAAGACTTTAAACTGAAATCTGGTTTCTGTAATTCCTCCAAGACTTTAAACTGGCTGGTTTCAAGATTTTATCAAGATAGTCCGTCAAGACTTTAAACTGAACACTGTGTTAGTCCCCCAAGACTTTAAACTGAGGGTTGTGAGTCCCCCAAGACTATAAACTGAGGAAAAAGGGTTTTGTTGTTGGAGTTTATTTTGAAAGATTGGTGGAGGGTATCCACAGGGGGAGCCTCCGAATTTAGCAAAGGCAAGTTTGGGGGTATTTGAGGGGCTGGCAGCTCTATTCACAATTACCCCAGAATGTTAGGTTTTTCTCTGTGTCTTAATGTGGTTGATCTCTGGATCTGGGTTTATGATTTAGGTTTTTGAGTCCCTCAAGACTTTAAACTGAGGGCTTTTGAGTCACCCAAGACTATAAAATGAGGATGGTCCCCCAAGACTTAAAACTGAGGGTTGTTATGTGGTTTCATCCTATAGAGGGTGTGGTAAATTTTTCTTTTCTGAATCAAACTCAAGTACTAGTGGAATTACAGAGGGAATCAAGAGATGAAATGAAGTGTTCAGAATCAGCCTTGAACTGGTGAATGAGGTGTCTTCTGTTCTCAATGTCCTGTGGATCTCTAGCAGGAGTGGATTGGAAGTAGTGAAGCAGAAGTTGTTTCTGTTGAGATGTGTGTTGTTGGAACTTGGCCTTGATAGTGGGCAAGTGCATTGGTGTTGGTGGTGCAATGGATCCTACATTGTTATCATCACTATCAGAAGAGGAAGGAACTGAGAAGTTATCAGTTTTAAAGTTGAAGGAAGGAATGAATGTTCTTTACCATCAGATGGACCAGGGATGGGGGAACTAGTTGTTTTATGGGTTGTGGAACTCTTCTGGGAAGGGTGGAGCTTTTTGATTAATCTGGGTATCAGTATGGATGGCCTAGATCTTTTAGTGCTGGCAGAAGAAGGACCAGGTTGAGGTGGAGGTGAATCTGTTGTGGAAGAAAGTGGACCAGGTCTGTGGCAGGTCTTCTTTCTGGAGTGGAAGACATTGCAGGACGTTCTGTATGGATGGACAGGTGGTGTCATGGCGCAGATTAAATTATTGTCCATGCAGTATTGGCAGGGGCCCATTTCAGAGGCAGATTTGGGAAGGAGGTTAAACATGGTGGTTGGATGAAGAAAGAATGCAGACATTCTCAATTGGAGGGAGGATGTGGTCTTCCAACATTGGCAGGGGCCTTTGTTGTGTGATTTGGCGCCGTTTGTGCATGTCGTAATTGACATCTGTTAAGGAATTTGGTATTTTTCTGGTTTTATTCCGTGCGGGTATGTGGGTACTATCATTGGATAGCCCTGGTTTTTCTCTATATTTTATGTCTTGTAGAAATTTTTCATATTCTGAGTTTTAAGGGGTCATTTCCTCATTTTTCATTTACAAAAGATTGCTGCTTAATTTTGTTTTTCGTGTTTTACGGGCTAACCTTATGTCTTAGGGTTAAGTGCTTAGTACCATTGGATAGAGCTAATTTTTCTCTATATTTCATGTATCAATGTTGTTATAGTGAAATTCCGTGTTTTAAAGGTTTCAGTAGTTGTAGCTAATTTTTCTAAGTAGATTAGTGGTTTTTATTGGTTTTCTGGCTTCAGGCGGCCCGCCCGCCTCTGTTTAAGGAGGTTGGGGAGCGCTCCAGGAGGGTTTTTTATGCAATTTGGTGGGTACAGGCGCCAGATTGGTGGGTGCGCATGGGCTCTTAGTTAGGGGTCTGTGTGTACATAGTAAATAAGACAGTTTGGGGCAACCTTAATCATCATACAACCATCCGGAGGTGATTTCATTGTTCCTCACTCAGTTTTCACTGTTTTCTGGACACAATTGGCTGTGTTTGTTGCAAGTGAGTTCTTCATTTAACTTAACTTTAGCAACTGTTTTCTCTGTTATAGTCTTGCAAGCTATAGCAAGTATTATTGCTGTCTCTGGTGTGGATTTGCAGCCTACATCAAGTATCTTTGCTGTCTCTGGTGTGGAATTTGTTCTACATTTCAGTTCTTTGGTCTGGTAGTCTATCTGGGGACTACTTTCTTGGCTCATCAAGCAGTCAAGTGTGTTAAACAGGAGCTTTAGAAAAACAGGAACCAACATACTTTAGCAAGTAAATCTCACTCTATTTTTCTAAAGGGACAGGGGATTTTCCCTCTGGTTTTTCTCCAACTCCCTTGGTCAAGGCCTATAGCTAGTACTATAGGATTTTCTACACCGGGAATCAATCACAGGATCACTTTCAAGCATATATTACGCTACCTTGCTGTCAATACTGATCTTTGCCTCACTTATTTTCAAGATCCTCTGACTCCTGCTTCCGCTATTGGTCATCATTCATGGTCACACCCTACAGGGTTTGCTGATGCTGATTGGGCCGGCTACCCCAAATCCAGACGATCCACCTCAGGATATATTTTTATTTTTAAAAATGGGGCCATCTCATGGCAATCAAAAAAACAACATACTGTTGCCTTATCCGCATCTGAGGCTGAATACAGATCTTGTACTTCTGCTGGCCAGGAAGGCATTTGGCTACGAAGTCTATTCAAGTTGCTGTCTCTACCGATACCTCATCCTCTCACTATTTTTGGCAATAACCAGGGTGCTATTGCTCTCTCAAAAAATCCCATTTTTCAGGCTAGAGCAAAGCATATTGAAGTTCAATATCACTGGATTTGTGAACAAGTTCTAGCAGGTAATCTTCATATTCTTACACCCCTACTGCTGAAATGTTGGCGGATGGACTCACAAAGTACATACCCCTAAAAAGTTTGAATTTATTTTGTAGTTCTTGTGGGATTTCACCTGAAACCTCCCAATCAGTAGGAGTGTCAAAATAATCATTCACATCTTGCTTTCTCTTTACTCATATTTCCTTGTTGATTCCTGCATTACCTCTGCTCAGTTTTCCTTTTTTTCTCGTATATCCCTCTTGTTCCACTTTATCCCTGCATTTGCTGCCTGAACTTGCTCAGTTACTAGTATCTTCCTTTTCATTACCTTATTAGCTCCCATTATACAGTATCCCTTTCTTTCACTTTGTAGCACTATTCCCTTTTTGTAATCACCCTGTAAATGGGACTCCTCCCTGAGATAAAAGGTGCCACTCATTGTACCTTTTTCTCAAGTGAGTCCCTCCTATTTACAGGTTTGTCCTCTTTTTATTCTTCATTACTCCATCCCTACTTATGATTATCTCAACCTTTAGGTATAACTGGCTCATTAATTTTCTCAAGTCGCGCATTACCAATTTACTCCTTGGCTTTATAACAAAGGTTTATTGTACTTATTTTTTATTGATCTTGCAATTTTATTCAAGAAACTCCATCCTATTTACAGGTATAACTGGCTCATTAATTTTCTCAAGTTGGGCATTACTAATTTACTCCTTGGCTTTATACCAAAGACAAAAAAGGGGTTTTTTGTTGACAAATAAAATATAGCTATAGCTTATATAAAGATAATATAAATTTATAAATGCTTTATAATATATTTATATATGATAATGATTGTTTTATAAAGTTTATTTGAATTGTAGGAAGTAAGTGTGTGAAATAACCTGTCAAATCCTCCTTTACTTATACCAAAATCAACTGGAGTGCACAGACCTTCAATCTAGATGATGTCACTACTCTCCCCAGAAAGTACAGAACTGTGAGGGTCCTTCACCTCCCCATGGTTTTCACTTCAAGAAGTTTCAACACCCAGGCCTCCATTAAGGACCCTCCATCACAATTAATGATATCATAAACCCATACCATAAATAGAAAAAATAGATAAAAGCAGATACCATAAAGAAACAGGTAAAATAACTCATCCAAAGAGTATATAATAAGCCCCAAAGCATATAAAGGAGCCAAATCAACTGTCAAAGCCCCCTATAACATCCCCAAGCATCCATATTAAATCAGTAATCTTATCCCAACCCATAAATATGTGAAAATCTATTAAAAGAAGCAGATTAAGTTGTCCAAACTGGATATATGCACCTGAAAAAGGTGTGTATGCTTGTGTAGGCATTGTGAGTCCATTGAATACGTCCATATGACATAAAATAAGCAAAAAAATAAAGCTTATAGGCTATTTAGAGGTTAAACCCCACCTATAGACCTATATATACACAATATAACTTCATATTTCACTGAATATGAGATTTATGTATATATATAAGCTTATTAATGTCTATAGTTACATAATATCACTTAAGACAAGTATATTATGACTCCAATAGCACCTTATTAAGTATTATAGGCCTATGGATAAGCTATTTAAACTACTATAAGTCATATAATAGTATAATAATTATAAATATAAGCATAATATCCATGTATACAAGTATTATAACCATAATGTTTACTTAAAAACTTAATGTGATTAAGGTTATCTTTTTTTAAGCATAAGAAATACTTAGTCCTGGGGATACCTAGGCTGACACTCCCTCACCCAAAAAACAATAAAAAAATGTTAAGATTTTTTAATTAATAAGTAAGAAGTGAATAGAAAAATAAGTTTAAAATTTTGATTATACATATACTGAATTTTAACAGTATTATTTGGTTTAAAATTTTTTTAAGAGATTTTTAAGATCAGAGATTTCATTTTCTGGAATCCACTGGCCATATTCACTTGATTTACTTTTAAACCTTAATAGATACTAAACTCCCTTTTCTTTTTTAAGGTGTCTCTTTTTAATTATCTTTTCAATTTCTGCCTTTTCAACTATTTCTTCAGGTTTCTGTTTATGCCTCCCTGATCTTTTTGGAAATAGAGCAGTATCATTAGTATGGTATGTGTTTATAAGAGAAATTGGAAATACTGGATGTTTTCTATCATATGGTGAATATAGAATAACTTCAACAGCATTGTTACCAACCATTGGTTTTACTACAAATGGTCCAATGAATGAATCTTTCAATTTAACATTACCATTAAAATTGAAATGTAGTGTACAAATAAGGACTTCATCACCCTCTTTGAAAATTTTCTTTTTATGGGCTTTACCCCATCTTTTCTTCTCATACTAAAATGCCTTATTTATACATTCTTGAGCATGCTATCTGCATAATAGTTGCATCCAAAGAAAAGATTTTGTGCCTAGATGGATATCCAATCTAGGTAATTTATTAAGAGTTTTAGCAGGGCTATTAGGTACATAAACCAAACATAACTCAAATGGCTTTTTTCCAGTGACAGAATGTACTGTACTATTGTATGAAAATTCTAAATAACTATATTATTATCATAAATATAACTATTATTATTGACAAAAGATAAATCAGGTGTATCTACATCAAAACCCAATTGTTGTAAGTTTTCCTTAATTTTCTGAACAGATTTCACATCAATTATATTACCTGAAATGTAATCATCAGTATTGTGTGCAATCTGAGAAGGCAATCTACTTACCAAGGGATAGGAGCAAGCCCTGATTTTTGGTGCTTTTGATTTGGCTTGTAGGGGTGAGTTGAAGTGGTCTGATGAGGGGGTGGATCCTTGTTGCAGTTGTGAATGGCCCACTGTTTGTGAAACCAATCCCATTTCCATTTCTCTACCAAGATCTTTTCCTGAGATTGAACTTATCCTCCTTGGATAGGGGGTGGCTGGTTTAGCTGTACTCCCCTCAGCTCTTCCAGAGTTTGGGTTAATTGCTGGAATCCTATCCTGCAGTCGGTTTCCACCTTTTCTACTTCCTTTATGATAGAGGATTTTGACTCATTCAGGTTCAGAACTTGTTTTTCCAAGTGGGACAGTTGATCCTGAAGAGGAGGTGGTGTCTTCTTTATAGTTATCATTTTTAAGAGGGTGTTGTTTTCTTCTATGCTCATTTTTTCTGGCTGTGGGTAGGACTTACCATCCATAGTGATGTCCTGGTACATTGTTTTTAGCTTTAGACCTGGTATTAAAAGTAGGTTTAACACTTATATTGTCCAGTGGAACACTCATTATGTCTAAAATAAATATTTTTTATGCCTAAAAGAGGAAACAACTGTATGGTAATCACTAGACAAGAAATATTAGCAATATAAGTACTAATAAAAGTGCTGGAGCTTACCCTGAATTTATGTTTTTATTTGTTTTGATAAAATATAATAAAAATTTGAAAAAATCTGTTAAAAATTTAATAATAAGTTTAAATAGACCTTTATTAGGGTTAATAGTTAGCTTACCAAGCTTTAACCAAATACCAATTTAATTGGGTGTTTTATTGGTGACCATATACCAAGTGAAATTGGGTTTATATTGGGTACAGTTACTACTGTAAATACCTAATTTTTATTTTAAAAAGTTTGTAAAATTATTAAAAGTGTTATTTTTTGCAATAAATTATTTATTATGACCCACTAATGTGCTTCAGACCCAAATATTAGGGGGTATCAATGTTCAGGGATCCGCAATTAGGGATCAGCAATTTTTTTTCCCAGGATCAGACTTTATTAATTGCGGAAGATTCTTATCCATTAGCCCCAGGGCTAGTGGATAATAATTCCACAATAATGCATTATCCTGCCTCTTATACCCCAATTTCTGTTCCTAATTCCTGATCCCAAACTCATCACATTCATGATGGATTTTTAAAATAGTCACATGACATATAATTTCTGATGCCTTCCTTAAGTCTCTCCTCACTCTATGCTACTTAATTTTGGTGGCAAACACTTAAGTTTTTTTTCTATCTACACCCCCCAACTGCACATTTGGCGGTGAATTCCCACTTCCCACTCATCACCTAAACCTTCTACCAACACCTATACTACTGAAAAGAATGAAGCACCTCTCTACTAGATGGCCACTTCACTCCACTATTAATGCTATCACTTTACTTTTAGTTCTCTACTATAAATCTGACCCTGATTTGGAAGATGCCTTAGCCTATTTGTGTTTTCTTTTTAAAAAGTGTTACCTCATTTCAAGGGGGCCAAATCTTTATCATGATCCCCAATATAATCTCCACTCCATTCTCAACATTCCCTAACTAAACTTCACCCAATTATTTCTTCAAACTTTATCAACTCATCTCTGAAAATCCTATCTTTCATAATAATTCCCATAACAAACAGCATAATCCTGCCAATCAACTTGCAGTTGCACTATGTCGCTTTGGCTCAAATGGAAATGGTGCTGCTGTAAGACGTTTGGATAATCTATTTAACATAGGATATGGTACAGTGATATTATACACCAAGCGCTGTATGATTGCTATCCTTTCCCTCAAGTCTCAAACACTTGCTTGGCCAACTCTAGAACAACTACTTGAATCCTCTCAAGTAATGAAAGCGGAAGGTTTCCCTGGCTGTGTAGGTTTTGTTGATGACACAACTATAACTTTGAGTCAAAAGCCTGCTCATGATGGGAACCATTATTTTGATCGCAAAAAAAGGTTTGTTCAAAATAATCTCCAATTTCTCATCATTCATGAACTAAATTTTTATCTTTCTTCTAGATACTCTATTGCCACTCAACTTATATGTGATGTCAATAAAAAATTTATTGCTTTTCACAGTGGCTGCCCTGGATCATGTCATGACTCCTCCGTCTTTCAAAGAATGAGGATTTCTCAAACCCCAGACTCATAATTTGACAAATCTCAGTACCTCCTTTCAGACTCAGCATATGCAAGTGGGAAGTACATTATACTTGCTTACCGTGGTGCAACCTTAGAAAATGACCCCAAAACTAAATTCAATTATCACCCTTCCCAATCAAGAGTACGTATTGAACATGCTATAGGTATTTTAAAGGGACGATTTTCTAGTCTTTGGGAGCTCCAAATCCAATTTCAAAAAAAATGGAGATCAAAACTGCAAATCATTGGATCATGACTTGTGTTATACTCCACAATATCCTAGCTGATTTAAAGGATGAGAAGAATGATCTTTATGAAGAAGAGGATCCTGAAAAAGCACCAGCTCCCCCTCCCTTGAATCACAGAACATTCAATCAAATGGCATATGATCCAGTATAATGCCAATCACTCTCCAACATTTCACTTCACAACACTTTTAAATTTTATTTTGGTGCTCCCCACATGTCCACTTTGTGTACTTTTTTCACTTGGTTTGGTATTTTTGTTTGATGAAATTCATTTTTTTTTTGAATTTATGGTGTGGTTTTCCAAAATTGGCAGACACCTTTTTTGCTCTATTTGGCGTTGTTTTGGTATGTCTTAATTGGCATTGGTTGAATAATTAAGTGTTTTTCTAGTTTTATTAAGTGAATATTGAGACTACAGGTATGGGGGTACTGCCATCGAATATCCCTGGTTTTTCTCTATATTTGATTTCTTGATGATATTTTTCATATTCCAAGTTTTAAGGGGTCCTTTACTCATTTTTCATTTCTAAAAGATAGCAGTTTAATTTTGTTTTTTTGTTTTATGGGCTAACCTTAAGAGCTAGAGTTAAGTGCTTAGTATCATTAAGTAGAGATAATTTGGCTCTATATTTTATGTCTCAATGTTGTCATAGCTTAATTATGTGTTTTAAGGGTTTTAGTAGTTGTGGTGTATTTTTCTAAGTATTTTGGGCTTTATTGGAGGTTCTTGGTGGTTTTCTGGCTTCAGGGTGTTCCAGCTGCCTCTAGGCAGTCCTCCCAATGTTGGGCGGACCCCCTGCCTTGGTGCTAAGAGGCTGGGAAGTGCTTCTCTTTTTTTTGGATGGCTCATTGGTTTTCTTTCACCAACTCAACATTAAATCACATATTTTGTCAGTGTTTTTTTTCATTCATCACTCATATCCTTTTCAACCTCTCCTCAAACATCAGTCAAATATTTTCAATTCCTCTATTTCATTTCTCTATTTCTCATCTCATCTCTCCAGGTAAGTCATTCTTTTTCTTATTTTTGATTTTTTTTACTTGCTAATAATTTATTTTTTCTCTTTTTTTTGTCCTTTTTTTTCTTTTCTTTTTTTCATCCTGTAAGTGCTTTTTTTGGTTTTAAAGGTTAGACTAATTTTTTCTTTTTGTTCTATCTTTTTTTTCTTTTTTTTCACCCTCCATCATCCCCCTTTCCCCCCTCCTTCTCTGCCTCCATACCCTCCTTTCTCCCCTTCTTGGCCACCTCAAGTCTCCCCCTTTCCCCCCTCCTTGTCATCCTCCATACCACCCTTTCTCCCCTTCTTGGCCACCTCAACTCCCCCCTTTAATCCCTCCTTGGCCACCTCAACCCCCTCCTTGCCTGCCTCAAACTCCCCCCCTTTACCCCCTCCTTGGCCCCCTCAAATCACCCCTCATACTGCTCCACACCCCCCCACCACCTACTTATCAAATTGGTAACGATTTGATAAGTTAGGTGAAGGGGGGGGGTTTGGAGGGGTTCAAGGGGGGGTAAAGGGGGGGGGGCTTGAGGGGGCCAAGGAGGGGGTAAAGGGGGGGGGTAACA
Organism: Hemileia vastatrix; assembly: GCA_030280995.1. Classification (NCBI taxonomy): domain Eukaryota; kingdom Fungi; phylum Basidiomycota; class Pucciniomycetes; order Pucciniales; family Zaghouaniaceae; genus Hemileia; species Hemileia vastatrix. The sequence goes on from JASXTE010000004.1 coordinate 44,179,514, forward strand.
GGAGGGTAAAGGGGGGGGGTTTGAGGCAGCTAAGGAGAGGTTAAAGGAAGGGTAAAGAAGGGGTAAAGAAGGGATAAAGAGGGGGTAAAGGGAGGGTAAAGGGGGACTAAAGGGGGGGTTTGAGGCGGGTAAGGGGGGGTTGAGGTGGGCAAGGAGGGCATTTTAAAGAAAAAAAAGACTAATCTCTGCTTTTTAATTTTTTTTACAGAATTTTTTTCTTTCCCTTAGTTTCTGGACATTTCCCCCTGTTTTAAAAATAAATCAGGTAATTTAATTTTTAATATTTGTGTTTGTTTTTTCAAATAATTAATTATTCTGAAATTTACTGAAATCAATTTTTTTATTTATATTTTAATAAATTGGTTTGAATGATATCAAGAAGTATTTCCAATAGCAGGTAAGTAATTTTTATTTATTTATTTTTTTAAATTTAAATTTACTGAATTTATTTCAATTTTTTTTATTTACTATTTTTTTTTGGGTGATTTTGTTTTACCTTGTATTTTAATTATAATTCAGGTTTTTATTTTGAAATTTTATTTTTTTCAAAATTATTTACTGATTTTTTTGCAAATAATTTTATTTTTTTTTTTTACCAAAATTTTTTTTTCTTTTCAATTATTTTACAAATAATTTTTTATTGTTGGGGTTTTTTTTAATATATATTTTTTTTAATTTTTAATTTTTTGGTTTTATAATTTTTTTTTTCTAGGAAGTTACTATGGAAAATTTAACTCACTCATCTTCATTATCATCAATTTCTTCTGAATAAACTTTCTCATCACTTTCTTCCTTGTCTTCAAATTTTGAAAGCTGCAAGAATAATCATCAAATATATTCAAATTCTTCTTCTTTATCTTTACTCTCTTCTATCTCTTCAATGTCATTCCATTATATTCCTTCATTATATTCAAATTCTTCATCTTCATCTTTACTTTCTTCTATCTCTTCAATGTTGTTCAATTTTATTCCTTCTCCCAATTAATCTGAGCTTTCCTTACAAGTAAATAAAAAGCAGAAAATCATGGAACCAGCTATAGAATCAAGCAATTTAAAGAAATTTTTTTATAAAAATTGAAAATTGATTAGGATGAAGATATTTTTCAAAAAATTCTTTGGAAATTTGGACGATCTCAAATTTTATAAGACTTCAATATCAAATGTTTAAAAAATTTTTTTTACAAAAAAATCAAAATCCTTACAGAAGGTGGTATAGATCTCATTGTTGAAGTTGTCAATAATGGATACAAACCTCAATTCATCTTAGAAGTTCATTCATTTAATGGGAAAAAGGATGAAGTTTTTGGCCAGATTTCTGATTTAATTTCTACTCTCTATCAAATGGCTTTGGTTTGACAATCCTTATCAAATAAAAATCTAGTTTCTGGTGTGATGAAAGGTTTTGGTTGGCAACCAGGATATGATCAAGGAGTTTCTTTTGGTATGTAAAAATTTTTTTATTATAAGTAATGTTTAATTTTTTCATAAATTTCAGGAATTTATTCTTTATTGAAAAATTTGGAACCAGAGCAAAAGGAAGAAGATCTGAAACAATGGAGTTCTTTGGGATCATTTAATATTTTCTTGGAAAATTGTTTTAAAAAATTATGTTTTCAAGCTTTTGAAAAAAACCATCAACTTGCTTAATAATCTGGTTTACCAAATGGGTCTGATCCTGAATGGGAAGAAGCAATAAATGATTATGTTATTTGTTCAAATGTTATCATCACTTATAATGGATTTTACAATCATGTTCATCTAGATAAAAATGATAATAATTCTCTAACATTTAAGATTTTCTCTTATATTAATCCAGAGACTGGTGTTCCTATTCAATCACCCTCTTCTGATGAGGGACATGGCCTTTATTTTCCTGACCATAAATGTCAGCCAGGCTACTAGACTTACCCAGTGAAATAAGTAATTATTTACTGGATGGAGCCGCACCTTATCATCTTTAATTATTATTTAATTATAATTTAGTTACATTAAAATTAGTTATAAATTAACTAGTTACAGAATGTTAAAATTAAATTAATTAATTAAATAAATAAGTAAAATTATAATTATAATTTGTCCCTTATATTTTTCTCTAACACCGTGCTCAATTGACAGGTTGGGAAAAATAAAACTTTATATTTAAAAAAATAAAAATACAAAGTTAAAATAAGATTTAAATATTCAAATAATATTAAATATATACAAAAAAATCAAATTTCTTATTTGGGATTGACATTTACAGTAAATATTAAAAATATTGATGTATTTCTGACATACTCTGTAAATACATCTTTTTGACGCCTTCTTTTTGGAATAACTTTATTATTTGAAATACTCTTTCTGGAATGTTCTTTTTCTCTCTCTTTTCCTACTGTTTTTAGAATTTGATTTCCGTGCTTTGTCTCTCCTTTGCCTATAAAAGGCCTCTCCTTTTGTTGTCTTTTGATCATTCTATCTTACCAAACCATTTTATTACAACAATAACCAATAAAAACTTATTCTTATACTCTATATCATTAGTATTTACAATAGCGTAATTCTAATTTATAAATTATATTAATATTTTAATCCTACCTCTTTTTATTGAGTAAAACAATCATCTTTGAATTAAGAAATACGTACAAATTTGTTGAGAATCCATTTAAACCTTATAAATCCTTGTAGAACTTCGTACCAAAACTTCTAGACTAAAAGCGTACCTTGACAATAAATGTATTATTGATTTTGGTAGTGCCAATGGAATAGTTGAGGCTATATATAATTCTTCTCAACGCCCGCTTCAAACAACTAAAGCACCTCCAACTTTAGTTTCTTGTAAAGAATTCACCCATTTTGGCTGTTCATTCCAAATAAATGAAGGTCTTATTAATTGTATTAATAATCAAAAAAAATTTGATAAAAAAGTTGTTCTTAGTAGATCTTTCGAGTATTGCTAATAAATTATTATATTTTTTCTATCATTAAATATTTTCTTCAAAAATTTTTTTCCTTTTTTTTTCTCTTTTATTAAATTTTTTATTTATTTTAAATTATTTTAAATTATTTAAATTATTTTAATTATTTTAATTATTTTAATTATTTTTAAGCTTCCCTTTTTATTTTCCTCTTTTTCAATTTTATTTATCCTTTTTAAATTTTTTTCATTTAATTTTGGATCTGTCTCTTCCAATTATTTTTTAAAGTTACATAAAGATAAATTAATTTTTTATATAATGGTGCATCTGCTTATTTTATAAATTAGAAAAACTTGATTGGGACTGGTGAAATTAATTAATTGTAGAAATTTTAAATTTTTATTTTTTTCTTTTAATTTTGGATTTGTCTCATCCAATTGTTTTTGAAAGTTACATCAAGATAGATTACTTTGTTATATAATGGTGCATCTGGCCTTAGGTTGTTCTACTGGCTACTATATAAAATAGGAAAAATTGATTGGGAACGGAGAATATAATTGGATGTAGAAATTTTCAATTTTAATTTTTTTTCCATTTTATTTCTTTGATTCAATAAATTGCAGGGGGGGGGGTATTGCCAAATTTTCATATCAGACTTTATAAAAAATTTGACTTGAAAATTTGATGATACCCTTTCCTTAATTCAATAAAATATAAGGGGGGGGTATTGCCAAATTTTAATATCAGAATTAAAAAAAAAATTGACTTGAAATTTTGGTGATACCTATCCATTACTTCAATAAAATGTAGGGTGGAGTATTTCCAAAATTTCATATAAGACTTGCAAAATTCTTTACTTGAAAGAATTTTGGTGATACCCAACCCTTAGTTCAATGAAATGCAGGGGTGGGATTGGGAAATTTTCAAATGTGACTTGAAAATTTAAACTAAAAAAGAATTTTGAAGATTAAAAATTCTTGAAAATTTTATTTAAAAGAGAATTTATAACATTAAAATATGAAAATTCAACAAATGATGGATAGAGTAAAAAAATACAGGAAATTAAGATAAAAATTTATGTACAATTAATTATGAACAGTTGAAGTGTAAGGATAAATAAAACCAACTAGTCATTAAACAATTTCCTCAACAGATTTATTAGCTTTAACACATTCTATCAAGAATTCTTTCTTTTTGGAATTTTCTTCATGATCAAGCTTATATTTCATCTGTTCCATGAGGTTTTGATGCTCAAGTGTTTTCTCCTCATTCTTTGATTTTTTAATACTTAGAGATAACTCAAATTTCTTCCCCTCCAAGTCTTGTACCCTATCATCCTTCCGTAAAGAAAGCTTGTACTTCCGCTCCTCCAAGTCTTGTGCCCTATCATCCTTCCGTGAAGAGAGTTCAAACTTCTTCTCTTGAAAATCATATAACCTGTCATCTCTCCTTAAAGAGAGCTTGTATTTTTGATTTGAAAACTTTAGAGTCTCTTTAGCAACTTCTACTTGTTTTAGAGTGATAAGAAATATTAACAAAAAGTAGAAGAAAATCAGAGTAAAGTATTAAAAGGTTTGGTATCACTTACCAGCATCACGTTTCTCCAAAAATTCTTCAATAGAAGAAATAGGGGTTTGAGATGAAGTATCACTTTTTCTTCTTCTTTGGGAGTGGAAATTCAGACTACTTGAAGCCCTTCAATTTTTGTTCAAGGTCACATTTTCCTCCTCTTCATTTTTGCTGGCTACTGACTTAGTTGATTGTGGCTCCTGCATTAGTTCTTCAGCCTATTTATAAATAAGAAAGTGTATATAAAAAAAGAATTGTTAAGATAAAAGAAAAAAACATACTTTAGTTAGATCAGGTTGGTTTATATCGCCATAGGGATCTATTGAAAAGATAATTTGATTTGTGGAAGTTAAATGAGGGGAGGCTTGAGTAAAAGAAGAAGGAAAAAGATTTCTTTCAACATCATGTTTGGAGATAGAATCTTAACCATCCAACATGTTTGTAGTATTAACATCAGCTCACTCTTCAAAAATGGAATCCATCTCTTTAAAGTAAGGACATAAAGAATTAATTTTATCATATATGGATTTGATGCCCTTACTGATATTGAGGTCAGTAATACCAAAACCAATAGAAGATGAAAGAGTCTTTGCTTTCTTGTACTTGACTCAATAATTCTTGAAGCATTCAGACATCTGTTTTGGTAAAAGATCTATCCTTCCCTTAGTCTTATTCTGTAATTCGTTGGCCATTAGAAGATAACCGTTAAATTTTGATGCAGGGGGCTGTCCTACTTTAGTCGCATACTCAGTACCAAAACAAGAATCATAGTTAGATTGAGTTTTTAGCCAGTTGATAAGAATGAGATGATCAACTTTATTTAGTTGAAAAATTTTGGATTTCTCAGCAGAGCGGGAGAAAGAGAGAGTAGTGGAATTTGAAGAAAAACTGGGTGATGGCTGCCTTTGAGAAGATCTATGATGACAATGAATGTTAAGATAATTAAAGATGAAAAGGAGCAGAAACAAGCAGATAAGATAGAGAGATGAAAAAGAGCAGAAAAAAGCAGATGAGATAGCAAGATGACAAGGAGAAGAAACAAGCAGATTAGAGAGTGAGATGAAAAGGAGCAGAATCAAATACATGTTATGGGGAGAAATTCTGAGCGGATAGAATGATCAGGATGGGATGAGAATGGGAGTGCGCAGCAAGGTAGAAGGCATATCCAGAGAGTAGTCCAAGATGTGGTTATGGAAGAAAGTTGTGCAACATGTGGTTATGACAGAAGGTTGTCCAAGATGTGGTTATTAAAAATTGAGTAGAAAAATGTTGCATAAGAGGTGAACATTGACACGTAAAGTGTCTAATAACCCAATTATTAGCAAAAATAATTGCAGAAGATGATTGGGGTATAAGGATTTTTATCCGCAATTAACTTAATTGTGGATCAGTCAACATTGATACCCCCTATTTGGTTTTTATGAGCTATACTAGAGTAAAAATCACGCCCTAAGGCTTATACTAAATAATAAGTATTAAATAAGGAAAGACCCCCAATTTTCAGTGTATGCTAGTATCTAAATATGATTCAATAGTAAATAATAATGTTCTAAATACTTATTGATAAGTTATTTAGTGATTAAACCTCAGGGGAAGACTAATAAAATAGTTATTCTCAGTGTTAACTCACAATATTAGGATTGGTGCATCCTAGTGGTGGAAAAGAGGTTAATAAAATATAGTTATAGCTAATATAAAGATAAAAAAATTTATAAATGCTTTATAATATATTTATACATAGTAATAATTGTTTTATAATGTTTATTTGAATTGTAGTAAGTAAGTGATGTCCAATAACCTGTCAAATCCTCCCTCACTTATACCAAAATCCACTTGAGTGCACAGACCTTCAATCTAAATGATGTCACTACTCTTCCCGGAAATTACAGAACTGTGAGGGTCCTTCACCTCCCCATGAAATCCACTTCAAGAAGTTTCAACACCCAGAACTCCAGTAAGGACCCTCCATCACAATTAATGATATCATAAACCCATACCATAAATAGAGAAAACAGATCAAAGCGGATACCATAAAGAAATAGGTAAAATAACTCATCCAAAGAGTATATAAAGAAAAAAAAGCATATAAAGGAACCAAATCAACTTTCCAAGCCCCCAATAACATCCCCAAGAATCCATATTAACCCAGTAGTCACATCCCAACCCATAAATATGTGAAAATCTATCAAAAGAAGCAGATTAAGTTGTCCAAACAGGATATATGCGCCTGATAAAGGTGTATATGCTTGTGTAGGCATTATGATTCCATTGAATATGTCCATATGACCTAAATTAAGCAGAAACATAAAACTTATAGGCTATTTAGAGGTTAAAACCCACTTTTAGACCTATATATACATAATATAACTTCATATTTCACTGAATATGAAATTTATGTATATATATAAGCTTATGTATGTCTATAACTACTTAATATCACTTAAGATAAGTATATTGTGACTCCATTATCATCTTAATAAGTATTATAGGCCTATGGATAAGCCATTTAAACTTATATAAGTCATTTAATAGTGTAATATATATATATATAATCATAATAACCATGATTTTTACTTATAAGCTTAATGTAATTAAGGTTATCTTAATTTAAGGATAGAAAATATTCAGTCCTGGGAATAACTAGTCTGAAAGAATTTTTAAAAGAAAATTTTACCAGAACCAGCCAAAAGAGCTAGTCATCACGTTAGTACAAGACAGAATTTCTTTAATATCCATACAGACTATGATTGTCAGGATGAGATCAAGTACAGAGAGGTGAAATAGCTTGAATGTTCAGTTTTCTAAAATATTTTATGGTCCTATATGAATAATGTAGTACAAATCCAATAAGTATTAAAATATAACTAAATATAAGGGTCTCAGTAATTTAAATCTCACTAATTATATATGGCTTACAATCTTATAGTTATTAGAAAAAACATTTAATAATTCAGATACTACTAAAAGACTTTATAAGCACTATTGATATGTATTGTAAATTTTATTTGTTATATGTTTGATTTTAATGATAAAGAATGTAGAAAACAAGACCAAAAACACCTTCCTTTTATACACAATAGCTTCCCCAACAAACCCCTTGATTTACAAGCTATATACATGGTTAATGACACTTCATTCAAACTAATAGACATGTCCAACAAAATAAACAGTAACCATTAACATAATTAGAATGATATCACCTGCAAAAATCCTGCAGTAATAGGGATAATCCATCAAAAATAAAGAATAAGGAAAAAAGAGAGTATACGCTTGTAATACATTAAAATAAAAGACTAAAAAGGGAAAATTAAAACTAATTATTACTCCATATTAAGGGAGACTAAAAGTAGAAATGATGGGACTAATCACAACATTAAAATCCCTGAAATCTCCATGCAAAAATAACCAAAATTGACTAATAAACCACTTAAAAACCCAAAAAAGGGTGTGAGATGCGGGGTAACTACATGCAGTCCTTGGAAGGCGCTTGAACGGGTAAATCCTTGACTAATTTAGACAAATTAAAGCCTGATAGTGAACTAAACCTCCAAGATAGAAGTTATTAATGAAATTAGTGCATATAATAAGGGCCAATGCATTTATAATTAAACTAGGACACTAAATAAGCGCCTGTTGCCTATTTTAGCATGTTTCCCGAAAGTAGACGTAGAATGTGGGGGTAATTATAGTGTGAAAAATCTAACTTTGCTAAAAATGAAGCTATTTAAACAGGAAAACTGCAGGCAGTATGTGGCCAGTACACAGAAGCCATTTCTGGCATAAAAAACACCAAATTTGAAAAATTTGATTTTTATGCATTTGAGTAGCCAAATCAATAGCTCTAATTAAGAAATATTGATATGGAAAAGTACATTTTTAACATTATTAAATTTATAGCACATATAGTCAACTTTTAAGTGATTTGAAGCGCATTTCTTGTTTTTCACATAAATTAATGAAAACAACAGCTTTAAGTCTTTTTAAAAATCATGTAGCCTTATATTTAAGGCTCTTAAGATTAACCTAAAATATTACAACTTAATATTAAGTACATAAGACTTATAAAAGGTGGATATAGGTGTATATATAAGGTGTTATAATGGCATATTTTTTATTTTATCATAAATTTACTTATGTATACAGTTTGTGTACTCTAATTTATTACTCCCATGTATAGTCCATGTGTTTAACATAGCTTAAAAGTACTTTTTACTTAGTCCTGGGGATATTCAGGCTGAAAATATACCACTTAAAGAAAAACAATAAAAAAATGATAAGTTATACACTTATTTTATTTTTATTTTTATTTTTCAGGTATTCAGAAAACCTCTGTAGCATTAAAGATTAAATTTTTAAAGAAATAAAACATAAAAAAACTTGAGTACTGCTTTTTAACCCCTCAGATGGTTGATCAGAAATTTATTTCTGTTTAAATTTTTTGAGAAGGGAAGATAAATTTGAAATTTCTTTCTCTGGTATCCATTTATCAAATTCATTTGATTTCCCCTTAAATCTTAATAAATACTCAGTTCCTTTCTCTTTAGTAAGGATTCTTTTCTTGAGTATTTTTTCAATCTCTGCTTTTTCAAAAATTTCTTCAGGTTGCTTTTTAGGCCTTCCTCTTCTTTTTAGAAATAAGTCAGGATCGTTTGCATGGTAAGGTTTTAATAATGAGATAGGAAAAACCAGATGTTTCCTATCATATGGGGCATATAATATGACTTCCACAGCATTACTACCAGCCATTTTTTTGACTATAAAAGGCCCTAAAAAGGGATACTTCAATTTAACATTAACTTGTAAGTTAAAATGTAGTGCTGAAATTAGGACTTCATCTCCTTTTTTGAATTAAAGTTCTTTATGAAATTTATCCCACCTTTTCTTTTCATATTAAAATACTTTTTGAATGCATTCCTCTGAATTATTTCTACACATTTGTTGCATATGAATAAAGGATTTAGTAACAGGGTTTATATCTAACCTTGGTAATTTATTAAAGTGATTTACTGGGGTATTTAGTACATATCCCAGCCAGAGTTTAAATGGTTTCTTCTCTGTTAAAAAATGAGTTGTGCTATCGTAAGCAAATTCAAGGCCAGGAATTGATTTTAAACCGTCATGTGTGAGTTTCTCATTGTCTTTTTATTCAAATCCAAAGGCACAATATCTTTTGATCATATCTTCCAGAGTCTTTATCATTCTCTCAGACAGACCATTAATTTGTGTATGGTGTGCTGTAGACAATTTCAATTGAAAACCTGATACTTCCATCAAAGATTTCCAGAACGCTGAAGTAAAATTAGGGTCTCTATCAGAGATTATGGCATTGGGGAACCTGGCAGTATTCATCATTTGAGTCCACCATAGTACTGCCAAGTCTTTTGCAGATACCCCTTTATGGGTAGTGATAAATTTACACATTTTTGTTAATCTATCAACAATTACCCAGCAAGCATTGAAACTTTATTTTCCTGCTAATGGAAAGCCATTGAAAAAATTTATGTTTATAATTTCAAATGGAGCTCTTGGCTGCTCTATTCTCTGTAACAACTCAGCTTTCTTTCCAGTCAATATTTTATATTTCTGACAAGAGTCTCATGCTTCAATGTTTTTTTGTACATCATCTTTCATGTTTATACACCAGGCTGTATTTTTAACTCTAGTTATTTTTTTTTAAATCAAAATGACCAGCTAAAATGTCATCATGACAAGTACTTAACATTAACTCTTTCATAGAAGGAGGTATAACTGTTACATTACTTAGCTTTTTCCTGTAATATATGTATCCATCTTCAATTGAAAATTTACCTTTTACCAATGCAGTTTTATACTTTGTAGGTAAGGTTTTAATTAATGCACTCATAGAGGCATTAGTTGGATCATATAAAATGGTAGATCATTTAGAAAAATCTTTATCAGATGAATAATTTTTCAATATAGTTTTCATAAATTCTTCCTCTAAATCCACTATATAAATTCCAAATATATGTATTACCTCATTTGAAGGTACATAAGCTGGGTTATAAGTATCATTTGGAAAAGGGCTTCTGGAGAATAAATCCACATTAGAATGAAATGTTCATGCTCTATGTGTGATTTTAATTCTTCATCTGTACTATTGTACAGCATGTTGCCATCTAAACATGTGCCAATTAGGTGTTTTCATGTTTAGTAATGATTTTATTGCACTGAAATCTGTTATTAATTCAGACTTCTGGTCTTCCAGATAGTAATTAAGTTTCTCCAGGGCCCACACAGCATCTAAACATTCCAGTTGGGTGGGACCATATCTTAATTCTGTCTTTCTTAAGGCTCTGAATATATAAAAGATAACTACTTCAGATAATTTACCATTTATTATCTGATTTTGCTGTAAAGCAGCACCTAACCATGTGAATCTTGCATCAGTATACAAGATAAAAGGGAGGTTAAAATATGGAAGTCCCAATACTGGAGCTGACATTAAACATTCCTTCAATTTATTAAAGGCGTGTTGTCTTTCATTATTCCAAATGAAAGCCTCATTTTTCCAGATTAATTTTGTTAAAGGGGCTGCAATGGATTGGTAGTTTTATACATACTTCCTATAATATCCACACACACCTACAAAACTTTGAACATCTTTCACATTCTTAGGTATACTAAATTTTTTTATTGCTGCCACTTAATTCTGGTCAAAACAAATTTTCAATCCAGATACAAAATGCACAAATACTTTCAAGGATTGAAACCCAAACTTACATTTATTTAATGCAATTTTCATATTAATTTCATCCATCTTATGAAATACTCTTCTCATGTGATTTAAATGTTCATCATATGTTTTTGAGAACACTATGATGTCATCAATATAAACTAAAATTCATCCTTAAACCATTTCCTGATGGAAAACACTATCCATCAATTTTTGGAAGACTGAAGGCACATTTGTGGGGCCAAAAAGCATTCTAACATACTTATATATCCCCATGTGTGTGGTTATGAGTAATAAATTCTGAGAATTATTTTCCACAGGGATCTAGTGGTAACCTTTGTTTCCATCCAGACAGGAAATATATTTTGAAAATTGTAAGGTAGCATGGATAGAAGCTATCCTTGGTAGAGGGTGAATATCATCTACAGTGAATTTATTCAAAGCTCTTTAATCATCACATAATCTTGCCTTATCTTTTTCATAAGAGATTAAAACTGGTGAAATAACACAATACTTAGGTGTTGTGTCCACTTTTTCAACAATACCCATTTCTAACAACATTTTAATGTTGTCTTCAATTTCTTTCCTTTTTTCAGGAGAAGCTGGGTAAGGTTTCTTTTTCAAGCTGCCAGGAATATTATCCAAATCACAACTTAAAGAGATTTTCATCTCATGGTCTTTGACCAATCCTAGATAATTTGAACCATGAGAAAATGCCATAGGATAAGATTTTATCAATCTCAAAATATTGTTTTCTTCAATTTTTGAGAGTTGAGGACTGAAAGAGGCTTTTTGGATTTCATTTTCCAATTATACCACTTCAGAGGTGGCTCTTCCACCTTGCAGTTGTTCTTCTTTAGGAGAAGTGGAATAAATTAAATTTTCAGAGTAAATATTGAATTTTCTTTTCCCATTTATGCTTATAGTGAAGAAACTATTTTCAGGAAATAGTTTGATGCCAAATTTGGTCAATAACACCACACAATATGGGGGGCGGACTTGCTAGCAAGTCCGCAACCTTGGACCCAAACTCACCATAGATTGAACACACATTGAGCTATTGATAAAGGAACCATACAATCAGGGATGAACACCACTCAGCAGAACAGTTTTAGGTGGGTGTTCAAGTAGAGTTCAGTATGGGTTCAGTCTGAGTTCAGTCTGAGTTCCATCTGAGTTCCATCTGAGTTCAGGTTGAGGACTTGCTAGCAAGTCCACCCCCTATATTGCGTAGTGTAAGTCATTGCCAAAAATAAACCAATCACTACAATTATAATTATTCATTACCACAAATTCACACACTGCTCTTACATATCCATTATTATATTTAAAGAATACTGAAGTTTTGTATTTTCCAATTAGATTTAATACTGAACCAAAATCCCTCCAGTTCATTGTCTTTACAGGTTCTAGTTTTTCTTTATACTTACTATCAAGTTTCATTAATGTGTTAATAGAAACTACACTACCTGCAGCCCAAGGCTCAAGAATGGCATTCATTTATTTTCCACATATAATAACAGGTGTTCTAATAGGTGTTATTTTGTAAGTATCATGAGATACATCTTTAATAATTTCAACTTCTTCAATGAAAGCTAAAGATGTATCTGTATGAGGTATTGCATCATTCAGGAACATAAGATCCTGTTCTAATACATATATATCCTTTTCATCATCAGTGTAAGAAATGTTACTTTTACCATACTCACTAGATTCCTCCTATTCATCTTCATGATTACTTTGTTCAGAATCTTATGAGTTCTCAATAACATTAATTTTTTTCTTACAAGTATGACCTTTAGCCCAAGGTTCATTAAATTTGTAGCAAGTGTTACTTTCTTGTCTTTTAGAGACAGGGTTTCTTCTCCACTGGTAACTTATTTGTAGTAGGTTCCATGACCTCAACAACTTTCCTGTAATTATTATACCTAGCTTCATATTTGTGGTTCAATAATATTTCATTGCATATATCAATAAACCCAGAAGAATCTCTGATGGTTTCAGTTCTAGCTTCAATAATGTCTCTGACTGATATGGGAAATTTATATATTTTTTTTTCTTTCCACTCATCATAATCCATTTTTGGATCCATGGCTTTCATGATTTTTATTAAATTCATTAAAAATACCATGGGCTTATCTCCAGCATTTGGATTATATCTGGCTTTCTCATACAATCTTTGTTGAGTTATTCTAAATTTTGGGCCACCAAATTGCCTTTCAATTAGTACCTTCCATTCATTCCAGGAGTAGTTAATCCCCTCACTCAATACAGATTCAAACCATAATAAAGCCAAATCTGTAAATAAAGATATCAATTTTGATTTAATTTTTTCATCAGGTAATTTTTATGAAACTTTTAAGTTATCAATTCTCTGAATGAATTGTTGCCAATAAGACTTTGAATCCCCATCAAAAGAAGGGTACTGATCTAACTTAGGCCAGTTCTTTTGGTTAGTTTTTGCTTCCCTAACCTTAGGAATATCAAGTAATTCACTTACTTTGGAAAGATGATCATTTATTTAATCCTTTACTGATTTTATATTCTCAGAGCCCATGAGATTATTTTCATGTTCAATGATTGGTTTATCATTTGAGTGTTTCATAAAAACTGGTACTCTTTCCACATAGGAGGCATTATCTTTTAATTTATCAGTATTTTTCAAAATACTGGCTATTTAAATTTCTACTCTTTGTAACCTATCCTTTATTACAGGTACATGTGTTAAGGTATCATTCAAATTTGAAAAAGACAAAATTACACATCCCTCTATGGTAGCCATGATATTCTGAGAATGTTCTATTTATTTTGTAAATTCATAATCTCATAGTTTCATCTTTTATTTTCATTGGTTAATTCACTATTTAAATTTTCAATAATTTATAACCAATTGGCTGTGGTACTCAATGATTGTGTGAGGTTTAAAAATACAATTTCTGTATTATTTTTTGAATCTCTAGAGAATTCTTCTAATTTTTCAATTCATAGAAATAATTTGGTAATGATTTTTGATTCCATTGGATTTTCTTTTAAAAAATATTCAATTTTTTCTTTGTCCAATTCAGAATACTCATAATCAGGCTCAAGATTTACTGCATTTTTTTCCATTTAATGTGACTAGAATTATCCTGTTGATCAATAAAACTATGTACATTGTCATCATGTAAAGACAAATTTAACATGTTATTTTCAAATGAATATATTTTTCAATATTTATCAACTATATCCAGTAACTCTCTATAGATCTTATTACCTATAAGTAATTCATTGTTAGTATTATATAATTGATCCTATGAAGATGGATGACTTACCAAGGTCTTATTCCATTTCCCCTGCCTCTCCTTGCATTTGCCTTGTAATGGTGACTGCTGGAGCCCTGATGTTGAGGCTTTTTGTAGTTTTGAACATACCAGTCCCACTTCCATTTGCTTACCGTAATGTTTTGTTCTTCCTCTTGGGAAGGAGGTGTGGCTGTTGCCAATGTGGAATTGTTGGGTGCAACTTTTGTTGGTTGAGCTTTTATTTCCACAAGAGCTTGGTTGACTTCTATGAAACCCTGTGTGGCTCTTTTCTACAGATTTTTCATCTGGTCTACTATGTTGTTGACCCTTATTGTTAGGATGTCTAGCAGAGTGTATAGGGAGTGAATTTGTTCTTGTAAAGTATTTTTTCTTCTCTTTATTGATACTTGTTTTATAAGTTTTTCCCTTTCCTCCAGAGACATCTGTGAGGTGTTGCTGTTGGTAGGAGAATCCTGGCCCTCCATTTGAATTTCTTGTAACAGGTCATTCAGCACAAGGTCTTAAGTTATAAGGTTTTGCCTTATTACTCACAATATCATTGTATTTGTCACACATTTTTATGTAAAATTTAAATTGAAAAATTGAAATTTGAGAAATTAAACTTCAAAAGGAGTTTTATCAGTATTACTAAATACTACTGTCAGTGTATCTAGTATATAAGTTTGATTTAATAGTATTTATTAATGGTCCTACTACTTATTAACAAATGATTTAGTGATTAAACCTCAGGGGAAGACTAATAAAATAGTTATACTTAAATAAAACTCACAATACTTGGATTTAAATGCGTGCTAGTGGTGGAAAATAGATGAATATAATATAGTTATAGCTTATATAAAGATAATATCAATTTATAAAGGCTTTATAATATATTTCTATATTTATATAATTGTGTTATAATGTTTATTTGAAGTGAAGTAAGTAAGTGATGTCTAATAACCGTCAAAATCCTCCCTTACTTATACCAAAATCCACTGGAGTGCACAGACCTTCAATCCAGATGATGTCACTGCTGTCCCCGGAAATTACAGCACTGTGAGGGCCCATCACCTCCCCATGGCGTCCAATTCAAGCAAATTAAACACCTAGACCTCCAGTAAGGACCCTCCATCACAATTAATGATAACACAGACCCATACCATAAATAGAAAATCCAGATAAAAGCGGATACCATAAAGAAACAGGTAAAATAAATCATCCAAAGAGAATATAATGAAACCCACAGAATATAAAGAAACAAATGAAATATCCAAGCCACCAATAACATCCCCAAGCATCCATATTAACCCAGAAATGACCTACCAACCCATAAATAGGTGAATATCCATCCAAGGAAGCAGATTAAGTTGTCCAAACTGAGTGTATGCACCTGAAATAGATGTTTATGCTTCTGCAGGCATTTTGAGTCCACTGGATACATCCATATGACCTAAAATAAGCAGAAAAACAAAGTTTATAGGCTATTAAGAGGCTAAAACACACTTATATACCTAAATATACATAATATACTGCATATTTTTACTGAATATGAGATTTATGTATACATATAAGCTTATGTATGTCAATAATTACTTAATATCACTTAAGATAAGTATATTACGACTCCATTAACACCTTAATAAGTATTATTAGGCTATGTATAAGCTATTTAAACTACTATAACTTATATAATAGAGTAATAATTATATATATATGCAATATAATCATATATATTATTGTTTTAAACTTATTTTTAAGATGTAAGCTTAATTTGCTTAAGATTATCTTATTTTAAGTATAATAAGTACTCTGTCCTAGGGATATCTAGGCTGAAAACTACTGAATACAGTTTTATTGCTTACTTGTAGATATTAAGTGAATTGATAAGTGCCAAAAGTCAAGCATGCTCTTATGTGGTCACTTTCTTTAACTGGTCTACAATATGTAGCTGTGTTTATATATTTAAGAAAGAAAATCAGTCAGTTATATTCTTTCTAAATATTAAATGAGTTATACAAATCAATAAAAAGGGATAAAGAGTCCTTTTAAAAGAAAACAATTAATCAGTTTTTACTATCTGGTTTATTATCTACAAAGATCACAAACTTAATTGGTCTATTGACAGACTCCCACTAATAACAATTTTTATGTTAAATTAGTGGTAAAATTGCTGATTAAATATCACAATTTTATTATATAACATGGTCTCTTTTTCTCAATTCATTATATAAGTGACCCCAACCTGTTGTAATCATCCAAAAATCTCTATAGGGATTTAATTTACTTGTAGCCTCTTTTTGAGTTTTTTACTTACTGGATGATAACCAACAAAATTCTTGAGGAAAGGTACCCAATTTTCAGGATGAGATAAGGTACAGAGATGTGAACTAGCTTGAATGGTCAGTTTTCTAGAATATTTTATGGTTCTATATGAATACTGCAGTACAAATCCAAAAAGTATTAAAATATAACTAAATATAAGGGTCTCAGTAATTTGAATCTCACTAATTATATATGGCTTACTATATTATAGTTGTTAGAAAAATAGATTTAATAATTCAGATACTTCTAAAAGACTTTCTAAGCACTATTGATATGTATTTTAAATTTTATTTGTTATATGTTGTGGTCTTCCAACATTGGCAGGGGCCTTTGTTGTGTGATTTGGCGCTGTTTGTGCATGTCTTAATTGACATCTGTTAAGGAATTGGGTATCTTTCTGGTTTTATTCCGTATATATTGGGTCTGCGGGTATGTGGGTACTATCATTGGATAGCCCTGGTTTTTCTCTATATTTTATGTCTTGAAGAAATTTTTCATATTCTGAGTTTTAAGGGGACATTTCCTCATTTTTTATTTATAAAAGATAGCTGTTTAATTTTGTTTTTCGTGTTTTACGGGCTAACCTTAAGTCTTAGGGTTAAGTGCTTAGTACCATTGGATAGAGCTAATTTTTCTGTATATTTCATGTCTCAATGTTGTTATAGTGAAATTCCGTGTTTTAAAGGTTTTAGTAGTTGTAGCTAATTTTTCTAAGTAGATTAGTGGTTTTTATTGGTTTTCTGGCTTCAGGGAGGCCGGGCCGCTTCAGGCGGCATCTCCAACGTCGGGCGGCCCGCCCGCTATGGTAAGGTAAACTCTTACAGTCGCCTTGCTGTAAGCAGAATCCGGAGGAGATATGTGGATTTAGTTGAAAACCCCGTCCTTCCAATAAAAATATCAAAATGGGAATTCTAAATCAATAAGCTAACCAATCTACTTGGATCTGATTTATAAAAATAATGAAACTCTAAAATAATTAACGCTTATTGAGATTTAAAGAAAGTGGCTGTTGATAAAGAAATACTGATAACAACAATTAAGGTGTACCAGTGAAAGATCTGAAAAGATTGACTTTTATGTTTTTATAATAATTTGAGTTTTTATGAGACAGCAATAATCAAGTCCCAGCAATGAAGACCTTTCTAAAGATACCCTGTATGAAGTGTTATTTTAATTGTTGAGTAGTATTTCTAAAATGTTATATATAAAATATAAAGTTATAAGGGTATTACAATTTATTTATTTTGTTGAGTAATAAAAAAAATGAGACTGTGGTAGTTAATGATTAAGCTGTATGATGTGTCCCCCCCTCTCAATTTCGAGTTTGAGAAGCGCTTAAGTATTCCTAGTCACGTGCCTAAGTTTTCCCCTCCAGAGCTCTTCCAGAGTCAATCCGGAGCCCGTACGGAGTCCGTACGGAGTCAAAGCGGAGTCCGTACGGAGTCAAAACGGAGTCCGTCCGGACTTCCGGACTCAATTAGAACCTTAAAACTATAATAAAAAATCTAGAAAAATTACACATAATAGAGCTACTTCCCCTTTACATACCAAACTAATTTTCGTAGTCTGCGCAGCTCTAATTACCCCGTGAAAATTCATTGAAGTTAAGTAATTTCTGAAAACGTAAATATTTCTATAAAACTTTAAAATTCATTTAAAAATATAAGAAAAATAGTAAAAATTCTGGGAAAATTTCCCAAGGTTCTTGAGTGACTTGACTTGATACTTATAAATTTTTCAGACCGTAAAAATAAGTTTTCTCCGTAAAATAAATTGTTTTTGTGTAGGCATTTGCTCGTGACCAATTTCTTCATATTTAAAACTCAAATAAATTAAATAAAACCCTTTTATAAAAAATAATAACGCCAATCTTGCACGCCGTAATAACTCCATTTACATATTTAGGTGCCGTACTAAACTTTAGGCTACCACATCCTCCCTCCAATCGAGAATGTCCCCATTCTTATAACTTTGCATAAGTGGTTGAGCAATTCCAAAAGAATTATCTTTTCTAATAAAATAATTTGATAAATTTGTTTTAGCTGGTCTTCTTTTAAATCTTTATAATAAAAACGTTCTTTCTTCTTCTCTGGCTTGATATAACATAAAATAATATAAATCTTGTGATGATTCCACTACTGAGAGCAAGGTTTGAATCCCTTCAGACTCCCATATACCAGTCTTCCTTCTTGTCACAGCATTGAGAGAGTGGATCTTCCTATGAGCCGAATACTCCTGATTCCAACCTCATAGGGCCCCCCACTGAGCCGAATTCGATGATTCCAATCTCGCCATAAGGTCCTCCAAGCTTCACACCAAAAAAAATGGCCTAACTATGAGGCACTAAAAAAAATCATTCTCTAAAATCCAACTACCATCCTAACTTCTGATTCCTTCATCACAATTTTCAAACTTTGCTATACAGAAAACCCATAAAATACTTTTGCCAGGCTTCCAATAATAATATTAACTTTAGACCATGTTAAAGCGCCACAAATTTTACCTAATTAACCATTATGCTTTCTTTAGCATCATCACCACCTAAAATTTTAACCTCCTAAAGCTATCAGCACCCAATTCCAGAAATAATTGAATAACCAGTTTAGAGTCTTATCGGACAGTGATAAATTAAAAGATTGAATTGAGTTATCCAAACAAGATTTACATTCCAATTTAAAGTCTTGATAGACCAAACATATAATCGATTGCCAGTTTATGGTCTTGGTGGACCAAAGATCGTTTAAGTGCATAAATAACTTGATAAATTCC
Source organism: Hemileia vastatrix (assembly GCA_030280995.1). NCBI lineage: Eukaryota > Fungi > Basidiomycota > Pucciniomycetes > Pucciniales > Zaghouaniaceae > Hemileia > Hemileia vastatrix. The sequence goes on from JASXTE010000004.1 coordinate 44,199,043, forward strand.
TAAGTAAGGCCTAGGCTTGACCAAAGATTGAATAAATTTGATAATCCAGTTTAATGTCATAGTGGACCAAACATTTGATCGACAAGTAATCCAGTATAAGGCCATAGTGGTCCAATGAATGTTGAATTATCCTGCAGATATTAATTTTCCAGTTTAAAGTCATAGTGGACTAAACAATGAATGAACTACCAGTTTAAAGTCATGGTGGACCAAAAATTTAATCGATAAGAAATCCAGTTTAAGGTCATGGTGGACCCAACACTTGATAATAGTCCAGTTTAAGGTCTTGGTGGACCTAACATTTGATTTATATAAAAGAAATACGTCTCCGAAAATATCCATAAAATCTTGATTATCCTTGAAATTCAGTTTAAAGTCTTGAAGGACTAACAGCTCCAATATAAAATCTTTAATGACAGTCTTGAAAATTAGCCAGTTTAAAGTCTTGGAGGACTAACAGCTCCATAATTCATATAAAACCCTTAAGGAAAGTCTTGAACAGTAGCCAGTTTAAAGTCTTGGAGGACTAACAGATCCAAAACACGTGTAAAAAAAACCTTAAAGAACGTCTTGAACAGTAGCCAGTTTAAAGTCTTGGAGGACTAACAGATCCAAAATACGTATAAAAAAAAGCCTTAAAGAATGTCTTGAAAAGTAGCCAGTTTAAAGTCGTGGAGGACTAACAGATGTCTTGAAGTAAAATCCCATAGGTATTGAGTTTCCCTAGACCCTGTTTCCTGTCTAAACTATATGAATAAACTAAAAAAGAAGGAAGACTGAAAAATAAAACTAAGAAATATAATAAAAATTTTTGATTTAATTAATTAATTTTTTCATTTTTTTTTTTTTTTTATAATTTTATTTTATTTTTATTTTATTTAATTATTTTATTTTTATTTTTTTCTTTTACTTATTATTATTATTTTTTATTTATTTATTTTTTTTTTTTATTTATTTTTTTATTTTTTATTTTTAATTTAATTTAATTTTTTTTTTTTTTTAAATTTAAAATAAAAGATTTTAGAAAAGATAGTTTGAAATAAAAGTTAAATTTTAATTTTTTAAAAAAAGATAAAAAAAGTAATAATAATAAAAAAATTTCAAAATAAAATTTTTAAAAGATGCCCCCCGGCCATTTGATGAGCCGTACCCTCGACATCATACCCACATCCAAGTGCAACTTGATGTGGTTACACAATTTTGAGAAATTGAAAAGAAAAGAAAATAAATGAAAGTTTTTAGAAGATAATTTTTATAATGATGATCACTGGGTGGGCTCCCTCCAATTTATAAAAATGATTAGAGACCACCAGTGAGCATCACCTTTACAATAATTCATAATATATATTAAAGAAAAGAAATCACAATTCAACATAAAAAAAATAAAAAACAAAATAAAAAAATTTTTGAATCTGGTGTTGAGAGCGGTGTCCCTTGATTTGTTCCAGTTTATAGTCTTAGTGGACTTCCTATAATTAAAAGACAAAGCCAGGATTCAACTAGAAACAGGGAAAATTTTGGAAACGAACATTATGGGGTAATTGTGTATAGAGCAGCCAGCCCATCAATTACCCCCACACTTGCCAATATTAAATTAAGAAGGTTCCCCTGTGAACACTTCTTCCAATAAATTTTTAAAAATTTTCCAACACTATCTTCACCCATATTTTAAGAATTTTAAGTTTTTGAAAATTTCAAAGAAGGTCTTCTTGAATTTCGTTAAGTTTCATCATAGTTTTGTCGCCCATATACAGTGTGACGATAGTAAAGTATTTTTGATAAAAAAAGAAGATAGTTTATCCTCGTTGCAGAGGAATCCATAAAATTTCGTAGATATCATAGTTTATCCTCATTGCGGAGGTAGCCATAAAATTTCATCAATATCATTAAAATTGTAGTTTATCCTCATTTCGGAGTTATCCTTCGGCACTCCTGGTGCCTCTAGGATAGAACCGTTTCACTTGATTGGCTGCTACCCTCTTCTTCAATACTACTCCATCCAACTCTTCTAGCACATATGAACCACCGGAAACTTGCTCCTTGATTTTATACGGTCCATTCCACCTATCTGCAAACATCTTTCCCCACTGACTTTCCAAACTCCTATTATACACCAGGACCATATCACCTGGGTTCAAAGGTTTCCTTAATCGATGTGCCAACCGCTCATCCCAATATCTGACTGATTGATTTTGGATCTTCATCATCCGTGAATATGCCTTTTCTAAATAGTCTTCTTTCTTTTCTAGCTGCATCATTCTTGCACACAATAATTCTTCAGTAGTTTTGACCGTGTCCCAGTCAACTCCAAGATATGATTCAGCTTCTAAATCAACCGGTAAAACTGCTTTCTGTCCAAAAACAAGTTCATAAGGTGAAAATCCGGTCGTCCTTTTGGCAGTGATTCAATCCGCAAATAAAACTAAAGGTAAATAGTGCCTCCACTTTTCGGCACTTGTCCCACACATTTTAACTAAAGCATCCTTAATAACTTGATGCCCTCTTTCCACCATGCCTTCAGCTTCAGGATAATATGGGGTTGCTACCCTAACCTTTGATCCAACTTTCAATACGGCCTCTTTAAACTCTGTCCCAAATTCAGGACCTCCATCTACCGTTACCAACTTCATCACCCCATACCTATATACCCAATTATTCAAAAAAAATTCTGCCACATTTTTGGCAGTTAAATTAATAAGAGGCGCTGCCTCTACCCAACCAGATAAATTATCTCTGGCCACAATTAAATATTTATACCGTCCCTCTTTTATATGAACGGCATCTAAACTAACTCTCCCAAAGAGCGTATATTCACCGGTCGCGCGTCCAGGTTCTTTTGGCCTTAAATAACTTCGTCTTTGACATTCTTCGCATGACTGAACCCACTGTTTAACAGCCATCTTCATGCCAGGCCACCAAAATCGATCAGAAATTCTTCTAAACGTTTCTCCAACGCCTCTATGCCCGAGATCTTCATGCAGTGATTTCAAAACTAATTCTTGCCCCTTCTCTTGAGTTATAACTACTTGAGGATTTGGATACCTTCTCCTCATTAAACGTCGACCAGATAAATAAAACGTAGATGACTTCCTCTTGATAGCCACCCATTCATCGTCTTCACAATCTTCTGGCCTCTCTAAAGTCAACAAATATTTGACTAACAAAAAATAAAAACCAGTCTGACCCCAGACTTCATCTTGATAATCTTTTAATATAACATCAATAGGGACTTCTCTATCACCAATATCACCTGCACATGAATGAGCCAATAATCTTTGACCCCTAAATAAATCTTTAATCGAGCTATGTTGACGTTTTTCTTCTGAACCTTTGGATCCTTCGAAAACCGTATTTGAAAATACCTCTTTCTCTTTATCCACCCTTTTATTTAAATTCTCTAATTCTCCAACATATACACCATTCCTTAATTTACTACTATCCCACACTACCAATCCATCTTCCTCTACATACACCACATCTTCTTCTACCTCCTCTCTGCCGAATTTATCTACACCTTTTCCAACACCTTTATTAACATAAAAACTATTTTCCAGTTTATCCTCTTGGTGGAGGTCATCAACACCATAATCTAAACACAATAGTCCTGCCAGTTTAACCTCATGGGGGAGGTATGGAAAGTCTTCAGCTCCTTTAGTGCTGGCTTTGATAATAGGTATATCTTCATCGAACTCTTCTGAGTCTGAATCTTCTTCAGTGGGTGGTCTCCTTGATAAACCATCTGGCATAGTAAAAGTTTTGCCAGGCTTATGAACTAAATCGAACAAAAAATGTTGAATAAAAGCTACCCATCTTGTCATGGGTGCATTCGGTAAACTTGGGGAATTAATCATCTGGATTAACGATTTCGCATCCACTTGCAACTCAAAATGTTGCCCCCACAAAATATGCTGAAGTTTCTTCAGTATTTTCGCCACACCACATAATTCCAATTTTGGTTGAGAATATCTTGATTCGACCTCAGTAAATACTACAGATTCATACCTAACTGGCCTGATGTAACCAGCTTTATCCATCTGAGACAAAACCGCCCCAGCTGCAGTCTGACTCAAATCAACTGCTAAATAAATTCTGCCAGCATCTTTTCCATAATCCAACTTGTGCAGGACTAAATCCTTCCCTACAACCTCCTTCAACTTCACAAACGCCTTCTCACACTCTTCATCCCACTCCCAGTCTGCATCCTTTCTCGTTAACCGTCTCAATGGAGCTGCCAATGAAGAAAAGTCCTTAATAAACATTCTAACATATACGCAAACGCCTAAAAACCCTCTAACTTCGGTCGTATTCTTGGGTCTTGGCCAGGACTGAATTTTGTTAACTTTCTTCTTGGACATAATTCTACCCTCTCTACATACCACATGGCCTAATATTTCTAAAGCTGGCACACAACATGAAAATTTTGAACCTGAAATAGTTAAACCAGCCTCTTCAATTCGAAACAAGATTCTTTCTGAAGTAATTGCAAACTCCCAAATGAATTTGCGTATCCCGGGATTCTCTTCCAACACCTGGTTATCATAGTCGGTTTTTGGTCCCTTAATTCCTCCATCATCTATAAAGATTCCAGCATATTGTGGAATTTCGTCTTGTAGGATCCAAGCCATCTGAGCTTGATAAACTGCAACCGAATTTGTTGCTCCTTGAGGTAATCTTGTTAACTGTAAACGTCCTAGTGGCGTATCGAATGTAGTGAGAGGCCTTGAGTCCGGATGTAACTCTCTCTCATCATATCCACCCATAATATCTCCCAAACCATAACACACTCTCCCTGCAAATGCTTCAACAAACTCCTCAGCACTAGGCGGTATCCCAGCATCCTTTATTGTAACCCTATTTAATTCCCTAAGATCATGAACAACTCTAAGCTTGCCATTCGGTTTCTTGATACAAAATACAGGACTAGAATAACTTGATGTTGATTGCTCATACAGTCCAGTGCGTATCTGTTCTCTGACAACTTCAGTATAGGCTTCTTTTAATGCAGCCGGAATAGGAATCGGTTTCTGCTGCCACGGTTCATGACATACCACAGGAATCTTGTAAGGCTCCCCATAGGAATGCTTCAACACACCCCTCTCCTCTTCTACAAAAGCAATGGCCTTCTCTCGCTTGACCATCACATCCAACAACAACTTCTTCTCTTCACCAGACAACCAACCATCAGGTCCAAAATTAACAACACCCAGTCTCTCAAAAGTGATTCTTGACGTCTCAGAAAATTCAGGCGGATTCTTTACCAAGGGACTTTCATAAGGATCTCTTGATAACCTTGGTCTTCTCAAGGGTGGATTTAATTCAGCAGGTAGCGGTTCATTAATAGGCCGAACTTTAATTGCTACTTTCTTATATTTGGCTGCGTCCACATCTAAATTAACTTGAGGTAAAACATTTTCTTTTGTATCGCCATTAAAACTTTCATCAAATGAATCTTCTTCATCGCCAGAATCAGAATAAGAAAAATTAGAAAAATATTTTATTTCATTTTTAAATTTTACCCTTTTCTCCTTTCCCTCGTCTAATTTATAAACAGATTTTCCAACACCTTTGCTTCCCTTATCCAACAGTAAATCACCCGTAAAGAAAGTTGGCAGTTTAACCTCTTGCTGGAGGACCGGAATTGAATTTTCACAAAAATTATTTTTTTGGGTTTTAATTATACTGAGATTTTTTATCGGATTTTGATGTGATATTTGCAGTTTACCCTCTTGCTGGAGGTCCAAAATAGAAGGAGATAATTGCAGTTTAACCTCTTGCTGGAGGTCCAAAAACATACCCTTCCAATTTTTATCCAATCTAATTTGGCCCATTTTGCCTTTTTTACCATTTTTAAATTTAATAGAAAAACAGGGTAAATCCAATAAACATATAGTAAAGTCCATAACGTATTTGCACTCCAAAGTAATATTAACAGAAAATAATTGAGAATCCACTTGAATTATCTCCAAGTGAGCTGACCTATTGCAATCCGGGATCTCATCCTGAGGAGAGATTACAACATTAGAGTGATCAGCCCCTGCTACCCCAAAAAATGAGGGCCTCCATCCTTTTCCAACAAACATAATTCACCAGAAGCCGTCCGTTTTATATGCCGCTTCTTGGTGCAAACACAACACTGGCACAGAGTAGTAATCCCTGGCCGTGTTTCCCAACCTTCATCTCCAGGAGGCGCTAACTGCATATGTAACCTCCGCATATCTTCACCAGTGATCTCCAAACTAATCCCCATGCCAGCTTGATACCCTATCCTGGCCTCAAAATCCATCAAAAAAGGACCCCCAAGAACAGTTTTGACTTCTCCTCTGGCCACATAAAAGTGAACCTTATTAACAGATCCACCAATTCCTAACCTGACATGCTCAGCTGTACCCATCAGCTCTGTTGCATGCCCTCCAATACCTCTGAGGTTTCCCCCAGTTCCACTTTTAATTGGCAAGCCTATACTTGTTGCTTGCTCCAATGAAATTAAATTAATTTGAGACCCTGAATCGACCAAGGCCTTTACTTCTTTACCATTAAGAGTTACCACCAGGTAACCCAGGGGAGCGGAAAAATGTGTATCTACATCTTCCCCAAATTTTTCAGCATTTTCACAAATATATTCCACCTCTCCAGTGGAAACCCGACACCTCGTCAAATGCTTCTTTTGCTTTTCAGCAAGCGCCGGACTAATTGTAAATAACTCCCCCAAAGATAAGGGAATCTGAAGTTGATTCACCCTATTCAAAACTGCGTCCATCGCATTAGCTTGACCAGAAACTACTGGCCGCTCATACTGGACCTTTGATTTAACAACCTTGGCCCTGGGTACCTCTTGAGGTCCAACCGAGCCATCTTCACCCCCCATTATAACATCTTCACTTTCTATAACCCTAACTCCGTCACCAGCTTCTTGCACTAATCCTGATCCATTGCTAGTCCTTCTTACTCCCTCCATTGGGATGGGACCGCTAAAACTTGGTCTGGGTAGAGACACCAACGGTACGTCCTCCTCAGAATCCGAATCATCCTCTGGCATAGGCTCACCATTTAAATCAAACTTGCCATAACTAGGGGGCCCCATATCAGCAATCCCCTTCTGCATTTTATATAATTCGTCCTTAGAGTAAGGGTTCAATTTGTTGGCGGCAGTTTGAGCACTAGAATTCTTGTCCTTAGAGTAAGGGTTCACTTTGTTATTGGCCTTGCCAGGATTAGCCCTCAATTGGCTCTGAATGCTACTTTTCGCCTTAGTAGCGGCTGCTCTTCTAGCAGCATTAACATCGTATTCGCCAGCCATACAGCTACCCTCCACCTGGGCAACCGTCGCCAGCTCTAAACAACCAAAAGAAGTAGAAAATGTGGCTTTACTGACCTCTTTCTCCTTGCCCTTGGATCTGATTTATAAAAATAATGAAACTCTAAAATAATTAACGCTTATTGAGATTTAAAGAAAGTGGCTGTTGATAAAGAAATACTGATAACAACAATTAAGGTGTACCAGTGAAAGATCTGAAAAGATTGACTTTTATGTTGTTATAATAATTTGAGTTTTTATGAGACAGCAATAATCAAGTCCCAGCAATGAAGACCTTTCTAAAGATACCCTGTATGAAGTGTTATTTTAATTGTTGAGTAGTATTTCTAAAATGTTATATATAAAATATAAAGTTATAAGGGTATTACAAATTATTTATTTTGTTGAGTAATAAAAAAAATGAGACTGTGGTAGTTAATGATTAAGCTGTATGATGTGTCCCCCCCTCTCAATTTCGAGTTTGAGAAGCGCTTAAGTATTCCTAGTCATGTGCCTAAGTTTTCCCCTCCAGAGCTCTTCCAGAGTCAATCCGGAGCCCGTACGGAGTCCGTACGGAGTCAAAGCGGAGTCCGTACGGAGTCGAAACGGAGTCCGTCCGGACTTCCGGACTCAATTAGAACCTTAAAACTATAATAAAAAATCTAGAAAAATTACACATAATAGAGCTACTTCCCTTTTACATACCAAACTAATTTTCGTAGTCTGCGCAGCTCTAATTACCCCGTGAAAATTCATTGAAGTTAAGTAATTTCTGAAAACGTAAATATTTCTATAAAACTTTAAAATTCATTTAAAAATATAAGAAAAATAGTAAAAATTCTGGGAAAATTTTCCAAGGTTCTTGAGTGACTTGACTTGATACTTATAAATTTTTCAGACCGTAAAAATAAGTTTTCTCCGTAAAATAAATTGTTTTTGTGTATGCATTTGCTCGTGACCTATTTCTTCATATTTAAAACTCAAATAAATTAAATAAAACCCTTTTATAAAAAATAATAACGCCAATCTTGCACACCGTAATAACTCCATTTACATATTTAGGTGCCGTACTAAACTTTAGGCTACCACACCGCCTCTGTTTTAGGAGGTTGGGGAGTGCTCCAGGAGGGTTTTTTATGCAATTTGGCGGGTACAGGCGCCAGATTGGTGGGTGTGAATGGGCTCTTAGTTAGGGGTCTGTGTGTACATAGTAAATAAGACAGTTTGGGGCAACCTTAATCATCATACAACCATCCGGAGGTGATTTCATTGTTCCTCACTCAGTTTTCACTGTTTTCTGGCCACAATTGGCTGTGTTTTTTGCAAGTGAGTTCTTCATTTAACTTAACTTTAACAACTGTTTTCTCTGTTATAGTCTTGCAAGCTATAGCAAGTATTATTGCTGTCTCTGGTGTGGATTTGCAGCCTACATCAAGTATCTTTGCTGTCTCTGGTGTGGAATTTGTTCTACATTTCAGTTCTTTGGTCTGGTAGTCTATCTGGGGACTACTTTCTTGGCTCATCAAGAAGTCAAGTGTGTTAAATAGGAGCTTTAGCAAAACAGGAACCAACTTACTTTAGCAAGTAAATCTCACTCTATTTTTCTAAAGGGACAGGGGATTTTCTCTCTGGTTTTTCTCCAACTCCCTTGGTCAAGGCCTATAGCTAGTACTATAGGATTGTCTACATTTCTGGCGCCCAACGTGGGGAAGAACTTTCTAGTTCTTTAGAATCTCTGTTTTCTTTGGTTGGCTCTTTTTGGTGATTAGGACTGGAGGAATGGCTTCTGCTTCTGCTATTACTGTGGTGACTGTCAGTGGGGGGGATGGTCCTCCTTCTGTGATGGTTAGGGAGTGTGTGAGGATTAAAACTTGGGATGGTACCAAGTTTAATGAGGAGGATGTCAAGTGGTTTCTAGAGAAGTATGAAACTCCTGCTGGGGTGAATGGTGCTTCCTACCTGGACATGGTGAAGAAGATTATCTTCTTCATTGGTGATAGGTCAGTGGAGAAGGAGATTGTGGCCATGTCTGGCTACAAGAAGAGGGATTGGAAATTGTTGTGTAGGGAAATGGTGGATAGATGGGGTGTCAGGTTCACTATGGTGAAGCTGAACAAGGTTGTCAGTGAATGGCAATCTTATGGTGGTTTTGGTAACTTACATAGTTACAGGAAGTTTCTGCTACAGTATGGTTCTGTGGTAAAATATTTGGTGGAAGTGGAGGAGCTGGCACATGAAAATGCTGCCAAGGATGTTTTTTGGTCTGCCCTGGCTAGAGATGTCAGGATGGATGTGTTGAAAGAGTTGTCAAGAAAGGAATTGATGAAGACTCTTTCTAATGGGGACCAGAAGTTGCCTGCCTTGGATAAGGTGAAGGAGGCTGTTGAGGCCCCTTTAAAGTTATTTCTGTGGACACCTATCAGGACAGGTGTGCCAAGTATGTCAGCAAAGTCATTGAGGCTTTGGCTGAAGAGGAAGTTAGGGAGAAGAAGGAGGAGAAAAATTTGGTGCAGGTTCCCAAACAGGAGAGGGACCTAATGGTGTAGAAGTTGGCTGATCTGACAAAACAGCTGCACATTTTTGTCCAGGAGGCCAAGAAGGTTAATAAGGCACCTTCTCAGCCAAGAGATTTTGAAAGGAGGGCTGGTAGGAGTGATCCTTGGGTTTGCTCTTATTGCAGTAGTAGGGGGCACAGGTCCAATGATTGTTGGGCACTGAACAGAGATGTGTCTGAAGGAAAAGTGGAGTTTGATGGCAGGGTTTTTAAGTTCCCTGACGGTTCTTTTGTGAAGCCCAGTGAGGGGCAGGCTCCTGTTGATTTGGTCAGGAGAAGGGGTGGTCTCAATCAAAGGAGGCCAAGGTTTGAGGAGATTCCTGATCAAGGGAAGTCTTCTGTTAAGGTAGATGAGGATGTCAAGGGAAAGGGGAAGGAGGTCAATAAGGTCTCTTTTTCTACTTCCATTGGTGGTTTGGAGTTGTATTCTTGTGGTGGACAGTCAAGTGGTGAATGCTTGGCTGGTGTTTATGATGTGGAAGGAGGGAAGGTGGGTAGGTCTAAGAGCAGTTCTCAGGCCCAACCAAAGCCAAATGCTTCAAAGGGTGATCCTAAGCTGAGTGCAGCTAGGAAAAGGTACAGCAAAGAGGAGCTGTACAAGATGCAGAAGGGTATGGCTGACATGGGCCCCCCTAGTTTTGTTGCATTGGACCTGAGTGGTGAGCCAATGCTAATGGAGGTGGATTCTGACTCTGAGGAGGATGTCCCTTTGGCTTCATTTCCAAAGCCTGTTGGAGTCAGAGGTTCTGGTGAGGGATCCGGTTTGGTTCCTGTTAATGGTAAATCTGTTGGTGGTGCCTGTCCTCAATAATCTTCTAGGACCAAAGTGGTGAAGCAAAGAGCTCACTTTGAGAGGCCAGTAGTGTCTGGTCAAGTTAATGTTATGGACTCTGTCCTGGAAAGGATGAACCAGGGTCAGGTTTCCCTATCTTATGGGGAATTGTATGCTATCAGTCCAGGGTTGGCTGATAGGCAGAAGAAGTTGTTGACCAGGAGAAGGGTTTCTTCTGGTGAGGTAGAATACATTTGTGATTCTGCTGAAAATTTTGGTGAGGGTTGGAAACTCATTTTTCTGCTCCTCTGGGATATGCCAATGTCACTCTGAATGGCAGGGAGGCAAGGGCATTGGTGGATTCAGGTTCTCAGATAAACCTGATTTCTCTGTTTGAGGCAACGCATATGGGCCTCCCCATCAAAACTGGTATTGGTGGGAATTTGAGAGAGATCAGTGGCCATGTCGCTGAATTGGTTGGAACTTCAGAGTTTGTGAAGTTGGATGTTGGAGGAGCCTCAGGGAAGGTTCATTTTTACATTGCTAAAGGTAATGTAAAAGCAGTTTTGGGTGGGCCATTCTTGATGGATTTTCAGGCAAGAATAGGTTATCAATTTGATTTTGGAATCAGTTTGGATTTGACTGGTGAAGACAAAAGGAGGCTTCACCTGAGGTTATCATCCCCTGGAGAGGATGGTTGGGAGACTAGGCCTGGTTTATCGTCAATGTGCCAGTGCATGGACTGCTGCAGGAGAAGGAAGGAAGTGGGTGCTTCGTCTGGTTTTTTGGAGTGCGGTAAAGGCTCTATTGAGAGTCTGTCTTTTTTAGAGTAATGAGGGCTGATCACCCTAGTGCTACAACCTCTCCCAAAGATAAGGAAATCCCAGGTTGTAGTAGGTCAGCTCCCTTGGAGATATACCAAGTGGATCTTCAACTTTCTCTTTTTAATGTTTCTCTTCTCTGCAAGTATTCATCAAGTTTTTTATCAAGTCTCTGTTCTCTCTCAAGATTCTTAATTATTTTTAATTCAAGTTCAAAGAAGAAGATTGGTTATATATATTTATTGAAAGATATGCGGAAAAGGTTTGGGAAGATCTATTTTTGGACCTCCAGCATGAGGATAAACTGCACAATTTTAGAAGATGTGATTCAGAAGATGAATCAAGATTTGAAGATTTGGAAGTTGGAAGTGAGGATGAAGATGTGGAATTGCGGAAAAGTTTTGGAGTGGTGAGATTGGGGTGTAAAAGTAAGTCCTCCAAATTATGCACCGCTAGGGTTTCTTCTACACCTTTCAAAAACATTACCTTGGCCACACATGTGAGCAATGGGGAAATCCTTGGTTTTTGTTCCAGGTCTGGTGGTGAAGAATTCCTGAAGATCCCTCAAGTTGAAGGTGGAGCGGCAAAGTATAAGAAGGTAGCGCAGAAGATTAGGCCTGTCAATGAGCCTATGCCTGTGGGTTTGAATCCGCCTTTGAAAAGACCTCCTTTGTCAAGAGATCCGTACTGTACTCCTTTGGTGAAGAATCCTCCAGAATTTTTAGAGACGGCTAGGGTGACTATGGAAAGATTGAAAGTTGTTAATTTTGGTCCTGATGGGTGGTTGTCTGAGGAAGAAAAGAAGTTGTTGTTGCACGTTATTGTGCTAAGGGAAAAAGCAGTGGCATTTTTTGAGGAGGAAAGGGGTGTATTGAAGCACTCTTATGGGGAAACTTACTTGATTCCTGTTGTTTGTCATGAACCTTGGCAAATCAAACCTATTCCGATTCCAGCCGCTATTCAAGAGGATTTTGTAGAGATTGTTAGGGAAAGAGTCAGGACTGGGTTATATGAACAATCAACATCCAGTTACTCAAGTCCGGTGTTCTGTGTAAAGAAGCAGAATGGAAAGTTGAGGGTGGTTCATGATCTTAGAGCCTTGAATAGAGTCACTATCAAGGACGCTGGTATGCCGCCATGTGCAGAGGATTTTGTTGAAGCTTTTTCTGGAAGGGTGTGTTATGGTTTGGGTGATATTATGGGTGGTTATGATGAGAGGGAACTACATACGTATTCAAGGCCTCTCACAACTTTTGAGACTCCTTTGGGAAGATTTCAGCTCACTAGGTTGCCTCAAGGAGCAACTGATTCAGTGGCAGTTTATCAAGCACAGATGGCTTGTATTTTTCAGGATGAGGTTCCTACTCATGCTGGTATTTTTATTGATGATGGTGGAATTAAAGGACCATCCACTGATTATGGTAATGAGGTGTTAGCGGAGAACCCTGGCATAAGGAGGTTTGTGTGGGAATATGCAATAACTCTAGAGAGAGTGTTGTTCAGGATTGAAGAGGCTGGTTTGACCATTTCAGGGTCAAAATTCTGTTGTTGTGTTCCTGCTTTGGAAATTCTGGGTCATGTGGTATTTAAAGAGGAAGGATTATGGCGAAGAAGAATATTAATAAAATTCAGTCATGGCCAAGGCCTGAAAATACTACTGAAGTAAGAGGATTTTTGGGTGTATGTGTATATGTCAGGATTTTCATTAAGGATTTTTCTTTGTTGGCTTCACCTTTAAGGAGGTTGACCAGAAAAGATGCAGATTGGGAATGGACTGAAGAGTGTGAGAGGCTTTTCAGAAGCTGAAAAAGGTTGTTGGTGAAGATATAATTCTTCACAAGTTGGATTATGGTGTTGGTGCTGGAAAGATTTATCTGGCAGTGGACTCAAGTTATATTGCTGCTGGTGCTGTTTTGTCTCAGGAGGATAAGACTGGCAGGGTCAGGCCAGTATGGTATGAGTCTGTGGTGTTTAATGAGGTGGAATCTAGGTATTCTCAACCTAAGTTGGAATTGTGTGGCGTAGCTAAAATTTTAAAGAAGCTACAGACGGTTTTGTGTGGGCAGCATTTTGAGCTGCAGGTGGATGCAAAATATTTGGTTCAGATGATCAATACACCTAGTCTTCCAAATGCTCCAATGACTAGGTGGGTGGCATTTATTCAACATTTTTCATTTGACCTGGTACACAAACCAGGTAAAACTTTTACTATGCCTGATAGATTATCAAAGAGGCCACCTACAGATGAAGATTCTGATTCTGAAGAGTTTAACGAAGATGTTTCAGTGATTAGGGCCAGCACAAAGGGTGCTGAGGATTTTTCTTTCCTCCCCCATGAGGCTAAACTGGACAATTGTTCTGACCTCCACCAAGAAGCTAAACTGGCTGGATCTGATCTTGATTCTGGTGATCAGGATGTTTTTGTTGATGAAGATGGAGTTGTTGTTTGGGACAGCTCAAAATTGAAAAAGGGTCTTTTTGTTAGTGAACTGGATTCTCACAAGGTTCAGTGGAAAGAGAAGGATGTGCCAAAATTTAAGGATTGGTGTCCTGGTTGGGCTGCTCAATTGGCTCATGTTCACACTGGTGATTTTGATGACAGAGTTGTACCCTTGGATGTTGTTTTGTTGGATTTTGAAGATGAGACCTGGGGTCAGTCTGGGTTTTATTTTATCCTGATAGAATATCTGTTGACCTTGGAGAGGCCAGATAGTTGGGATGATGATACTTGGTTGGCAATCAAAAAAAGAGTCCTGGATTTTATGTGTCAGAAAGGCGGTTGATGAGAAGGAGACATCCTAATTCTCAAGTGGTGGTGACTCAGAAGAAGGGTCAAGAATTGGTTTTGAAGTCCTTGCATGAAGACCTTGGTCATAGAGGCTTTGGGGAGACTTATAGAAGAGTAGCAGACAGATTTTGGTGGCCGGGTATGAAGTTGGCTGTGCAGGGTTGGGTTCAATTTTGTGAAGAATGTCAAAGAAGAAGTAACTAGAAACCTAAAGAGGTGGGCCGTGCTACTGGTGAATCAACTGTTTTTGGAAGGGTCAGTCTGGATGCTGTCCATATTAAAGAGGGCAGGTATAAATACTTGATTGTTGCTAGGGATGATTTGTCTGGTTGGGTTGAGGCAGTGCCTCTGGTTAATTTGACTGCCAAGAATGTGGCAGAGTTTTTGAAGAAGGAGTCGATTTATAGGTATGGGTTGATGAAGTTGGTGACTGTTGATGGTGGGCCAGAGTTTGGTGCCAAATTTAAAAAAGCTGTGGCTAGTGTTGGTTCTAGAGTTAGAGTGGCTACACCGTATTATGCTGAAGCTGAAGGCATGGTTGAAAGAGGCCATCAAGTTATCAAGAATGCTTTGGTGAAGATGTGCGGAGATAGTGCAGGAATTATTTACCCTTGGTTTTATTTGCTGATAGGGTCACTGTGAAGAGGACAACTGGTTATTCTCCTTATGAGTTAATGTTTGGTCAAAAAGCCGTTCTACCAGTGGACTTGAAAGCTGTCTCTTATCTTGGAATTGATTGGGATGACGTGCACTCAACAGAAGATTTGCTCTGTTCCAGGATGCAACAGTTGGAATGTAGAGAGGAATGTCAAGAGAAGGCATACTCTAGAATGATGAAGATTAGGAATCAATCAGTCAGATACTGGGACAAGAAGTTGGCTCATAGACTCAGGAATCCCTTAAAACCTGGTTGTTTGGTTTTGGTGTATAATAGAAGTTTGGAGAGTCAGTGGGGAAAAATGTTTGCTGACAGATGGAATGGACCTTAAAGAGTCAGATCTCAGGCGTCTGGAGGTTCTTATGTTTTGGAAGAGTTGGATGGTGCAGTCTTGAAAAAGAGGGTGGCTGCAGACCAAGTGAAGAGGTTTTATCCCAGGTGCACTAGGCATGAAGAAGATTGACTCCGCAATGAGGATAAACTATGGAACGTTCTTTTTTGATTTGGAATTTTGTGGTGATGCTATGCATCTGTTTGTTGGAAACTTTTGTTAGAGGGTACCCATGGGTGGGGCTTCTAGATTTGATCTTGGCAAGTGTAGGGGTGACTGATGGGCTGGCTGCTCTATCAACAGTTACCCCAGATTGTCTGTTTCCAACCCTTTCTCTTAATTTGGTTGAGCCCTAGTATTGGTTTCTTTTCACAGGTTTTAGTCCTCTATGACTTTAAACTGGAATTACCTCTGGTTTTCATGTGCTGGTCTCTTCACTCTTATTGGTTTTGGTTTTTTTGTGTTGGATGTGGTGTTTTTGTTAGAAGGTACCCAGGGGGGGCTTTTAGATTTTATTTTGGCAAGTTTGGGGGTAACTGATGAGCTGGCTGCTCTGTAGAACAGCTAACCCAGAATGTCTGTCTCAAGTCTTTTGTTTTTCCTAGTTGAATTCTAGTTCTGTTGTTTTTTATTCAGGTTTCAAGTCTGCTATGACTTTAAACTGGTTTGGGACTGGCTTCTTTATCTTTGGCTCTTTCAGATTGGTGGTGGATCACTGGTGGTCTCCCGTCATTTTTACTTATTGGAGGGAGCCCACCCAGTGATCATTTCTATGGACCAGACTTTCCCTTGTTGGACAATTTATGGAGCTGGTTTTTCTTTGATTTTTGAAATTATGTTTTTGCTAGATAGCAGTTTTAGATTATTTTCTTATTTTCTCTTTTTTTCTTTTAATTTTTTTATGGGAGTTGTTTAAAATTATAAAATCAAAAATTTAGGGTGTTACCACATCAGGGTCACCTGGATGTGGGCAAGCATTGGTGGGGAAAGGCTCATCAATTGGCTGGGCAATGCTATTTTATTTTTATTTATTATTTATTTCATGTGTTTCTGTGTTTCATTATTTTTATTATCTTCTAAATTTCTAAATTTTTTGAATTTTGTTTTCTGTTCATCATTTAAAAGATTTAATTGTGTATCCACATCAAGGTGCGCTTGGATGTGGGTAAGGTATCAGGGGATCAGCTCATCAATTTGCTGGGGGATACCATTTTTATTATTTTTTATATTTTATTTTATTTCATTTATTTTATTTCATTTATTTTATTTCATTTATTTTATTTTATTTCATTTTAGTTATTAATTTTTAATTTTAGTATATTAGTAGATACAAATCAAAAAAAAAAAATTCTGAAATTATTTTTATTAATTGTTTTATATTATTATTATGTTTCTAATCTGTGTGCAGGAGCTCATTGTCTGGATGATGAAGCTTCTGGAGGCTGGTCCGGATTGTGATGACGTATTTGTTTTTTGTTGGGATTGTGGGAAGCACTGTGTTCTTTGAAGTGCATCCTGCTGGAGAGATTATAGGGATTGTAATGGTCAGGGATTGGATTAGAGGGAAGTTCAGAGGAGGAAGAAGAAGAGGCAGGAATGGAGTGCTGGAGGGCGTGTTTAATGATCCTAGACATTTTCCAGTGGTCGTCCAGTAGGCACTTTCTCAGGGATTTTTCAAAGTCATTCAAGGGTCCATGGTGGGCAAAGTCTTATATCATGTTGGAACACATGGTGCTTAGGTGTTTCTTCATGTCTCCATAATCCAGGGTCAAAGAAGTTTCAAGAGTTTGGCCAACTCCAATAATAGATTCAGGAGGAGGGGTGCCAACTAGACAAGAAGAATTGGATCAGTAATTATTTTTCTTGAAGAAATGGAATAATTAATTTGGTACTTACAGATTGGAAGCTCATCAAATCTGTAAGCAGCTGGGATTTGGATCTCTGACAATTTTGTAATGTTCATAGTGGGTGGATCAACTAGGGAAAGATATGGATTCTCATGGTCTTCCTCTGAAGGATCCTGAGAAGGTGAACTGGGATGCTGAGGTTCCTGGGGCCTAGTTGGAGCAGTGAGATTGTGGTTGTTGTTGTGGTTGTTATTTCTGTTGGATTCAGCTGGAGGAGGTGCTGGTGATGGAGTACCAGGGTTGTTAAAGGATGGAGCAGGAGAGGGGGATTTGGAAGAAGACTGCTCTCTTCTGGATGGGGAATTTGAAGAGATGGAACTGTCAGAAGAGTAGTTGGCTGACAGAGGAGAGGTGTATTTTCTTTGTCTTAGTTGGGGACAAAGTTGTTGTTGTGGAGCAGTGTGTGGTGTTCTGGTTTTATCTTGGGGTTCTCTGGCAGTTCTCTTAGAAATCTGGTAAATTTTGGTGCTTTTGGACTTTGGAAGGGTGGATTGCATTGCTCTGGGAGCAGTAGGAGGTAGTTGGGTTGAGTTGTTGTTGTTGTCTGGATGAATTTGGCTATTTTCTGGCCGTTTTTGGAGGTTTTGGTCCTGATTTTCACTGTTTGGTGAGGCGGGCGGGCCGCCCGACGTCGGCCGGGCCGCCTGGACGCGGTCTAGAAGCCTGGGAGTTGATTTTGAAGCTTTTGGAGCTAATTTGGCTGAGATAAAAGCAGTTTCTTGTGAGGCTAAGGCTGGTCTTTTGGGAAGAGTGCGGGAAGCTGAGCTTCTGGATCTTCTGGAAGGAGCAGAAGATAGAGAGGAAGAGTAAGGACCAAGCTCTGGGGATCTGGTAGGGGATTTGGAGATGTATTTGTAAGAAGGAGAAGGCGGAGGAATAGGGTAGTTGGCGTACTGTCACATCTTTTCTTTTTGGAATAACAAGAGTCACAAGCCCTGTTGTAGAATTTGGATTCAGGATTTGGAAGAGTGAATGTGCAAGGTCTGCACATGTGGATGCACTGTTTGCAGGCATAGTCCTTGGGAGCAGTGAAGCAAGGGAGAGTAGAAGGGTTAACATCATGAGATCCAGCCATGATCTGTGGTGAGAAAGGATGATGAAAAGGGATAGGAGGAGATTTTTGTCAGTGATGGGTAGATGATGAAGTGAAGGTGGAAGTTCAGCAGGTTGGCTGTAGAGGTGTGCTGCATGAAATTGGCTGCGTCCATTTTATGCAAAATTCTGTCAGTCTATCAAGACTCTAAACTGAAAAAGCTATGGTATCAAGTCAGTCCATCAAGACTTTAACCTGAAATCTGGTTTCTGTTAGTCCTCCAAGACTTTAAACTGGCTGGTTTCAAGATTTTATCAAGGCTAGTCCGTCAAGACTTTAAACTGAACACTGTGTTAGTCCCCCAAGACTTTAAACTGAGGGTTGTAAGTCCCCCAAGACTATAAACTGAGGAAAAAGTTTTTGTTGTTGGAGTTGGTTTTAAAAGATTGGTGGAGGGTATCCACAGTGGGAGCCTCCGAATTTAGCAAAGGCAAGTTTGGGGGTAATTGATGGGCTGGCTGCTCTATTCACAATTACCCCAGAATGTTAGTTTTTTCTCTGTGTCTTAATGTGGTTGATCTCTGGTTCTGGGTTTATGATTTAGGTTTTTTGAGTCCCCCAAGACTTTAAACTGAGGGTTTTTTTGAATCCCCCAAGACTATAAAATGAGGATGGTCCCCCAAGACTTAAAACTGAGGGTTGTTTGTGGTTACATCCTATAGAGGGTGTGGTCAATTTTTCTTTTCTGAATCAAACTCAAGTACTAGTGGAATTACAGAGGGAATCAAGAGATTAAATGAAGTGTTCAGAATCAGCCTTGAACTGGTGAATGAGGTGTCTTCTGTTCTCAATGTCCTGTGGATCTCTAGCAGGATTTGATTGGAAGTAGTGAAGCAGAAGTTGTTTCTGTTGAGATGTGTGTTGTTGGAACTTGGCCTTGATAGGGGGAAAGTGCGTTGGTGTTGGTGGTGCAATGGATCCTACATTGTTATCATCACTATCAGAAGAGGAAGGAACTGAGAAGTTATCAGTTTTAAAGTTGAAGGAAGGAATGAATGTTCTTTACCATCAGATGGACCAGGGATGGGGGAGCTAGTTGTTTTATGGGTTGTGGCACTCTTCTGGGAAGGGTGGAGCTTTTTGATTAATCTGGGTATCAGGATGGATGGCCTAGATCTTTTGGTGCTGGCAGAAGAAGGACCAGGTTGAGGTGGAGGTGAATCTGTTGTGGAAGAAAGTGGACCAGGTCTGTGGCAGGTCTTCTTTCTGGAGTGGCAGACATCGCAGGACGTTCTGTATGGATGGACAGGTGGTGTCATGGCGCAGATTAAATTATTGTCCATGCAGTATTGGCAGGGGCCCATTTCAGAGGCAGATTTGGGAAGGAGGTTAAACATGGTGGTTGGATGAAGAAAGAATGCGGACATTCTCAATTGGAGGGAGGATGTGGTCTTCCAACATTGTCAGGGGCCTTTGTTGTGTGATTTGGCGCTGTTTGTGCATGTCTTAATTGACATCTGTTAAGGAATTTGGTATTTTTCTGGTTTTATTCCGTGGATATTGGGTCTGCAGGTATGTGGGTACTATCATTGGATAGCCCTGGTTTTTCTCTATATTTTATGTCTTGTAGACATTTTTCATATTCTGAGTTTTAAGGGGTCATTTCCTCATTTTTCATTTATAAAAGATTGCTGCTTAATTTTGTTTTTCGTGTTTTACAGGCTAACCTTAAGTCTTAGGGTTAAGTGCTTAGTACCATTGGATAGAGCTAATTTTTCTCTATATTTTGTGTCTCAATGTTGTTATAGTGAAATTCCGTGTTTTAAAGGTTTTAGTAGTTGTAGCTAATTTTTCTAAGTAGATTAGTGGTTTTTATTGGTTTTCTGGCTTCAGGGAGGCCGGGCCGCTTCAGGCCGCATCTCCGACATCGGGCGGCCCGCCCGCCTCTGTTTTAGGAGGTTGGGGAGCGCTCCAGGAGGGTTTTTTATGCAATTTAGCTGGTACAGGCGCCAGATTGGTGGGTGCGCATGGGCTCTTAGTTAGGGGTCTGTGTGTACATAGTAAATAAGACAGTTTGGGGCAACCTTAATCATCATACAACCATCCAGAGGTGATTTCATTGTTCCTCACTCAGTTTTCACTGTTTTCTGGCCACAATTGGCTGTGTTTGTTGCAAGTGAGTTCTTCATTTAACTTAACTTTAGCAACTGTTTTCTCTGTTATAGTCTTGCAAGCTATAGCAAGTATTATTGCTGTCTCTGGTGTGAATTTGCAGCCTACATCAAGTATCTTTGGTGTCTCTGGTGTGGACATTGGTCTACATTTCAGTTCTTTGGTCTGGTAGTCTATCTGGGGAGTACTTTCTTGGCTCATTAAGCAGTCAAGTGTGTTAAATAGGAGCTTTAGCAAAACAGGAACCAACTTACTTTAGCAAGTAAATCTCACTCTATTTTTCTAAAGGGACAGGGGATTTTCTCCCTGGTTTTTCTCCAACTCCCTTGGTCAAGGCTTATAGCTAGTACTATAGGATTGTCTACAATGTTTGATTTTAATGATAAAGAATGAAGAAAACAAGATCAAAACCCCTTCCTTTTATACACAATAACTTCCCCAATGAACACCTAGATTTACCAGCTATATACATGGTTAATGATGCCTCATTCAGACTAATAGACATTTCCAACAACATAAAGAGTGACCAGTAACATAATTAGAATGATATCACCCGCCAAAATTCTGCAGTAATAGGGATAATCCATCAAAAATAAATAATAAGCCAAAAAGAGAGTATATGCTTGTAATACATTAAAATAAAAGACTTAAAAGGGAAAATTAAGACTAATTATTACTCAATATTAAGGGGGACTAACAGTAGAAATGATGGGACTAATCATGACATCAAACTACGTGAAATCCCCATTCAAAAAATAACCATAATTGACTGAGAAACCACTTAAAAACCCAAAAATGGGTGTAAGATGTGGGGTAACTAAATGCAGTACTTGGAAGGCACTTGCACAGGTAAATCATTGATTAAATTAGGCAAACTTAAGTGTGGTAGTGAATTAAAGTGCCAAGCTTGAGGTTGTTAATGAAATTAGTGCATTTAATAAGGGTCAATGCATTTATAATTAAACTAGGACACTAAATAAGCGCCTGTTGCCTATTTTAGTGTGTTTCCCCACAGTGGGAATAGAATGTTGGGTAATTATAGTGTGAAAAAGCTAAATTTGCTAAAAATGAAGCTATTCACATGGGAAAAATGCAGGCAGTATGTGGCTAGTACACAGAAGCCATTTCTGGCATAAAAAACACAAAATTTGAAAAGTGTTATTTTTATGCATTTGAGTAGCCAAATAAATAGCTCTAATTAAGAAAAATTTATCTGGTAAATAGAGCTTTTAATAATATTAAATTTATAGCACATATAAGCATTTTTTAAGTAATTTGAAGCGCATTTCTTGTTTTTCACATAAAATAATGGAAACAACAGCTTTAAGTCTTTTTAAAAATCATGTAGCCTTATATTTAAAGCTCTTAAGACTAACCTAAAATATTCCAACTTAATATTAAGTACATAAGACTTATAAAAGGTGGATATAGGTGTATATATAAGGTGTTATAATGGCATATTTTGTATTTTATCATAAATTTACTTATGTGTACAATTTGTGTACTCTAACGTATTGGTCCCATGTATAGTCCATGTGTTTAACATAAATTACAAGTAATTTTTACTCAGTCCTGGCAATATACAGGCTGAAAATGATATATATAATCTGTCTGATCATTGGTCTAAGAATAACAGGCTATTGATGGGGAAGTCTGCATATGAAGTAATTTATAAAGTTGATGATTATATCAGAAAATACTTTGTGGTACGCGCCTCACAGGTAGCATAATTTTAGACCAATCAGCGCACATAGTCCAGGAAGAACAAAGGAAGATAGCGCTGTAGGTAGTGCTAAAATATAATATGTATTTGTGTGTTTCAAAGAACAAAGGAAATGTAAGCGCGGAAAAGGATTGAGGGTCTGTGCGCTTGGATTTTTCAGCAAGATGTGCCACACAATGGGGAATTGTGTGTTATTAATTTAGGACTGTAAAGGGCTAAACAATATGGATTTGGACTTTCCAATAATGATGTGTTATGCATTAAGGAAAGAGTTATTGCTTAAGGACGACTCAAGTGCATAGTATACTGTACCACGGATAGTTGAGTAACTTACTGAAACAGGTAATAAGGGAGGCTAACTAGTTAAGTGAATCGTCAGAACTATGAACTTAGTATTAAAGAAGGGGGAGTGGGGACTCAATCACAAAACTACCCAAGATTCAAGGCAACTAGGATCAGCGTTAGAATGGGTCAAACCTGAAAATAGCGCTGAAACAAAAAGGAAGGTATAGTCAAAAGCACATATGTGGAGTATGAGTGAAACAAGTTAATACTAGCGTTAGTAATCATAGGGTATGTTTTAGGAGCCATAGTTGTAACAAGCAGTGTACGTAGTTTACTAATAGATTAGTTATTGTTTTACTAATGTGGCACTAGAGCCAGTGCAGGAGATCCACTAGGGAACTGTGTTTTGAGTACTGGAAAAATATAAAAAGGAGGACTATATGATAAAGATAGGGAGACTTGTAGTAGTAAGTAGAATATATAGAGAGATATAGAATAGTAAATTAGAGATATTTCTGAATCTTTTATCATTCGTGAGTCTGTGTGTGTATTTCATATAGCATAAGTGAAAGAGCACAACATAGAGGGAATATATAGATTTAGTAGGATTGACTATTATTAGAGTTATTTTATTGCTATAATAAGGCATATTCAAAGAGAGTGCTTCAAGAGGCAGTAGCTGTGGATATTAGCGCTTATTAAGAATAGAAATATCCAGATAGTAATACTTTTTTTTCTTGATCTCTAAAACCAATCTCTCATCTTATAAACTTTCTAATCAAATATTAGTGTTACACATTATTGCACTGTCTTTAAAAATAAGAGTGGCAGGCCCTTCTTTTTAGAAATTGAAGAGGAGAACCAACCCATCTTGCATTGTGTCTACTGCTTAGTACTTTAGAACAGTCTACAATTGGTGTCCCAACAGTGGCATAATTGTAACTAGAGTTTTTGATTAGATTGTTTGGTTTTTAGGGTTTTGTCAAGAGAACGTAATCAAGCCGGCGCTTCAGCGGAAGATTTGTAGGGTCTACAAAGGGTGAATTAATAGCCATTATCACAAGATAGTGTAGGGCTGTATCATGAATATAGTCAGGTTTAATTACCAAGTGTGTGTTTTTTGTGATATCTGTTTTGATTTTATATTTTGGGAATGGATCCTACTGCGACTACATCTAGGGGATGTCAGGAGAGGGTTAAGTCGCCCAATTCTTCAGCATTGTTGCCAAAGACGGTAACTACAATCATTAGGATTAAAGATGAAAGCTTGAGTTTTGCGGGAATTAATACCAAGAAGTTTTTACGCAGGTTTGAACAGGCAGCTGAAGTTCATGGGGCAACTGAAAGCAATATGGTGCGTCAAGTACTATTCTTTGTAACTAATGAGTGCAAAGACAATTTAGAGTATCTAAAAGGGCATGAAGAGCAAGATTGGCCAGCGCTAAAAGAACAGATGCTCAAGAGATGGCCAAAGGTTACCAAGGAAACTAGGTATACCATGAAGGACCTGGATATCTTGGTAAATAGGGTCAAAGCTAAAGGGGGTGTTTGAGACCCTAAGGAATTTAAAATTTTTAGGGAAGAATTCGACCAAATAGTGGAATATTTAGTTAGTAATGATGATTTTAGTGATGCTAATGCGTCTTTACCTTGGTTTTGTGAAGTGTTAGCGCCAGAAGTTGAAGACTGGGAAAAAAGGTGCTTGGATAACGAAGGAAAGCTGGTTAAAAAAAGGGACGGAAATTATAAGTACCCTGGTTTAGAAGAAGTAGAAACGGCAGTGGAAGCTTAAATGAAGCTGCGTCGAGTGGAGTGTCGCGCAGCTAGAGTTGCTTTGGATAATGAGGAGATGAATGAAGACGCGTCTGCCGTACAATTGCCTCCTCAGATGTTGTCTACTAAAGTTAAAGTTTTTACTAAGGAGCAAGATTCAGTAATGGCAAGGATTGATGAGTTGGAGAAAAAGATAATTGAAGTGGAAAAGGCAAAAGAGTCGTTTAGGCCCAAGAGTTCTCCTCAACATTTGCGTTTTTCTGCTATGGTGTGCTATTATTGTAATAAAGAGGGGCATACTAGGATGAGGTGTAATGCGCTTCAAAGGGATAAAGACGAAAAGGTAGTTTACAAGGACGGGACTATGCTTATGTTGGAAGACAGCACTAAGATTGTTAAAGACAAGGATTGAGGGATGCGAGCCATGATCATCAATCATATTAATAGAAAGTCTATGGAAGTCAGGTCAAACAAGGGCAAAGAGCCTGAAATTAAAGAGAAAGGCAAGGATGCAAAGTCAGTCAATTTCGCAGTTACTTGCGCAGTGCTGGATTTTAAAGTAAAAGAGGGAGAAGTTTCAGTGCCACTCACTGCAGCGCGTTTGGAGATGTTCGCAGAAAAGCACACAAAAATGGCCCCACCTACAGTTACTAGGCCAAGAAGGACTGGCGCTAGGTATGCGAATCCAGAGGATATGGAGGAAGTAGGGTATACTACTAGAGAAAATACACCTGTGCCTATCGAGGATGTTAAATTGGATGGTATGGAACCAGGAGGTTATAGTGTGGATCACCAGGTGGAAGATCAAACGGCAATGTTGGAGGAGTCAGAGGTAGTACAGCAAAGAGCGGTACCTGCTGAAGGAATGCCAGGAGCAAGGCACAATACTCCAAAGAACCTACATGGAAGAGCAAAAGCTGGTGCGAAGGAGACTCAACCTAAATGGAGAATGCAGCGCCCGGTTCACTCTGATTTTCCTAAAGCGGCTGAGGATTTAGTTGCGCAACGTTTGAAAACTACAGTTTCTGTTCCATTGGGGATGCTGACAGCTGTAGCGTCGGATGTAGCGAATGGAATGTGGATAAGTGTAGGAAGCAAAGGATTGCTAATTTCACTGAATTTGATGTTAAATAGCAGTCATTTTAGCTGGCCGTTTGAATACCTAGGGCACCACATTATGCAGGACCCTTAGGGTATTTAACAATTACTGTAAATAGTAAGCAAATTAAAGTGATAGTGGATACAGGTTCACAAATCAACGTGGTGTCAGTGGATGATGCAGTGGAGTTAGGTCTACCTTTTAAAGACAGTTAAGGCACTGTCGCAGGAATTAGTGGAGGTAGGTTACCTGTTATAGGTGTAGCAGAGTATGTACACACTAGAGTTGCGGGAGCAATGAGGGATATACATTTTTATGCTCCAATGGGCGTAGTTAAACCAGTTTTAGGCACACCATTTGTAATGGATTATTCTACAACTATAGATTATTGTTTGAATAAGACAATTAGAATAAGGATTATGGGTGATAATGGTGTTCCAGTAACAGCGGTCTTATTAGCGCCCAAGGATGGTGGATGGGAAACTAAGTACTCTGGAGCTGCGCGGTTAGAGAAAGAAAGAGAATTTTATGAGGAAGTCTCAGATGACAAGATAGGGCAACCACCAGGAAGGCACCAACATTTTCATCAGGGACTGGCATTTTAGGTGTTACTATCTCCCAGGATGAGAGGAACCCGGATAGTGACCAGTCAGTCCAACAAGAAGGGATACGTAAAGCGGTACTTCATAGGTGTCTTGGGAATACTACTGTAGAATGTATTATACCTAAGCTTTTTAATTTCTTTGATTATGGATATTTTTATACTTATATTAAAAAGAAAAGACAAAATAAGGATTTAGGTGCAACCCATAGTTATATTAGAAAGGGTTTTATTTTAATTAATGAAGGAAGAAGCAAGAGCTGTTTTGCATCAAAGTATAAACCAGTAGCTGTTAAGGTTAAACCAGTGAATGTAGCAATGCCTTATTTGAATCCTCCTTTGCAGAGGCTGATGCTGTCTATGAATCCTTATGATACCCCTTTAACAAAGTTTCCGCCTGATTTTGCACCTACTAAGAAGATTAAAATGGAAAGACTTCAGATTTTTAATTTTGGACCAGAGGATTGGTTATTGCAGGAAGAAAAGAAGTTTTTTTTACATGTTATGGTTCTTAGGGAAAATGCTATTGCGTTTTCAGAAGAGGAAAGAGGTTTGTTGAAACACTCTTATGGTAAACCTTATATTGTTCCAGTTATACCTCATGCGCCATGGCAGAAGAAGGCTTTTCCAATACCAGCGGCTATAAGAGAAGAGTATACAGAATTAATTAGGGGAAGGTTAAAGTCTGGCTTGTATGAACAGTCTATGTCTAGTTATTCAATTCCAGTGTTTTGCGTTGTTAAACATAATGGTAAATTAAGGGTTGTTCATGATCTTAGGGAGATGAACAAGGTTACAGTAAAGGACACAGGGATGCCACCAACACCAGAGGAGTTTGTGGATTCTTTTGCGGGACATGCATGTTATGGATTAGGTGATATTATGGGGGTGGGAGGATATGATGAGCGCAAATTTGACAAATCATCCAGACCCATGACAACGTTTGAAACACCACTGGGGCGCTTCAGGTTGACAAGGTTACCGCAAGGGGAAACAAATTCCATGGCGGTATATCAAGCACAGATGATGTGGATATTTCAGGATGAAATTCCAGAACATGTGGGAATTTTCATCGATGATGGCGGTACAAAAGGACCAGCCAGTGATTATGATGGGGAAGTGTTAGAAGAGAATCCGTATATAAGAAGGTTTGTTTGGGAATATGCAATTACTTTGGAAATAGTGCTATTTAGGATAGAGGAGGCAGGATTAACAATTTCTGGGTCCAAATTTTGCTTGTTGTGTTCCAGCGCTAGATATAGTGGGACATGTGATATGCAAGGAAGAGAGAATCGTTGCTGAAAAACAGAGGAATAAGGTGCTTACGTGGCCGAGACCAAGAAATACTAAGGAAGTTAGAGGGTTTTTAGGCATCTGTACATATGTAAGAATGTTTATTCGAGATTTTGCTTTGTTGTCTTCACCTTTATGGCGCTTAACAAGAAAAGATGTTGTATGGGATCGGACGGAGGAATGCAAGGAGTCATTCGAGTTATTGAAAAGGATTGTAGGGAAAGATATTCTTTTGAAGAAATTGGAGTATGGACCAGGCGCTGGGAAAATTACTCTAGCGGTAAATTCTAGTGTGTCCGCGGTGGGCACAGTTTTTATGCAGGAGGATGAGGAAGGTAATGATAGACCTGTCCTTTATGAGTCTAAGAATTTTACCAAAGTGGAGTCCAGGTACTCTCAGTCCAAGCTGGAGTTATGTGGAGTAGCAAAAATTCTTAAGAAGCTACAATGGATGCTTTGGGGGCAGCATTTTGAGCTGCAGGTTGATGCACTATTGTTGGTGAAAATGATTAGTAGCCCGAATTTACCAGTTGCTCCCATGATGAGGTGGGTAGCGCAGATTAATTTGTTTTCTTTTGATTTAGTCCATAAACTGGGAAAATCGTTCACTATTCTGGATTCATTGTCAAGAAGACTCAGAAGCGGAAGAATTTGAAGAAGATAAGAAATGGGTAAATGGAATAGATTATTGTTATGAAAGATTTAACAGTAACGTCCGCAATGACAATAAACTAGTAACGTGGAATGTCCGAAAAGACATAAAACTAAATATTGACGATGCAAAGGATGTTTGTAGCAAGGGTAGTCTGCAACTGGATTTAGAGGACACTGAAACTAACTTAACTACAAGGAGTGCACAAGGCAAGGAAGTGGAAGAGTTAGATGATGAATATGATTCAAGGGGAAGTCAAGAAAGTAGTACTCATCTCAAAGAAGGGGAGTATTCTGAAGACAACACATCTATTGATGAGGCAGTAGAGTTGTTAAGGTTATATTTGGAAGGTAATAGTCGACCAAATTATTGCAATAAAAAGGTTTGGCGTAATATTGAGAAGCACGCTAAAGGTTATTTTATTAAAAATGAGAAGTTATGGAAGAATAGAACCTTGTCTCCTCAGTTAGTTGTTCAAACTAGGGAAGGGAAGGAGAAGATACTCAGGGAGTTACATGAGAATTTAGGACATAGAGGTCAAGATGAGATGTATTGCAGAGTTAGGGAAAGATTCTGGTGGCCCAATATGAAAAATGAAGTAAGAGATTTGGTAAAATCTTTTCCTGAATGTCAGCGCAGGAGTTACAGAAAGCCAAAAGAGAAAGGTAGAGCGACGGACGAAGATACTGTTTTTGGTAGGGTCAGTTTAGATGCAGTTCATATAAAAGAAGGACACTTTAAATACTTGGTAGTAGCAAGGGATGATCTATCAGGATAGGTTGAAGCAGCGCCGTTGGTAAATCTCAAGGCAAGTAATGTAGCTGAATTTTTGAAGAAAGAATGGACTTACAGGTATGGCTTAATGAAGATGGTAACCTTAGATAGTGGCGCTGAATTTGCTGGAGAATTCCAAGAGGTAGTAAAAGGTATTGGCGCAAAGTTACGAGTTGCAACACCATATTATCCTGAAGCAGAGGGAATGGTAGAAAGAGGGCATCAAGTTATAAAGGATGCACTAGTAAAATTATGTGGAAAAAATGGGGCAAAGTGGAAGAACTACTTGTCATTAGTTTTGTTTGTGGACAGGACTTCAGATAAAAGAACAACAGGGTTTTCACCGTATGAGCTGATGTTTGGTCAAAGGGTGGTATTACCTATTGATCTGGAGGCTGGATCTTTTCTAGGATGTGACTGGGATCAAGTGTGCTCAACTGAAGATTTAATTCTAGCGAGGGTAGCGCAGCTTGAAAGGAAAGACGAGTTTGTGGAGAAGGCATATGAAAGAATGATACAGATCGGGGACAAGTCAGTTAAAAATTGGGATGAGCACTTAGCGCATTGGTTAAGAAAGCCATTGGCCCCGGGAGATTTGGTTTTGGCTTATAATAGAAGTTTAAAAAGCCAATGGGGCAAGATGTTTTCTGAAAGATGGAATGGTCCATATAGGATAAGAAAGCAGATAACTGGAGGAATTGGATGGTACTGAGTGGAAGCGACGTGTGGCTGCAGATCAGATCAAAAGATTCTACCCAAGGGGTGTTCCAGTGATACAAGATAACCTCCGGAATGAGGAAAAACTACCAGAATAATACCTACGGTAAGAGGTTAAACTATAAATGATTTTTTATGTTTTTTATTTTACCTCTGGGAAGAGGTTAAACTAACAAGTTATGTTAAGTTTTGTTTTTTTAAGAGGACTCACAGGAGGCTTTGACACAGTTGTGACAGATAGAGGGTGCTAACTGGAAGTTAGGAGGACTATGGCAGAACAGGCAACTGGCATAAGCGCTTAGATGAGGGCGTAGAGGAAAATGAAATCTTATATTTTCATCGTTCAAGGGGACATGATGAGATAGGCAATTGGATTAAAGGAGATGTGTACCATGTAAACGCAAAAGACGCTGGGAATTTAGCTAATGGGTTAACTAACCAGGAGTGGAATAGCAATTTATAGATGGGACGCTCTACAGTTCAATTCTTATTTTACATGGTATATTGCTGTATCGCAGTAAAGGCGGTAAAGTTTTATGATAAAAAAGTTTATTTATGATTTTTTTTAGGGGTTACAGTTATTTAAAGAAAGTAGAGGGAGCAAAGTTAGGCGCTCTATAGTATGGAAGACAGGTGTAATAAAATAGTGCCATGTCTAAAAAGATTATTTGAAGGCATAGCATGAAAAATATATGAGGACTATATACAGGGAGAATGGACAGAGGAGGCTCATAAGGAGAAGCGCTAGTGGGCTATTTGGTATCAGGGTGAAAGCTAATAGGATATCCTTTCCAGTCTTCAGACATGACGAAGCAATGGGGATTGATGGGGAATCCAAGAATAGTTGATGAGCTGATTTTGTTCATTCGTTGACCTATCATTTCTATATGGGTATAGCAAGCTTGAAGTTCAGCATCAGAAAAAGCTGGTGCGTTAGAATAGGATAGAGACATAGCATCATATATAAGAAGAATTCTGGAAAACATTCTCATGGAATGGACAAAGGGTAAAGGAATAGGAACCCATCCCAGGGAGATGGATTCATTGAAGCCTGACAAGGAGTCAGTGGGCAAGGAGAGTGTAAGTATAATAAAGGATACTTACTTGCTAATAAGTTTTGTGGGCATGCTGATGGAGAAGTAATGGTAACCACGTCAGGAGCAGCTGCAGTGGAGCCTGAGCGCATAGAAGTATTAGAGGTCGGAGTGGAAGAAGGTGTAGCGCTAGGCTGAATAAATATTTTGCACCAGGGAAAACTAGGAAGCGATGGTGATTCATGAGAAACATTATTATTAGTAGAGATAGTGGGACTAGTGGTTGTAACTATGGGAGTGCTACTAGTAGAGCTAGGTGGAAAGCGAATATATTACCTGTAGGCTGAGGAGTATTCTGGTTAAAAAAGATATTGCAAGTTTTGTGGTATCTGAACCAATTGTCACAGGCAGGTCTAAAGGAGACATACCCCCAAGGTTTAGAAAATGTACAATGAAAGTTGCGGCGTTTACAAAACAAGCACACTTGATCTTTGGGAACCGTACGATATTGAGTCATAATATTTATATGAAAGAGATCTAGGTTATGAGAAAGGCTATTTATAAGATAACAATGGCATCAAAGAGGAGTCATCAGTTGCGCCATGTCTGACTTAAGCGCTGGATGGTTTCTAAGAAGATAGTGAAAAATTTTTGTCATAATGAATTACCCAAGGAAAGGCAAATCTGTTTCAGTCAAGGGAAAGTCATATATTGTGAAGATCTGAAGATTACAAGAGAGCACATGAATATACAATGCAGGGGAAGTATTTGCTGCTATAGAAAGTAGCAACGATCTCAAGTTGTTATTTTTTTTTGTTTCATCATTCATAAGCACTTAGTAGATGGGTGCGCTGCTTAGAAAAAGGATGATATTTTTTTTTGAAGGCAAATCATCTCGCAGGAAAATTAAGGGAAAATAAAAAAAAAATAATATTACAGTTTTTTTTACAAGGTAATATACAATTTACAGGGAATATATACAAGGAAGATTTTTAGTATTCTGCATCATCAAAGATTGGAACACAGAAAGCCCAGTCGTTAACAGCCTCTTGCATGTTTTTTTGCAAGGAGGTTATTAGCTTTTTTTGTTAATCATACTCGGCGCAAGTATAAACCGGGACCGCCTCAAGGAATTCTTCCACGGCAGTTAACATGTTCATACGACGCATGGTCACATCGTATGGAGCGCAGGCGATTTGCTCTGTGAATTCCCAGTTTTGAGCCATGGAGGGCTCTTCATCATTGACGTCCGGAAAATCTTCAATGGGCCATTTGTCTGGGATGATGGTATTGAAGACAGGCTGAATAGTTGTCCAGTCAGGGGTGGGTATTTGAGGAGTACACTCCGGAATAGGCTCGGTATCCGTCAAAAGCGCATATGTGAAGTATGAGTGAATCAAGTTAATACTAGTGTTAGTAATCATAGGGTATGTTTTAGGTGCCGTAGTTGTTACAAGCAGTGTACGTAGTTTACTAATAGATTAGTTATTGTTTTACTAATGTGGCTCTGGAGCCAGTTCTGGAGATCCACTAGGGAACTGTGTCTTGAGTACTGGAAAAATATAAAAAGGAGGACTATTTGATAAAGATAGGGAGACTTTTAGTAGTAAGTAGAATATATAGAGAGATATAGAATAGTAAATTAGAGATATTTCTGAGTCTTTTATCATTTGTGAGTCTGTGTGTGTATTTCATATAGCATAAGTGAAAGAGCGCAACATAGAAGGAATATATAGATATAGTAGGATTGACTATTATTAGAGTTATTTTATTGCTATAATAAGGCATATTCAAAGAGAGCGCTTCAAGAGGGAGTAGCTGTGGATATTAGCGCTTATTAAAAATAGAAATATCCAGATAGTAATACTTGTTTTTCCTGATCTCTAAAACTCATCTCTCATCTTATAAACTTTCTAATCAAATATTAGTGTTACACATTATTACACTGTCTTTAAAAATAAGAGTGGCAGGAGCTTCTTTTTAGAAATTGAAGAGGAAAACCAACCCATCTTGCATTGTGTCTACTGCTTAGTACTTAAGAACAGTCTACAACGTTATACCTAGAAAACTTATTAATAAGGGCTATCAAATTAAGAAATATCCCATTTCAAAATAAATTTTTTCCCCACCAAATTAAGCTTAATGATTATTTAAAATAAATCATATTGTGTCCCAAAAACACCTTTTTACTGAGAGTTAACGTCAAGTTTGTGGCTTTATTTTGCATTGTAAAGTAACTTTTAAATAATTACAACTTCTAATTTTGATAACCCCTATTAAACTGATAAACCAACTGAGTTGAAGAAAGAAATTCTTTGTGTCCAATATATTGTGTTGCTTTGGAGAAAATGCTCTACAATAACTTAAGCTGATTTAAATCCAATTGATTAATGCAGTTATTTATTCCAATAGTAGCCCAAGGCCAATCTGGCTTTGAAAGGGATTTGTGTGGGCTTTTTTTCTTTCTTATCAGTTAAGCTTTTTTACATTATTTGAAAAAATAAGTATAGCTCACAATGTCATCCCTATCTATCAGCTAGGCTACTAGAATTATCCAGTAAATAATCAATTATTTACTAGAGTAGAGAGATGCCTTAACTTCTCATTTTATTAGTTACACTTACTTTATAAATTACTTATAATATTTTAACTAATTAATAAGTAATATTAAGTATATATATAATTATAATGTTACCTTATTTTTTATTCCTTGACAGCATCCTCATGACAGCTGAAAGTAGACTAAATTTTTTTAATACTTAAAAATATTAAAATTAAATTATTTTATTTACAATGAAATATAAAGGAAAATACTACTAATTTACCTGACATATACAGATAAATACTGTGTATAGGAAAATTATTTTTAGAAAAATTTTAAATTAGGAATTTCTATTGAGGGATTGTTCTTCCTGTGATACTTATGTATGTAGACTTGTGGTTCTGTATTTGCTCTCTCTTTTGCCTATAGAAGGCCACTCAATCTGTCAATTTTATTTCATACCACTCTTACACTGCAAAAAAGATTTGTTTTGTCTTGGGGCGTAACAATTACGCAACAGTTAAGTAAAAATTATTTTTTGCACTTAAAGGTCTTAGGTGGGTTTCAAGTGTAAAATAAATTTTTTTCACAACTGTTGTGTAATTGTTGCACCACATGGCAAAACAAGCATGTACTGTAGTGTTACTTTGAAATCAATTCTGATATACACATTTAGTCTATTACTACTATTACCACTCTTAGTATTTACAATTGAGTATCTCTAGGATTTCAATGTAACAATAATATTAAAAACTATTTACCTTATTATTGAGTAATAAATTATAAAGAATTAAATATGTACTAAAATCATGAATTCTTGAGTAACCTTTACCTTCACCGCTGTTGGACTTCTGGGAAATATTCTAGACAAAAAGTGCCCTTGTCAACTGAAATCTTTTCCAAATAATCTTTAACACATAAGTATCTTAACAAAGGCCACTTTAAGACCATTTAATCTAGCAGCTATAGCAATTTTTGGATGAACATCAAATGAAAAATGTCAAAAGCACATGAATATTATTTTTGCTACGACCAGGATTCAAACATTGCCCCAAATTTATAGTTTATATAGAAGTAATTGTCCTATTCTTTTTTAATGACTATAGTGGTTATTATCTGTAGGTATAATGCTGCATATTTCATATTATACGTTGTAGACAATCCTATAGTACTAGCTATAGGCCTTGACCAAGAGAATTGGAGAAAAAATAGAGAAAAAAACCTCTTTCCCTTTGAGAAAAACCAGGTGAGATTAATTTTCTACAGCAAATTAGAGACTGTTAAAATTTTCCATTCAAAAAAACTCCTTGGCTGCTTTAGAAGTCAAGACAGTAGCCAATAGCACACCACTGAGAACCAAAGACCCAGAAAGCCTGAAATGCAGAGAAATACACACCAGAAACCAAAGACACAGTGCACTTGTTGCACAAACACAGCAAAATACTAGATGTAGTTTGCAAAGCTACAACAGAGAAATCAGTTTCAAAGTTACGTTAAATGAAGAACTAAAATTGAAACAAACACAGCCAATTGTGGCCAAAAAAAGTGAAAACTGAGTGAGAAACAATGATATAATTACTGGATAGCTTTCTGATAATTAATGTTGCCCCAAACTTTCTTATTCAGTATGTACACACAGACCACCCATCTAAAATCCATGCACAGCATCTAATTTGGCACCTTTGACAGACAAATTGAATAAAAACCCTCTAAAAACACTCCACAGCCTTCTAGGACTGAGGCAGGTGGACCTCCCTGAAGCCAAAAAACCACTAAAAACATTTAAAAAGCCCCAAATACTTAGAAAAATCCATTACAACTACAAAAACCCTTGAAACACAAAATTCAGCTATGACAAAATTGTGACATAAAATATAGAGCCAAATTAGCTTTACTTAATGGTACTAAGCAAGTAACCTTAAGACTTAAGGTTAGCCCATAAAACGGGAAAAACAAAATTGAACAACTATCTTTTATAAATGAAAAATGTGGAAATGACCCCTTAAAACTTAAAATATACGAAATGGCATCCAGACATAAAATATAGAAAAAAACCAGGTCTATCCAATAATAGTACCCACATACCCATAGTCTCAATATTCACTGAATAAAACTAAACAAACACCTAATTCTTTGACCAATGTCAATTAAGACATACACAAACAGCACCAAACAGCCCAAAAAGGCCTCTGCCAGCGTTGTAAGACCACATCCTACCTCAAATTGAGAAATTCCACATTCTTCTTCATCATATCCATCATGTTAAGCTTTCTTTCAAAATATGCCTCTGACAAGGGCCCTTGCTAATAATCTTATCTGCG
The DNA here is from genome assembly GCA_030280995.1 of Hemileia vastatrix. Taxonomy (NCBI): domain Eukaryota; kingdom Fungi; phylum Basidiomycota; class Pucciniomycetes; order Pucciniales; family Zaghouaniaceae; genus Hemileia; species Hemileia vastatrix. Next base: position 44,234,187 of record JASXTE010000004.1, read on the forward strand.
CCATCACACCACCAGCTCATCCATACAAAACCTCCTGTGATGTCTTCCCATCAAGAAAGAAGACTTGCTAAAGACCTGATCCATTATCATTTGCAACAGCTTCACCTTCACCTCAACTTGGTTCATCTTCCACCAGCACCAAATAATCCAGGTCATCTATCCTGATATCCAGATTAGTCAACAAACTACTACCCTTCAAAAAAGAGTGCCAACACCACTAAAGCAACTAATTACACCATGCTTGGTCTATCTGATTGTAAAAACTTTTCTTCCTTCCTTCTAATTTTAAAACTGATGACTTCTCAGTTCCTCCATCTTCTGACAGTGATGATGACAATGTAGGATCCATTGAGCCACCAACACCCAACCACTTGCGCATCATTAAGGCCAAGTTCCAACAACATTTCCGCTGCAGAAAAACACCTTCTACTAAGCTACTTCAAATCCACTCCTGCTAGAAATACACAGGACCTTGAGAAAATGAAACACCTCATCCACCAGTTCAAGGCTAATTCTGAACAATTTTCTTCATATCTTGATTCTCTTCTGCAACTTGACTCATGACTGATCTTTTGACTTAGAAACAAAAATTCTTGACCAACCTCCAGACTTTCTGAATGTAGCCAATCATAAGAAAATTGTCAGTTTACAGTCTTGGGGGACTCATCCTCAGTTTTAAGTCTTGGGGGACTAACAGCCCTCATTTTATAGTCTTGGGGGACTCAAAACCATCAGTTTATAGTCTTTTGGAACTCAAAACCGAAATCATAAGGACAGAACCAGAGATCACACCATTAAAAACCAAAGAAATAAACTAAAATTCTGGGGTAACTGTTCTACAAAGCAGCCAGCTCATTAGCTACCCCCACACTTGCTTTAGTCAAACTCAGAGACTCCCCCTTTGGATGCTCTCTGACAGAATCACACCAACACTAAATTATCAGTTTATAGTCCTGAAGGACTCAACCATTAAACAATCTTCAGTTTTTAGTCATGAGGGACTATACCATTTTTCAGTTTAAAGTCTTGATGGAATGTCCACAGTGTTCAGTTTAAAGTCTTGATGGACTTCCCACACTTTTTATAAAAAGACAAAACCAATTACATGCACAATACCCCAAAACCAACCTACTGAACTTTGACTTTCACTTCATCATAAACCCATCACTGATAAAAAAAATTTCTTCTTATCTCTTTTCTCTTCATTTTTTTCTCATCACAGATAATGGCTGGATCCCCTGATTTTGACCCATCAGATCTTCCTTGCTTCACTGCTCCCAAGGGCTATGCTTACAAATAGTGCATCCAAATGTGCAGACCTTGCACTTTCACTCTTCCAAACCCTGAGGCCAAAATATACAACAGGGCCTGTGACTCTTGCAACTCCAAAAAGAAAAGATGTGACAGAGACTCCAATTATACTATACCTCCTCCTTCACCTTCACATAAATACATCTCCAGATACCCTACTAGATCCCCAGATCTTGGTCCTGCTTCTCCCTTTTTAACTTCAGCTTCATCCATAAGAACCCTGAAATCAGTTCCCAAAACAATCACCAAAGGTCCTGCTTTATCCTCCCAAGAAACAGCTTTTATCTCTGTAAATTCAGCTCCAACAGCTTCAAAATCAGCTCCCAGGCTTCTAGTCCGCCTCACTAGGAAACAAAAATCAGGCTCAAAACCTTACAATTTATCCGGAAAACGGCCAAATTCTTCCAACAAACACTAATAACTCCACACAATAACCTCCTAGCAATCCCACAGAAATTCAATTAAAATTTTCTAAGTCCAAAAATGTCAAAAATTCCGAAACTTCTAGAATACCTTTCAGAGTGCCCCAAGATGAAACCAGAGCACTAACCACTGCTCCAAGGAAAAAATCTCCCCCCAATCAAGAAGAAGCAACTATAACTCTCCTCTACCATCCAGTTATTCATCTGACAGTTCAATTTTTCAAGAGCTTCATCCAGAAAAGACCAATCAGCTTCCAGATCACCTTCTTTTTCTCCATCCTACAACAACACTGGTACTCCATCACCAGCACCCAATCAAACTGAACCAAAAAAATTATCGACAATAACAACAACAGCCCTACTGCTTCAAGTAGACCCCAGGAACTTCCTCATCCTAGTTTGTATTCTCAAAACCATTTAGATGATGATCAAGAGAATCCATATGTCTACCTGATTGATCCTCCTACTACCTCCATTCAAAACCATTCAGCAGTCCAAATTCTAGCCACTTACAAATTTGATGAGCTTCCAATCTGTAAGTACCAAATTAATTAATCCAATTTTTTCAACAGAAAAAAATTTCTGAGAAAAATCTTTTTTATTAGTTGGAACCCCTCCTAATGAAACTACTATTGGTGTTGGCGAACCTCTAAAAACCTTATTAACGTTGGATTACACAGATATGATGCAAAAACTAGGTATGATGTGTTCCAACATGCTTAAGACCTTTGCTCTTCATGGGAAACTGAATGAATTTCAGAAGAACCTGAGAAAGCAACTTCATGAAAACCACAGGAAGATTTCCAGGATAATTAAACACACCTTCCAACACTCCATCCCAGCCTCTTCAGCTTCCACCCAAAAATTACCTTCAAAACCAGTTACTGACCATTTTAACCATATCATCTCTCCAGTAGGATGCACTTCAAGGAACACAGTATTTCCCACAATCCCAACAAGAAAAAAAAACACTAACATAATCTGGACCACCCTCCTGAAGCTTCATCATTGAGATATTGAGTTCCTGAAAACAAAAAATTAAAAGAATAATAATAAAAAAATAATTAATAATTAAACATTCTATTTTTTTTGCTAAACCATCTAAAATACCAACATACATAAAAAACTAGAAAAAAAAACACAAATGAAATAAATAATACAAATTGTATCCCCCAGCCAATTTATGAGCTCATCCCCTGATAACTCACCCACATCCAAGTGCACCTTGATGTGGATACACCATTAAATAATTTTTAAATTATTTGAGATAGAAATATATTAAGAATAATAATTCCAATAAGAATAAAATGAAATGAATAGAAATTAAAGTAAATAATATAAAAGAAATATAGATAAAAAAAGAAAATAGCATTGCCTGGTCAATTAATGAACCTTTCCCCACCAATGCTTGCCCACATCCAGGTGACCCTGATGTGGTGACACCATATAATATTAACTTTTGTGATTTTTCTACTTCTTTACATTCTAATAACCCCCATAAAGAAATAAAAGAAAAAAAGAGAAAAAAGAAAATAATCTAAAACTTCTATCTAACACAAACATAGCCCCAAAAATCAAAGGAAGAAAAAGAAAAGTCACCTCCACAAAAGGTCCGGTCAAAGGAAATAATCACTGGGTGGGCTCCCTCCATAAGTAAAAATGATGGGAGACCACCAGTGATCCACCTCTGATCCAAATAGGCCAAAGATAAAGAAGCAAGCCCTAAGCCAGTTTAAAGTAATAGTGGACTTGAAACCTGAATAACAAAAACCAGAACTAGAATTCAACTAGGAAAAACAAAATTCTTGAAACAGACATTATAGGGTAACTGTTCTACAGAGCATCTAGCTCATAAGTTACCCCCACACTTGCCAAAATAAAAGCTAGAAGCCCCCTTGGGTAAATTCTAACAAAATATACAACATTCAACACAATAAACCAAAACCAATAAGCGTGAAGAGTCCAGCACTTGAACACCAAAAGATTTCCAGTGTAAAGTCATAGAGGACTAAAAACTGTGAAGAGAAGCCAATACTAGGGCTCAACCAAATTAAGAGAAGGGGTTGGAAATAGACAGTCTGGGGTAACTTTTGATAGAGTAGCCAGCCCATCAGTTACACCTACACTTGCCAAGATCAAATCTAGAAGCCCCACCCATGGGTACCTTCTAATAGACCAGTTTCTAGCAAAATGGATGCACAGCATCACTGAAATACAAAATTTAAAGAATTGTCCATATTTTATCATCATTGTGGAGTCAATATTCTTCACTTCTAGTTCCTCTTGGTTAAAATATCTTCACTTGGTCAGCAGCCACTCTCTTCGTTAAGACCTCACCATCTAACTCCTCCAAAACATAAGAACCTCCACACACCTGAGATCTGACTCTGTAAGGCCCATTTTATCTGTCTGAAAACATTTTTCCCCACTGACTCTCCAAACTTCTATTATACACCAAAACCAAAAAAACAGGTTTCAAGGGATTCCTGAGTCTATCAGCCATCTTCTTGTCCCAGTATCTAACTGATTCATCTCTTATCTTCATCATTTTAGAGTATGCCTTCTCTTGACACTCATCTCTACATTCCAACAGTTGCATCCTGGCACAGAGCAAATCTTCTGTTGAGCACACATCATTCCAATTGATTCCAAGATAAGAGATAGCTTCCAAATACACAGGTATAACACCTTTCTGTCCAAACATTAACTCATAAGGAGAAAAGCCAGTTTTCCTCTTCACAGTGACCCTATCAACAAGTAAAACCAATGGTAGATAATACCTCCAATTTTCCACAATATCTCCACACATCTTCACCAAAGCGCTCATGATAACTTGACAGTCTCTTTCAACCATGCCTTCAGCTTCAGGAAAATAAGGTTTAGCCACTCTAACTTTAGAGCCAATACTTACCTTGGCTTCTTTGAATTCAGCTCCAATATCTGGCCCACCATCAACAGTCACCAACTTCATCAACCCATATCTAAACACCCATTCCTTTTTCAAAAACTCTGCCACATTTTTGGAAGTCAAATAAACCAGAGGAACTGCCTCAAACCAACAAAAAAATCATCCCTGGCAGCAATTAAGTATTTATACCTGCCCTCATTAATCTGGACAGCATCCAGAATGAATCTTTCAAACACAGTTGATTCACAAGTAGCAAAGCCAACCACTTTAGGCATCAGGTGACTTCCTCTTTGAAATTATTCACAAGATCGAGCCCAATCCTGAACAGCCAACTTCATACCCGGCCACAAAAATCTGTCTGCTACTATTCTATAAGTCTCCCCAAAGCCTCTATGACCGAATTCTTCATGCAAAGACTTCATCACAACTTCTTTAACCTTCTTCTGAGTCACCCCTGCTTGAGTATATTGATTTCTCCTCCTCATCAACCTTCTTCCTGATACATAACATCCAGGACTCTTCTTCCTGATTACCAGCCAAGTATCATCATCACAACTATCTGGCCTCTCCAAGGTTAACATATATTCAACCATATTAAAATAAAACCCATACAGACCCCAGGTCTCATATTCAAAATTAAACAAAACAAAATCCAAAAGTAAGACCCTGTCATCAAAATCTCCAGTGTACAGATGAGCAACGCAATCAGCCCATCCAGGACATCAATCCCTAAATTTTAGTAAATCCTTTTTCTTCCACTAAATCTTAAGAGAATCCAGTTCACCAACAAAAAAACCATTTTCCAATTTTGAGCCATCCCAAACAAGGGCCCCATCTTCATCAACAAAAACATCCTGATCACTAGAATCAAGATCAGATCCTGCCAGTTTAACCTCTTGGGGGAGGAGAGAACAATCCTCCAGTTTAGCCTCTTGTGGGAGGAGAGAAAAATCTTCAGCACCCTTTGCACTGGCCCTAACCGCTGGAACATCTTCATCAAATTCTTCAAAATCAGAATCTTCATCTGTGGGTGGCCTTCTTGATAATCCTTCAGGCATCATAAAAGTTTTTCCAGGTTTGTGTACCAGGTCAAAAAAAATGATAGAGCTTAAGTCCACCTCCAGATACATTTTTCCAGGGCAAACACCATAATAAAACTTTTGAAGAATAATATCTTCACCTAAAACCCTTTTCAAATTCTGAAAAGCCTCTTCACACTCTTCAGTCCATTCCCAATCTGCATCTTTCCTGGTCAGCCTCCTTAAAGGTGAAGCCAACATAGATAAATCTTTAATAAAAATCCTGATATACACACACACGCCCAAAAAACCCCTGACTTTGGTAGTATTTTTAGGCCTTGGCCATGACTGAATTTTATTAATCTTTTTCTAATCCTTCCCTCTTTACATACCACATGACCCAAATTTCCAGAGAAGGAACACAACAACAAAATTTTAATCCAGAAATGGTCAACCCGGCCTCTTCAATCCTAAACAATACTATCTCTAGAGTAATTGGATATTCCCAAACAAACCTCCTTATACATGGGTTTTCCTTCAGCACCTCATTACCATAATCAGTGGATGGTCCTTTGATTCCACCATCATTAATAAAAATACTAGCATGAGTAGGAAACTCATCCTGCATAAATCCAAGACATTTGTGCTTACTATACCACTACAGAATTAGTTGCTCCTTGAGACAACCTAGTGAGCTGAAATCTTTCCAAAGGAGTCTCAAAAGTTGTAAGTGGTCTTGAATCCGTATGACTTTCCCTCTCATCATAAACACCCATACTATCACCTAAACCATAACACACCCTTCCAGCAAAAGATTCAACAAAATCCTCTGCACTTGGCAGAATACCAGCATCCTTGATAGTTACTCTATTCAAGGCTCTAAGATCATGAACCACCCTCAGCTTCCCATTCTGATTCTTCACACAGAACCAAGACTTGAGTAACTGGATGTTTACTGTTTGTATAACCCAGTCTTGAATCTATCCCTAATAAGCACTACAAAATCATCCCTGATAGCAGCTGGAATTGGTATAGGTTTGATTCTCCAAGTTTTGTGACAAACCACAGGTATAAAGTAAGGTTACCCATAAGAGTGTTTCAACACACCCCTTTTCTCTTCAACAAATTCCACAGCTTTCTCCCGTAACACAATAATATTAAACAACAACTTCTTTTTCTCTTCCAACAATCACCTGTCAGACCAAAATTAACAACTTTAAACCTTTCCACAGTCACCCTAGCTGTCTCTACAAAATCAGGAGGATTCTTTACTAGAGGATTACAGTAAAGATCTCTTGACAAAGGAGGTCTCTTCAAAGGAGGATTCAACCCTACAGGCATAGGCTTGTTAACAGGCCTAATCTTCTGCACTACCTTCTTATACTTTGAAGCTCCACCTTCCACTTGAGGGATCTTTAGGATATCTTCACCAACAGACCTGGAAAAAAACCTAGGGTTTCCCTGTTTCTCACATGTGTGGCCAAGATAATGTTTTTGAAAGGTGTGGAAGAAATCCTAGAAGTGCAAAATTAGGAGGACTTACTTTTATATCGCAATCTCACCACTCCAAAACTTTTCACTAATTCCACATCTTCATCTTCACTTCCATCTTCTAAATCTTATAAACTTGATTCATCTTCTGAATCACATCATTTATTATTTTGCAGTTTATCCTCATTCTGGAGGCCTGAAAATTGATCATGCTAATCTTCTTTCTTCAAAAATTTGTCCAGTTTTACCTCATGCTTGAGGGCCATAAATTGATCATGCTGATCTTCACAAAAATATTACTTGTCTTCTTTATTAACTATCTTCAGATTTTTTTCTTGATTTTCTTCAGTTATCTTAAAATTTTTATTTTATTATCTTAAGTTTTCTTCTAACCTACAAAAATAACCAGGGGTTTTATCAGCCTAGATATCCATAGGACTGAGTATTTCTTATACTTAAAGTAAGATAACCTTAAGTAAATTAAGCTTATATCTTAAAAATATAGTTAAAAAATAATATATATGATTATATTACATATATATATAATTATTACTCTAGTATACAAATTATAATAGTTTAAATAGATTATCCATAGCCTAATAATTCTTATTAAGGTGTTAATAGAGTCATAATATACTTATCTTAAGTGATATCAAGTAATTATTGACATACATAAGCTTGTATGTATACATAAATCTCATATTCAGTGAAATATGCAGTATATTATGTATATTTAGGTATATAAGTGGGTTTTAGCCTCTTAATAGCCTATAAACTTTGTTTTTCTGCTTGTTTTAGGTCATATAAATGTATCCAGTGGATTCACTACGCCTACAGAAGTATAAACATCTATTTCAGGCGCATACACTCAGTCTGGACAACTTAATCTGCTTCCTTGGATGGATATTCACAGATTTATGGGTTTGGAGGTCATTTCTGGGTTAATATGGATGCTTGGGGATGTTATTGGGGGCTTGTAAATTTCATTTTTTTTGTTTATATGCTTTGTGTTTCATTATATTCTCTTTGGATGAGTTATTTTACCTGTTTCTTTATGGTATCCACTTTTATCTGGATTTTCTATTTATGGTATGGGTCTGTGTCATCATTAATTGTGATGGAGGGTCCTTACTGGAGGTCTGGTGTTAAATATGCTTGAAGTGGATGCCATGGGGAGGCTATGGGCCCTCACAGTGCTGTAATTTCCGGGGATAGCAGTGACATCATCTGCATTGAAGGTCTGTACACTCCAGTGGATTTTGGTATAAGTAAGGGAGGATTTTGACAGTTATTGGAAATCATTCACTTACTACAATTCAAATAAACATTACAACATAATTATTAGCATTTAGAAATATATTATAAAGCCATTATAAATTTATATTATCTTTATATAAGCTATAAATGTTTTATATTCACCTATTTTCCACCACTAGCACACATTTAAATCCAAGTATTGTGAGTTTTATTTAAGTATAACTAGTTTATTAGTCTTCCCCTGAGGTTTAATCACTAAATAATTTATTAATAAGTAGTAGGACCATAAATAAATACTATTATATTATACTTAAATACTAGATACACTGACGATTGCGGGTCTTTCCTTAATTTTTCTTATTATTTAGTATAAGCCTTGGGACGTGATTTTTACTTTATTATAGCTCAAAATAAACCAAATATTTGGGTCTACTGCATATTAGTGGGTCATAATAACTCAGTGATTGTGGAAAAGAGCCCTTATAATAATTGTACTAATTTTTTATAATAAAAATTTGGTATTTACAGTAGTAACTATACCCAATATAAACCCAATTTCACTTTGTATTTGGTCACCAATATAAACCCAATTAAATTGGTATTTTGTTAAAGCTTGGTAAGATAATTATTCACCCTTATAAAGGTCTAGTTAAACTTATTATTTTATTTTTAAAAGATTTTTTCAAATTTTTATTACATTTTATTTAAATCAATAAAGATTTAAATTCAGGGTAAGCTCTAGAGCTTTTTATTAGTAATAATATTGCTAATACTTTTAATCTACTAATTCCAGTAGGTTTTCCTTTCTGAAGATGTAATATATTGTTAATTTTGTCAATATGAGTTCTCCTCAGGATAATGTAAGTGAACAGTCTGTTTATAATACCAGGTCTAAAGCTAACAAAAACATTGCTCCAGGACATAACCATGGAGGGTCAGTCATACCCCCAGGCACAGCAAATGAGAATAGAGGAAAAGGAAGCCCTCTTAAAAAAGACTACTATAAAAATTATGTCTCCTCCTCTTCAGGATCAACTATTGCATCTGGAAAAACAGGTATTGAGGTTGGAGGAATCAAAATTCCTCATGCTCAATGAGGTAGATCAATTACAAAACAAATGCAAGGTAGGATTTTAGCAGATGAACCAATCATTGGCAGATCAAAAGGGAGGCCAGAAAAGTCAGCAACCCCCTACTCCAGGAGGGTCACATCACTCCCAGAAGAAAATCCTGGTAGACAAATGGAAGTGGGATTGGTTCCATCAACAATGGGAAAGTCACAACTGCAACAAGGATCCTCCTCCTCATAAGACTTCCTTAGTTCACCCCTACAAGGGAAAACAAAGGGGCCAAAAATCAGGGCTCACAAAAATCCTGTGGTAAGTAGATTACCCTCTAAGATTGAAAACAATACTGATAATTACAATGTAGGTAATATTATTAATGTCAAATCTCTGCAGAAAATAGAGGAGGACTTAAGAAAATTAGATTTTAGTGTAGATACACCTGACTTGTCTTTTGTCAATAACAACAGTAGTATTTATAATACAGTTAATCCTCACTTGCCACCACTTACTAGTGAGATGAGAAGTTCACAAGAGAGTGAAAGAATTGAGAATGAAGATGTGGAGTATTATAACAATAATTCAACTGTCTATAGAATTGTTTCAGCATTGTGGAATAGAATGACTGATTGTGAGGAACAGACAGTTAATCTCACAAGTGATACAATTTCATCCTTAACATTAAATATTTCTCAACTGGCAGCACATAATAAAGAATTGGAGGATGAAAATTTGTCTCTAACTCTTAAATATGATTCATTGAGTAGTAAATATAATGAACTTTCAAAAAATTCTGTGAGTTGGGAAAATTGTATGAAACAAATTTATTGAAAACTGAATCAAGAACTAAGTTATCTTTTGCCCAGACAAATCAAAGTGTCTCTGAGCTGCTACAAAGATTGACTAAAGTTGAGATTGAAACTGCCAATATACTAATGAACCAGGATAATCATAAGTATACTCAATATAATAATAATCCTTTCATTGGAAAAAGTGAATATCATTCCTTCCCTATACCACTACAACTAAAACCGTCTGGTGGTAGTGTCAAATCTGAAAATGTAAGTCACAAATCCGTACAGGAGGAAATACAAGACCATTTATCAAGAGTAAATGAGTTGTTGAATTTACCTAAGATTATTGAAATAAAATCCAATCAGAAGAACTGGCCTAAGATAGATCAGTACCCAACTTATGATGGGGAAGCCAGCTCTGATTGGCAACATTTTATCCAAAGAATTGACAACTTAAAATTCTCATATAAGTTACCAGATGAAGAAATAAAATCAAAATTGATCTTTTTATTTAAGGATGTTGCTTTATTATGGTTTGAATCTGTTTTGAATGAGGGTAAAGATTACTCTTGGGCTGAATGGAAACAACTAATTGGAAAAAAATTTGGAGGTTCTAAATTCAGGCTTACTCAGCAGAGGCTTTATAAGAATACTAGGTATAATCCGTTGAATGGTGACAAACCTATGGTATTTTTAATGAATTTATATAAAATATTAAAAGCAATTGAGCCTAACATGGATTTTAACTTATGGAAAGATAAGATAATATATAAATTACCTATATCTTTCAGATAAATTGTTGTAGCTAGAACAATTAATGTTACTGAATATTCTGACTTTATTGATATTTGAAATGAAATATTACTAAACCATAAGTATGAAGCAAGGTATTTCACTTATAAACAAAATGTTGAGCCTGTGAAAAATCAGAATTCAAAAACACTTCAGGAGAAGCAGAAAAAACTTACTTCACCTGTAGTACCAAAGAAGTATGAAACAAATAATTGTTATAAGTGTAACAAACCTTGGGTTAAGGGTCACAAATGTGAGAAGAATATAAATATTGTTGAAAATCAACATAAATCTGAAATTGAAACAGAGAAAAGTAAAGATTCAAGTGATTATGACAGTAATATCTCATATAGTGATGAAAATGAAGTCTTTATGTTGGAAGATGATTTTTCCATCTTTGACAATCCAATATTAAATATGGACTCAAATGAATCTTTAATGAATTTTGAGGATTCTGAAATCATTAAATATATACAAGCTGATAATTTCAGAATGACACCTATCACTGTTCCAGCTATCATTTCTGGTGAAAATGTTAATATAGTATTAAACACAGGAGCTGCTGGCTCTGTTGATTCTACTAATACATTGCAGAAAATTGATAGTGAATATAAGTCTAAGCTTGAACCCCTTCAAAGTAAAAATTGGAGAGTTTTTGGATCAGTACTACATCCCATTGGTAGATACAAATCTGCTGTTTTCTTTAAACATCAACATGGTTATGTAAGAGTAACTTGTGACTTTGTAGTAATGGATAATTCTAACTGTAGTAACTGTTTTATCATTGGAAATGATATTCTGACTAAGTTTGGTGTGAAATTAGACCTTGCTAATAACAATTTTACAATTGGCATGAATGGTAAAAGGAAATTTAAAATAAATTCTTTTAACACAGTCTTACACATTGAGTCAGTAACAAATATTCCGTGCAAAGGAAGAGAATCCAATGAGATGGAACTTCTGGAAACAGAAATTTCAAAAGCATAATTTGGCACTCAGATAAGTAAAGCTGAGAAAAATGATATTTTGAACTTAATTAAAGCATTTCCAATGGATTTTGCACATGTTACAAATGAACTTGGCCTTGTAAAAGATCATGAAATGAAGATTAGTTTAACCTGTGATATGGATAATATTCCTGCTAGTCTTAAAAAGAAACCATACCCTGCTTCACCAATGAATAGGAAAGACATAGAGGATAATATTAAGATGTTATTAAAAATGAAAATTCTTGAAAAGGTTGAAACTACACCAAAATATTGTGTAATATCACCAGTGCTAATTTCTTATGAACAAGATAAAGCAACACTGTGCAGTGATTATAGAGCATTAAATACATTTACAGTAGATGATATTTATCCCTTGCCAAGGATTGCCTCTATACATGCTACCCTCAAAGGTGCTAAGTATATAAGTTGCTTAGATGGAAATAAAGGGTACCATTAAATTACTGTTGAAAAGAATTCACAGAACTTTTTGTTGATAACAACACACATGGGAATTGATAAATATGTCAGGATGCCATTTCGACCAAAAAATGCTCCATCAGTACTTCAGAAGTTAATGGATATAACATTCCATAATGAAATGATTGTGGGATGGTTAATGGTATACATTGATGACATCATAGTGTTCTCAAAGACTTATGATGAACACTTAATCCATTTAAAGAAGGTATTTCAAAAAATGGATGAAATAAAAATGACCCTCGCATTGAAAAAATGTAAATTTGGGTTTGAATCTTTAAAAGTGCTTGGTCATATTGTATCTGGCTTACAAATATGTGTAGGCCAAAATAAAGTGGCTGCAATAAAGAATATTGGCATTCCTCAAAATGTAAAGGATTTACAATCTTTTCTTGGGATGTGTGGTTATTAAAGACAATATATAAAAAACTACCAATTAGTTGCTGCACCATTGACCACACTGATAAATAAATCAGAAGCTTTCATTTGGACTAATGAAAGAAAACAGGCTTTTGATAAGTTGAAAGAATTTTTCATGACAGATCCTATCTTGGGATTACCAGATTTCCAAATGCCTTTTGTATTATATACAGATGCAAGTTTTATTGCTCTGGGTTCTGCTTTGCATCAAAAACAACTTATTGAAGGAAAATTGTCAGAAGTAGTAATTTGCTATATTTCACGTACTCTAAGAAGTAGTGAATTGAAATATGGTGCTACTCAACTTGAATGTTTGGCAGTAGTATGGGCTCTTGAGAAGCTACATTATTACCTTGAAGACCAAAAATTTGAGTTAATAACTGACTGTAGTACAGTTAAGTCACTCTTAAAAAAGAAAACTCCTAATAGACACATGTTTAGATGGTAATTGGCTGTACAAGAATACAGAGGACGGATGACTATTACACATAGAGCAGGAACCTTACACTCTAATGTAGATCTGTTATCTAGAGTACCTCTGCCTAATAATGATGATAATCCTGCTTATGTTCCTGAGTCAGAGATTATTAACATTTATGGCATTTATATTGTAGATCTTGAGGATGAATTTATGCAATAAATTCTTGATATGTATGCTTCAGATCCTGATTTGAGTAAACTCACTACAATATTAAATGATACATCTAATGCTTCAATGAATGTTTTAATATAAAAATTACAAAATAAGTATAAAGAGGCATTAGAAAAAGGAAAATTTTCCATTGAGGATGGTTTTATATATTACAGGAAAAAATTAAGTAATGTAATTGTAATTTCCGCTTCAATGAAGGAGTTAATGTTACATATATGTCATGATGATATATTAGCAGGTCATTTTGACTACCATAAAACATTAACCAGAGTAAAAAACACAGCTTGGTGGATTAACATGTCTGAGGATGCTCAAAAATATGTTGAGACATGTGATTCTTGTCAAAATCTAAAAGATTAACAGGAAAAAAAATCTGACTTATTACAACAAATTGAGCAACCAAATTCTCCATGAGAAATAATTAACATGGAATTTGTAAAAGGTTTGCCAATAGCAGGGCATAAGAGTTATAACTCCTGCTGGGTAATTGTAGATAGATTTACAAAGATGAATAAATTTATTCCTACCCACAAAGATGTTTCTGCAAAGGACTTAGCTTTTTTATGGTGGACAAAAATGTTAAATATAGCAGGTTTCCCCAAAGCAAAAGTTTCTGACAGAGATCCTAAATTTACTTCTGAGTTCTGGCCATCACTTATGGATGTTTCAGGATGTCAATTAAAACTTTCTACAGCACACCATCCACAAACTGATGGGCTAGCAGAAAGAATGATACAAACTTTAGAAGATATGATAAGAAGATATTGTGCTTTTGGTCTTAACTTTAAAGACAATGACAAATTCACGCATGATTGGGTAGCCCTTATCCCAGGTTTAGAATTTGCATACAATAGTACAGTACATTCTTTCACTGGCAAAAAGCCATTTGAGTTATGGTTGGGTTATGTACCTGATACCCCTGCTAAAGCTCTTAATAAATTACATAGATTGGATATCCATCCAGGTACTAAATCTTTTCTTCAGATGAAAGAATTATGCAGAAAACATGCTCAAGAATGTATAAATAAGGTGTTTGAGTATGAAAAGAAAAGATGGGATAAAGCCCATAAAGAAAAAATGTTCAAAGAGGGTTATGAAGTCCTTATTTCAAAACTACATTTCAATTTAAATGTTAATTTTAAATTGAAGGATCCATTTATTGGACCATTTGTAGTTAAAAAGATGGTTGGTAACAATCCTGTTGAGGTTATTCTATATGCTCCATATGATAGAAAACATCCAGTATTTCCTCTTTATCTATTAAAACCATACCACTCTAATGATACTGCTCTATTTCAAAGAAGATCAGGAAGGCATGAATAGCAACCTGAAGAAATAGTTGAAAAGGCAGAAATTGAAAAGATACTCAAAAAGAGACACCTTACTAAAGAAAAGGGAGTTGAGTATCTATTAAGATTTAAAAATAAATCAAATGAATATGACCAGTAGATTCCAGAAAATGAAATCTCTGATCTTAAAAATGTCTTGAAAAAATTTAAATCAAAATAATACTGTTTATTCAATATATGTATTATAGAAAATTTAAAAATTTTTCTATTCACTCCTTACTTTTAATTAAAATGTCTTAATATTTTTTTTATTGTTTTTTTTGAGTGAGGGAGTGTCAGCCTAGATATCCCTAGCACTGAGTATTTCTTATACTTAAAATAAGATAACCATAAGTACATTAAGCTTATATCTTAAAAATAAGGTTAAAAAATAATATATATGATTATATTACATATATATATAATTATTACTCTATTATACAAATTATAATAGTTTAAATAGATTATCCATAGCCTAATAATTCTTATTAAGGTTTTAATGCAGTCATAATATACTTATCTTAAGTGATATTAAGTAATTATTGACATACATAAGCATATATGTATACATAAATCTCATATTTAGTGAAATATGCAGTATATTATGTATATTTAGGTATATAAGTGGGTTTTAGCCTCTTAATAGCCTATAACCTTTATTTTTCTGCTTATTTTAGGTCATATGAACATATCAAGTGGACTCACTACGCCTACAGAAGCATAAAAATATATTTCAGGAACATACACTCAGTCTGGACAACTTAATCTGCTTCCTTGGATAGATATTCACAGATTTATGGGTTGGGAGGTCATTTCTGGGTCAATATGGATGCTTGGGGATGTTATTGGGGGATTGGAAATTTCATTTGTTTCCTTTATATGCTTTGGGTTTCATTATATTCTCTTTGGATGAGTTATTTTATCTGTTTCTTTATGGTATCCACTTTTATCTGGATTTTCTATTTATGGTATGGGTCTGTGTCATCATTAATTGTGATGGAGGGTCTTTATTTGAGGTCTGGGTGTTGAATCTGCTTGAAGTGGATGCCATGGGGAGGTTATGGGCCCTCACAGCTCTGTAATTGCCGGGGATAGCAGTGACATCATCTGGATTGAAGGTCTGTGCACTCCAGTGGATTTCGGTATAAGTAAGGGAGGATTTTGACGGTTATTGGACATCATTCACTCACTAAAATTCAAAGAAAAATTACAACACAATTATTAGCATTTAGAAATATATTATAAAGCCATTATAAATTGATATTATCCTTATATAAGCTATAACTATTTTATATTCATCTATTTTCCACCACTAGCACACATTTAAATCCAAGTATTGTGAGATTTATTTGAGTATAACTAGTTTATTTGTCTTCCCCTGAGGATTAATCACTAAATCATTTATTAATCAATAGTCGGACCATAAATAAATAGTATTATATCATACTTAAATACTAGATACACTGAAAGGTTTCCCCAATGCTAATAGTTGCGGCCAAGGTAATGTTTTTGAAAGGTGTAGAAGAAACTCTAGCGGTGCACAATTTGGAGGACTTACTTTTAAACCCCAATCTAACCACTACACAGCTTTTCCATATATCTTTCAATAAAGATATATAAACAATCTTTTTATTTGAACTTGAATTAAACATAATTAAGAATATTAATAAAAATCTTGAAGAATACTTTCAGAGAAGAGAAATATTAAAAAGAGAAAGTTATAAATCCACTTGGTATATCTCTAAGGGAGCTTCCCTACTACAACCTATGATTTCCTCATCTTGGGGAGCAGTTGCAGCTCTAGGGAGATCAGCCCTCATCACTCTAAAAAATACAGAATCACACTAGAACTTGAGCTGCACTCCAAAAAACCAGAGGCAGAACCCACTTCTCTTCTTCTCCTACAAAAGTCCATGCACTGGCACATTGAAGACAAACCAGGCCTGGTCTCACAGCCATCCTCTCCAGGGGATGATAGCCTCATGTGAAGTCTCCTTTAATCTTCACCAGTCAGCTCCGAACTGATTCCCAAATCAAGTTGATAGCCAATTCTTGCTTGAAAATCCATCAAGAATGGCCAACCCAAAACAGCTTTTACTTTTCCTTAGGAAATATAAAAATGAACCTTTCCTGAGGCTCCACCAAAATCTAACTTCACAAACTCAGATGTTCCAACCAATTTGGTGACATGGCCACCAATCCCTCTCAAAATTAACACCAATACCTGTTTTAATGGGGAGGCCCAGATGACTTTTCTCAAACAAAGAGATCAGGTTAATCTGAGAGCCTAAATGCACCAATGCCCTAGCCTCCCTGCAAATCAGAGTGAAATTGACATAACCCAGAAGTGCAGAAAAATAAGTTTTCAACCCCTCAACAAATTTTCAAGCAGAATCACAAATGTATTCTACCTCCCCAGAAGAAACCCTTCTCCTGGTCAACAAATTTTTCTGTCTATCAGACAACCCAGGACTGATAGCATAAAAATACCCATAATTAAGGGAAACCTAACCCTGATTCATCCTTTTAAGGAGAGAGTACATAACATTAAACTGACCAGAAACTACTGGCCTCTCAAAGTGAGTCCTTTGCTTCACTACCTTGATCCTAGAAGATTCTTGAGGACCAAAACCACCAACAGATTTACAATCAACAGGAACCAAACCAGATTCCTCACCAGACCCTCTAACTCCAGCAGGATTTGGAAATGAAGCCAAAGGGACATCCTCCTTGGAGTCAGAATCAAAATTGATAGGCATTAGCTCACCATTCATGTCCAATGCTCCAAAACTAAAGGGACCCATAACAGCCATACCCTTCTGCATCTTGTGGGGACAAAACTTTCAATTTCAAGCTGATTCTAAATCTTTGATTCAAATGATCAATTCCCCTAGTTTACCCAATGCGCCCATGACTAGATCGGTAGCTTTTATTCAAAAATTTTATTTTGATTTAGTTCACAAGACTGGGTAAACGTTTACTATGCCTGATGACTTTTCAAGAAGACCACCTACTGAAAAGAATTCTGACTCAGAGGAATTCAATAAAGATATACCTGTAAACAAAGCCAGAACAAAAGGTACTGAAGAATTTCCTTACCTCCCACATGAGGTTAAACTGGCAGGATTGATTTGTTTAGATAATAAAGATGACACTTACCTCCACCAAGAGGATAAACTGAAAAATAATAAAAAAATGATAAATTATGTGCTCGGGGAGTTTGATGATGGTGTAGATAAATCAGGTAAAAAAGAGGTTGGAGATATTTTGTATATGGATTATGATGGTGAAATAGTGTGGGATAGTAAAAATTTGGTGGATGGTGTATATGTTGGAGTTTTAGAAAATTTGTTAAAGAGAGGTTAGGTGTTAATAAAAAATTGGTTAAAAGGAGTTTTGACAAATATGAAGATGATAATGCTGGAAAGGATAAAAAATGGAAAAAAGAAAATGTTAAAAAATGGTGGAATATGAGATGAAGTTTCATTGGGTGGATAAACGATAGGCTAGGATTTCTTTGGGGGATGTAGAGGCAATAGAGGTTTCAACAAGCACAGGATCACCTTCTTCAGCACCAGCTCCAAAAGTAAAAATTTTTCAATGGGATCCAGATTCAGGTATGGCAAAAATCAAGGGGTTGTAGAAGAAACTGAGTGATTTGGCTAATCCTAAACATATATTTACCCCTCAACCATTGCGTTTTTCTTCTATGGTATACTAATATTGTAATAAAGAAGGCCATACTAGGATGATATGTAATGTGCTACAAAAGGGTAAAGAAGACAGGGTGGTTTATTAGGATGGGACAACACTGATTTTGGAGGAAAGTACAAAGATTTTAATGGATAGAGATTGAGGGATGCAAGAAAAGGTCATTGATCATATTAACAAGAAAGATATGGAAAGGAAATACTGTAAAGGAAAGGATCCAGAAACAAAAGACAAGAATGAAAAATCAGTTAATTTTTCAGTGAATAGAATTGTATTAGATTTCAAGGCAAAGGAAGGAGCAGTTTGAAGTCCACTTATGGTAGCGCAGTTAGAAATGTTTGTTGTTAAGCATAAAAAGATGACACCACCAACTGTCGATATGCCAAGGAGGGAAGGTGCTAAGTATGAGAATACTGAAGATGTTGAAGAGGTAGGATATACTATGAGGGAAAATACTACAGTGCCACTTGAAGATGTAGAAATGCAGGAAGAAGCTGGGAATAAGATGTATTACAATGTGGATCAACAGGTCAAATATCAACCTATAATGAAGGAACCAGAAGTAGTACAGCAAAGAGTGGTGTGGCAGCATAAATATTAGTATGGCACTAAGAATTATCTTAGGGTTATTTTGGATGGATATTATAAATATTGGAAAGGACAATCAAATTTTATAATTTTTTCTTAAAAGAATGGATGGTTATATCCTGTAAACAGGGTTTAATTTTACAAGTCAAGATTAAATAAAAAATCAATGTTCATAGAATGAAAGTATAGGATTAAGAGTGCATAGAAATGAAATTCAGCAGTTTCAGGAACTTTGAAAATTTTTAAGGAATTTTTACTATATTTCTACTATTTTTAATAATTTCATAAATTATCTTTGATTATTTTTGATTTTTTATAATTTACTTAGCTTTGATGACTTTTAATTAGATTAATAGGGTTGCGCAGACTTCAAAAATTAGTTGTGAACATAGAGGAGAAGTGTCATCCAGTCTATGATAAGAGTCCAGTAAATATTATGTTAAATTGCTTGAACATAAAAAAGAGACAAAATGCATTTAAATTATATATACAAATTAAATATCATATTAAATAAAATTATATAAAAATATTTTTAATATAATTAAAATAAATGTTATATAAAAATGCATTATTATTTGTATGCACATTTAAATAAACATAAAAAATATTCTAATCTATAAAAATTGGTGCATTTTTTATGAGTTTGAAGTTTAATAATTAATTAATTACAAACTTATAATATATATTTACCTTAAAAAAAATAAATTAATTAATTAAAAATGTATTAAGCATTAAAAATTATATCTCACATCCAAAGACTATTCAAACTCTTTTTAATCACAATTGGATCAATAAAATAATTAAAACAAGTAAAAAAAAGTTATTTAAATATAAAATGTTTTATTTTAATAACTTAGTGAATTCATAAAAATACTTTCTTGTTTAAATTCAATAAATATTATAGTAGTATAATTAGTTTAATTCCCTTAATAATTTTTTTTAACTATATAGATTAAGTATATTAAAATTGTACTTTACACCTAGTATAATTTTATATTTTATTAGAAATGATTTTTAGTAAAATAAAAGATAATGTAAAGTGTTTAGTATTAATATAGTTAAAAAAGACCTGTTTTATATCAATTTAGTATCCTATATAAATACATTGAAATGTTACATGGTTCAAAGGGTAAATAAAATGGGTCTTTTATTTCTGTTTTATTAATTAGTTACATGGAAACCTAAATTTTTCTGTTACACTTAATTTTAACTTTTTTCCTTCTTTTATTCTGTATATACATTTAGTGAAATCTCAGAGGGACTCATTTGTTTATATGAAAGCTTTGGTATCTCACCTTGTAGTCCATATTATTTACATTACTTTATATTTTACAAATAAAAATTTTGTTACAAATATTAGTATTTTTATATCAATTTTATTACTGTGTTTAAATGCATAAATTGAGAAATTTAATTATATACAAGTTTTCATTAAGAGAGGTTCAATTGTTTTTTTTGTTATAGTAAAGAGAATAAAATTTACATGATTTAAATAAATCCTATATGTCCAATAATCCGTGTTTAAATTTTTTCTTTTTCTTTTTCTTTTCCTTTTTTTTTGTTGTTAGCCTTTTGGTTTCTTCTTATTTTTCCTTTTCTTCTGCATTTTTCTTCCTTCTTCTAGAAAACCTGCCAAAAACTGCGAGCCCTTCCTAATAATCATTTTTTGGACTTTTTGGACAAACAACTTGACACACAGACCACACTTGCGCAAAAAACAAACTTTCTCTGCGGCCTTGATTTGAACCGGGGTTTAGTATTGACACTTTATATATACATAAGAATGAAGAGTCATGTTTGATGCAGTGCTCAGAGTTGGAAAGTGATAGCTTTGCTTAGATCTCTTAAGAGAAAGGGTAGAAGTCATAGGAGAAGGGCACTTGATGGACAGCTTACTCATTTGGTTAGATGTCAATGCATTTGGATTGACAACCATAGCAGCAATGGAAGGAGGACCATTGAGACTGTATTTATTTTTGTGACCTTTGAAGAAGTCTTAAGACTAACAAAAGGAAGGAAAAAGGGATCAGCACCAAATATTTAAGAAGAAAAGAGAAGAGTGAGGGGACTTCCAGTGAATAAACCATTACCGTGGAGAGCTTTTGAGAAGAAATATGGAGTTATGCCGCTCTTGGTGCAGTGCTGGCAGCGTTCAGCTCCAGTCAGAATTGTTTTGCTTACATGAGTGAGTTCAATTGCAACTTTTTGAGATTCAACAAATTTAGGAAGGGTGTGGAAAATATTGTTGTTGGGGTTCATGTTAATAAAAGATGATAGAAGATAGAAGAGAAAATAGTGTGAAGAGGAAGAGAAACTAGAAGATGGAAGAAGAGAAGAAGAAGAAATGATTAAAAAGTGTGAGATATGCACATGGTTTTATAGCACCTGTGGAAAGTTTTGAGTAGAGGGAGACTGGTACACATCTTGCAGCAACGCAAAAAATGTCTCAGTCAGCAGGAGCACAACAAAGGGGTTGAAAGGAAGGATGGACACAGAAGTGCCAAAAAGGGGTCTTCAAGAGCGCAGAGAAAATAAACTCTCTGTGCACAGTTTTTTTTGGGTGTACTATGGATTTATGAGCCGCAGCAGGAAGAAGGTTAGGGGAAGGTAAATAATGGAGTATAGGACAAGAAAATAGGGTATGTACTTGAAAGAGTCATGGGCAGCGCTAGATGCATAATTTGGACTTATAAAGCAGCAACAAGAAATGTCATGAAATTCATGCTTAGATAAGAGCAATGTCTTTTAGATGCGGCTGTGTCTGCCCATGAAGATGAAAAACATGTCAAGGAAATAAGGTAGCTCTAGGAAGACAAATGGATCAATGAGTAGCACTCAAACAAAAAGAAGTAAGAAGGAAGCTTAATGAATTAGCACAAAGGGTTTCATGATAAGTGGATACTTATATGACAAGGGTGGGTTACTACAATAGGTATGAAAGGTGGTACAGTACCTATTATTTAGTCAGAGATCTCAAGAAACATAGGGTATGTACAAAAGGTAGAGTGTTTTAGTGCGAAAAAAAGATGTACTTGCACAAATGTTTCAGGTGATATTGGAACCAATCTCATTCTAAAAAATGTACATAGATCATTGAGATACTTAGTTACCATTTGATATTTTTGTATTAACGTTGAACTTGTGTAGGAAAATCCTTAGGGGAAGGAAACATAGGAAAGCGGTCCTGAACATACAAATGTATAAAAGAGCACTCACTTTTCAATAAAGGGGAGGAGAAGAAAAAAAAGATATAAAAGTAGAAACTTTTTAAGAAATAAAAAGAGAAATAGATATATTTTATTTTATTTTTGTAAATTTTAGGTTTGCATACCAGAAGTAGCTCTGTAGAGTTATTTTATTGCTACAGTAAGGATAGTATTAGATAGAGCACTTCAAGAGGGAGTGACTGAGAATACTAGCACTTTCTGAGAATAGATCTAGCCAACAGCTTGATTGATTATATTGAAGTATATTTCCCTTTTATTTAAAAGATCTCTAAAAATTTATCATACTCTCTCCTCCATAACAAAAATAAATACCCACACTTACAATACATTCTTTCACTGTCTTTAAATATTAGAGTGGCAGGAGCTTCTTTTTGAAAATAGTTTTAGAAACAAGAACCAACCCATGTTTGATTGTGTCTATAGCTTAGTATTATAGAACTCTTTCTTTCTAAAATTTGTTTCCCAAAAGTGGCTGCCAGATTGTAAGTACAATTATTATTCATTTTTTTTCAGGGTTTTGTCAAAGAGGACGTAATCAAGTTGGAACTTCAGAGGAAGAGTCATAGGGTCTACAACAAGTAGATCAAGCCACTATCAGAGGATAGAATAGGGCTGTATTAAAATAATATAGTTGGTATAATTTTTTTTGAAAAGGTAGTATAGATCCTACAGCAACTACCTCTATAGTTAATCAGGAGAAGACAAAGTTGGCTAACTCTACAGCGTCAATACCGCCTATAGTTTTGAAAATTATTAGATGCAAGGATGAGAGCTTGTTATTTACCAGAATCAACACTCAAACGTTTTTGAGGAGGTTTGAGCAAGAAGCAGAAGTACATGGAACATCAAGTGTTATGTTTTGTCACAAACAAATGTAAAGATGATCTAGAGGAAGTGGATGGTCACAAGAAACGCTACTAGATGTTGTTGAAAGGGCAAAGGTTAAAAAGATGGCCTAAAATTACATCTAGTGCGTCATTACCTTGAATTTGTGAGGCAGTAGCACCTGAAGTTGAAGATTGGGTGAAGAGGTGCCTTGATAATGAAGGAAAATTGGTTAGGAAGAAAAACGGGGATTATAAGTATCCAGGGTTGGAGGAAGTGGAAATGTCTGTGGAAGCAGAAATGAATTTGAATTGGGTAGAGTGCCAAGCAGCTAGGGTTACTTTAGAGGAAGTAGAGGTGATAGGGGTTTTGCCTAGTACCGGATCACCTTCTTCAGCATCAACTCCAAAAGATAAGGAAATGCCCCAGGGTTCAAATTCTTTGATGGAAAGAATTGAAGAGTTGGAGAAGAAGTTGAGTGAAGTTGCTAAAACCAAGCCTAGATTGTCTCCTCAACTGTTGCAGTTTTCTTCAATGGTATGTTATTACTGTAATAAAGAAGGTCATAGAAGGATGAGGTGAAATGCGCTTCAAAAAGACAAAGAATAAAAGTTGTTTTTGAAGCGGGTAAAGATCTGATGTTAGAGGATGTAATAAAATTCTTTATGGATAAGGATTGAAGGATGAGACCCAAGGTCATTGGTCATATTAAAAAAAGGCCATGGAAGTAAAGACTAGCAAGGACAAGGAGTTTGTAGATAAAAACACAAATTCAGTCAATTTTGCAGTAACCTGTGCTGTATTGGATTTTAAGGTCAAATAGGGGCAGTTGCAGGGCCACTGACTACAGAGCGCTTGAAGATAATTATAGCAAAGCATAAGAATATGGCTCTGCCAACTGTTAGTAAGCCAAGAAGGGCTGGTGCCAAGTATGCAAATCCAGAGGACATCAAGGTGGAAGGGTATACTACACGAGAAAATACACCATTACCACCTGGGGATGTGGAAATAAAAGATGAATATGTAAATAAAATGGATTGTGATATGTATTATTGTATCAAAGAACAACTTTTAGAGGAGCCAGAGGTAGTTCAGCAAAGAGAAGTAGCGGCAGAAGGGATTCCTGGAGTGAAGCATAATACTCCAAAGAATCTTCCAGGTAGGGCCAAAGCTGGAGCAAAGGCAACTCAGAAAAAATTAAGGATGCAGAGCCCAGATCATGCAAAACATCAAAAAGTAGCTGAAGAATTAATTTCAGAATGTTTTAAAATAACAGTTTCAGTGCCATTGGGGGTGTTAAAGGTAGTAGCCATAGACGTAGCAAATGGTATAGTAGATAAAAGTAGGAAGAAAAGAGTTTCAAATTCTATTGAATATAATGTGGTGGAGCATTTATTTCAACCAGTTGTGGAACTATTGAGGGTAACACACTATGCAGGGCCATTAGGGTATTTAAAGGTTATGATCAATGTAAAGCAGATCAGAGCCCTAGTAGATACTGTTTCTCAGATAAATTTAGTTTCTGAAGAGGATGCTGTGGATTTAGGTCTGCCTGTATAGGACAGAAAAAGAACTGTTGCAGGTATTTGAGGTGGTAGTTTACTGATTATAGGAGTGGCTGAATATTTGAAGACAAGAGTTTCAGGAGCTTCAAGAGATCTACACTTTTATGATCCTATGGGTGTAGTGAAACCAGTTTTGGGAACATCTTTTTTGATGGATTATTCAGCAACAATATATTATTTTTTGAATAAGAATATAAGAGTCAGGATTATGGGTGATGATGGTATTCCAGTAGCAGAAGTCTTAGTAGCACCTAAGTATGATGGATGGGACACTAAGTATTTTGGATCTGTGAGTTTAGAGAAGAAAGGAGAGTTTTATGAAGATGAAGAGAATGGGTGTCTTCCAGGGTGGCACCAATATTTTTATTAGGGGCTGCAATTCTAGGTATTATTATCTTCCAGAGTAATAAGAACCCAGATAGTGATCAGTCAGTTCAAGAAGGGATACATAAAGTGGGGCTTCACAGTTATCTTGGTAATACTACTATAGAGTGTATTGTGCCTAGACTTTTTAATTTCTTCGGGTATGGATTTTTTTACACTTATATTAAAAAGAAAAGACAAAAATATGATGTAGGTAAAACTCAGAGTTATATTACAAAAGTACTAATATTAAGTAATGAAGGAAGCAGTTTGAGCTTTCCAGCGTCAAATTATAGGCCAGTAGCACTTAAAGTTAAACAAAGTATTGTATCAATGTCAGATTTGAACCCTCCTTTTCAGAGGCTGGCACTATCAAGAAATCCTTATGACACACCTTTAAAAAAGTTTCTACTGGAATTTATGCCTATGAGTAGGATAACTCTAGAAATAATTCAGATGGTTAATTTTGGAGGGGAGGATAAGAATTTATTGTTAAATTTTATGGTGCTTAGGGAAAAAGCTATTGCGTTTTCAGAAGAAGAAAGAGGTTTATTAAAGCACTCTTATGGAAAGCCTTATATTGTTCCAGTTATACCTCATGTGCTGTGACAAAAGAAGGCATTTCCTATACCAGAAGCAATAAGAGAAGAATATACAGAATTAATTAGTGAAAGATTAAGGTCTGTCTTGTATGAAAAATCAATGTATAGTTACTCAAGTCCAGTATTTTGTGTGTTAAATTATAACAGAAAGTTAAGGGCTGTTCATGATTTGAGAGAAATGAAAAAGTTTATGGTTAAGGATGCAGGATTACCACCAATTCCAGAGGAATTTGTGGAATCTTTTTCAGGATGATCATTTTATGGATTAGAGATATAATGGGAGGATAAAATGAGCGGGAGTTGAATATGTTGTCAAGGCCAATGACTATTTTTTTTGAAACTCCATTGCCGCACTTCAGGTTAACAAGGTTATTACAGGGTGCTTAAGCTCAGTGGCAATGTATCAGGTGCAGATGATGTAGATACTACAGGATGAAATTTTGGATCATGTAGGAACTTTTATAGACAATGAAGGTATATAAGGACCAATACCTGATTATGAAAGAAAGGTTCTATAGGAGAGCCTAATAATAAGGAGTTTCTTTTGGGAATATGTTATTACTCTTGAAAGGATACTTTTTAGAATAGAAGAGGCTGGCTTGACAGTCTCAGGGTCAAAATTCTCTTGTTTCAAACCAGTGCTAGATATTGTTGGTCATGTTTTATGTAGGAAGGGAAGAGTCATTGCAGAAAAGAAGTAAAACAATGTGCTTACATGGCCAAGACCAAGAAACACTACAGAAGTTAAGGGTTTTTTAGGTATTTGTACCTATGTGAGAATTTTTATTTGTGATTTTGCCTTGTTATCTTCTCCATTAAGGCACTTGACAAGAAAAGACATTGTATGGGATTATTCAGAGGATTGTGAAGAATACTTTGAGTTTTTAAAAAGGATTTTAGGGGAAGACATTCTTTTAAATAAATTGGAATATGGGCCAGGTGCTGGAAGATTACTCTAGTGTTAGATTCAAGTGTGTCTTCAGTAGGCACAGTTTTGATGCAAGAGGATGAGGAAGGAAATGATAGGCCTGTCCTTTATGAGTCAAAGGCATTTAAAAATGTGGAGTCTAGGTACTCTCAATCTAAGTTAGAGATTTATGGGGTTGCAAAGATTTTAAAGAAGTTGAAATGGATGCTTTGGGGGAAAAATTTTGAGTTGCAGGTTGATGCTCTACCTTTGGTGCAAATGATAAGTAGTCCAAGCTTACCAGACATTCCAATGACTAGATGGGTGGCACAGATTAATTTATTTTCTTTTGATTTAGTCCATAAACTAGGAAAATCTTTCAAAATTCCAGACTCTTTGTCACAAAGGTGGTTGTGTGAAAAGAACTATGATGCAAAAGAATTTGAAGAGGATAAAAAGTGGATAAATGGGATAGATAATTGTCATCAGAAGTTTAACTGTGAGAAGAAGCTTGTCCAGGAAGACATTAAACTATCAATGGGTGTTGTGTATGAAGATGTAAAACTAATGAAGGACATCTGCAAAGATGTAAAACTAATGAACAGCATCTGGGAAGACATTAAACTATCATCAGGCAGCATCTGCACTGACTCAAAACTAAGAGAATGTGGAGGAGATATTCATGAAAAAGATGATAATGAGGATATAGAAATAAAATAATAGAATGTAAAAGCTAACATAAGGATGAGAGGAGCACCAGGTGATGTGGCTCAAGATTCAGAAGAAAAAGACTCAATCATCAGTCAAGAAGGTGACTCACCACACAATATGGGAGGTAGACTTGCTAGAAATTCTGCAACCTTGAACCCAAATTTATATCTAATTGAGCACACATTGAGGTGGTGTTAAAACAATCATGAGGAAATATTGATTTTAATTTGAACACAACCTTAAATTAATTCAAATATTTATCGAAGTACAGTTGATCATTAACAAAACATATCTTGATGCTTTACTTCCTAATATTTTTGTAGGAATATTGAAGTAAGTGAACCACACTACCAAAAAAAAGTAGGCACATTCATAAGATTGTGAAAAATCATGTTTTTTGTTTTTTCTTTGAAAATATTAAAATTATTGTATAAATTGAACTAAAACCCCTTTTGCATAATTTTACAGGATTTTTCACTAATCAATTTATAAAAGCATCTCCAAATAATATAAAAAGTTATTCAAGAAAAAAAATTATTAAAAAGATACTTTTCATCAAAATTTTATAGTAAAATTTTCCTGAAGTATATATTTGCTCTCATTGTATGAGTATTTATTCTTAAGTATCTCTTAAGCTTTAAAGTATTAGTGGAAGCTACATAAAGCTCAAAATTTATGGTTAAAATAATTTAGTTAATTGTACAATCCAAAAAATTAATATTTATACCATAATTTTAGATTTAAAAAAATCATACTGCCACTATTTTTCAAAAAAATAATTTACCATTACCTTCATTTTAGAAAAAAAAATAAGTGTCAAATTTCAACAAGAATAAAATATTTGGCTAAATATTTTTGCACAATAGTTATAAGTTTTTTTTGTTTCATGCCATTTCATTTTCAATTCTCTATAATTTATTATATATGTTTATTATTTATTCTATTTATAAATTATCCTTCCTAATACTTCCCTCCCCTCTTTTTTACTTCCTATATGCTTCCACTCACAAAGTCTCTCACTCTCTTAAATTTTTTGCTACTCTCCCCAGTACTCTCCCCTCACCAACCCTTGTATCCCCCTTATCCACCGCTCTCCCTCCCACCTCACCTCCCCTAAATCAATTTGTTACACATATAACCCCTTTTTATCCCCTATCCACCCTTTTATATCTCATATCACTATGAATAACTTTAACTGATCTACTTCTCACCCCTCTAACTGTATATGGAAAAAACTGGGTTGATTTACAAGCCAAAGAGGTGGGATGAGCAGCAAAAGGATCAAGATGATTTTGAGGTTAAATGGTTGTTATGGGGAACAAGAAGGTTGGATTTGGAAGTGAGAGGTTTAGGATATCTTAAAAAGGGCCTTGTGAGTTAAAGGATGGAAAGTAAAGGTGGAGTTGGGAGGTGAAAGAGGTGGGGTGGGGTAGGGAGGAGTGAGAAAGGGGTGAGTATAAATGAGGAGGGAAGCAAGAGTAGTTGGTTGGGGTTATATGTAAAAGGGGAGGGGAGGGAAGGGGTGAGGAGTATGGAAACTTACTCATGAATGTTCCATACTACAGTAACTGCCTTGGGATGTTTATCAAAAGAGGATATATGGGAATGAAGTAAGAAGGAATACAAAGACAGAGAAAGGCATGTATAGAGCTCAAAAGGATGTAAAACAAGGTGGAAAAAAACTGAAGGTGGACTCTATCTTTTGGCAAAAGAACAGATTTCACCCTGTCTGATTTCAGCACTCATTTTCTACAATCAAAAACAAAATTTAAATGTGGTTTATTTATATTTGTACCCCTCAATACATACAAGCAGCATGGGAAATTTGGGGGTGAACTGCTAGCTGTTCTCCCCTTTGAAATGGTTGGGAAATGATTGGGAGTAGGTTGGTAAACTTTTGGAAAATCTGATTAAAAAAATTGGAAAAAAAATTGGTCAATTATTGAAACCAGATTTACCCTTACTTGAAGTCATTTTGATAAAAGCAATGAAGTTACATTGAAAATAAGTTTAACCCAGGTTTATCAAAGGTTAAGAACTAAGCTTAATGTGCCATATTATTCAAGCTGCTAAATTACATATATAGTTAAATTACATGTAATTTTAATTATAGAAATTCCTTTATTAGTAAGAAACACATTCTATGATGATACATCATGTCATATTTATGGGATCCCAATGAAAGGATGACTTGAATTCAGTGATAAGTTGAATATAAAGAACTCATGAGATCTATCTAATAATGGCAAAAAGTTTACTGCAAAATTTTTTCATTGGTAAGGAGAATAATTTTAGAATAAAGGTTGATCTGGATTTATATCTGTGCAACATAGCTTTTATCAATTATAAAAGTGCCCTTCAAGTGGAAAATTTATGTACTGTGTATGAAATGATCTCTTTTACTAGCCATGGTGCTTCAATATTTTCTAACCATCAATTAATGGAATCACAGAATTTTTCAAAAGTTTCCTTCTGAAGGAAAATCTGTAGCTGCAAAGGACACTTTTTAATGCATATAAGATAGATAGGTATACATAAAATAACTATAAGATATGCATTATAAAAATTTCCTTCTCAGCAATGGAGTGTCCTTCAGAAGGACACATTCGGAAAAGTCTGTAACACCTTCAACTTTAGGGTTAGTCAACTTTTGAGTCACAAAAAAAGTTAAATTGCTCATATTATACACAGTATCTAAATTTTCTACTTTAAATATGGTCCAACACAGAGAAATACACTTTTATAAAGCACAAAAGTAGCACTGATTATTTATAATACCTATACAATTAGTAATAAAAAATTGTCCTTCTCAGAAACAGACTATCCTTTAAGTGAACAATTTTGAACAATTCTAATGCACCTTAACTTTTATATTTAAACAATAAACAATTACCATGGCCTTTAGAAAACTTCATTCAATCTATTTACACATTTCCTAAAGTGTCCTCCTGAAAAATGGTCCATTACTGAAAAGGACACTTTTATATTGCATAAAGGATACACATGTATACATATGATACCTAGTTGATATTAGTTATAAAAGTGTCCTTATCAGCAATGGAAAATTATTCAGGGAGACACTCTAGGAAATGTGTAAGTAGATGGCATGAGGTTTTTTAAATGCCACATTATTTGATTATTGTTTAGCCATAAAATTAAAGTTGCACCATACTTGTTAAAAATTATACACTTGAAGTATGATCTGCTGCTGAGATTAACACTTTTCTTATGCATATCATCTAGGTATTATATATAACCATTTTATCTAAAAAAATTATAAAAATTTTTTTCTCAGTAGTGGAATGTTGTTCAAGTGAGAAATTTAGGTACTGTAAATGATGTGAGCTCTTTTAATAGTTTTGATACTTGAACACTGGTTCAACATAAAATTGAAGGTTTTACAGAATTGGACAAATGTGTCCTTCTGAAGGAAATTTGGAAACTCAGAAGAGAACTTTTATAATGCATAAAAGATTTATATTTATACATATAATATCTAGATAATATCCATTATAAAAGTGTCCTTCTGAGTGTTGGACCATCCTTCAGAAGGACACTTTTGAACAAGTCTATAAATCCTTCACTTTTATGGTTAGAAAACAATCAAATATCATTGACATTAGTGAAAACCTTTCCATCCTCTTTCACAGAACATAAAGTGTCTACCTGAGCAATGGAGTGTTTCTGAGAAAGACACTCTTAAAATTCTAAAAAACTATATTTCATAGATTTATAAACTTACTGATATGCTTTATAAAAGTGTCTTCCTCAGAATCAGCCAATGATCAGAAATACACTTAGTGCCATTTAAGGCCAGATAACACAGGTTATTTTTAATTTTGTTTAAAATATTGATCACATATTTTAAAAATGCATTTTATTAAATTATTATTATTTAAGGTAAAAAAATCTGTATGATTAGTTTGAAAATAAAAATAATACTACCTCAAAAATTAATAATATAATAGGAAGAATATTGGACACACACAATTATTATTGAAAGCATAGCATTAGGTCATAAGAATGTATAAAAAGCTAGAATAAAAATTTCTTAAAATATAATGAATATATTGAACTGCCAAACATCCTTTTATTATTATACTAAAAGTATAGAATTCTTCCTGATACATTTGGCTCACAAGATTCAAAAATACCCCAATTATAGATAATTAACTGGTAAGGATAAGCATATTATATTATTGTTATGAAAAGAAAAATATTTTCTCTTACATATGTGAAAACTGTGATATTTGGATTTTCTTCACTTAGGCCATTAACATGAATATTATTGAGGAAAATCTATTGAGTTGTAAAATAATAATACTCAAAATTTCTTCACATTTAAAATTTAAATAGCTTTTGCCAAGTAACAGATTGATTTATTAATCAATACATACTCTAGCACAAATATAGGTGGTAAGATAAAATAAATACCCTTGCTTTTCAAAGGTTATAAACTTATTAATGTATGAATTGGACCTGTCACAGCTTTATTTATGCTTTATGTCACCCGGTTGCATAAAAATGTTTCTGAATATCAGTTAAGTACTTTTTGGAAGCCAAAAATCTAGATTTAAAGTGTTAAAAAAGTATCTTGTTAACCAGTACACACAATATTTGATGTGGTGAGAAATGATTGTTAATAATGCATGAAAGATGATAAGGTATACATATAATACCATGATGATATGCATTTTTAAAGTTTCCTTCTGTTATACCTACTTTTTTTATAGAGGACACTATAGAAAATGTGTAAGTATATGGCATGAAATTTTTTAAAGACACTGTTATTTGATTATTTTTTAATAAAAAAGTTGAAGGTGCACAATACTTTTTCAAAATTATACACTCCAAGGATGGTCTGTATCTGAGAGTGAAACCATTGTGATGCATATCATCTAGGTATTATATATAACTATCTTATCTTTAAAATTTATAAAATTGTCTTTCTGAGTGATGGACCATTTTTAAGGAGGACAGTTTAGGTAATTTAAATAGAATGAGCTATTTTAATAGCCTTGGTACTTGAAAATTACTTAAACATTAAATTGAAGGTGCTAAAGACTTGATAAAAAGTGTCTTTCTGAAAGATGGTCCAACACTCACAAGGACACTTTTATAATTCATAAAAGACAGAAATGTATAAATATAATACCTAGATGATATACATTATAAAAATGTCCCTCTGAGTGTTGAATCATCCTTCAGAAAGACACTTTTTACCAAGTCTGTAACACCTTCACTTTTATGGTTAGCCAACACTAAGATACCATAGAAATTAGAAAAACCTTTTTCCATCCTATTACACAGGACCTAAAGTGATCACCTGAGCAATAGTCAATTTTTGAGAATGACACTTTAAGAATTACAACTTCCCAACTTTCACAGACTTATACTCTTACTGATAGGTTTTATAAAAGTGTCTTCCTCAGCATCAGCCAATGCTCAGAAGGACACTGGGTGCCATGTAAAGCCATATACCACTTTCTTTAAAATTGTATTTAAAAAATTAATCTCATATTTGAAAGAGACATTTTATTGAATCATCATTCTTCAAGGTAGAACATTCTGGCCAATGCATTTGGATGTCAAAAGAATACTAATTCAAAAAATAATAATATAATTGAAAAAATATTTCAACACACAATTATTGTTAAAAAAAAGCATTAAGTAATAGGAATATATAAAAACCAAGAATAATATTTTCTTAACATATTATAGATATATTGAACTTTCAAAAATCCTTATATTATTATGATCAAAGTATAGAATTCTGCCAGATGCATTTAGCACACAATATTTAACAATACCCCAATTATAGATAATAAACTTGTCATCCAGGCTATACCAGGAGCCCAGTAAATGATATGTTAATTTATTGGACCTGAAAGAGGGCGTAAGAATTGTATTTTATGTATATAAATTAATATTTTATTCCATAATAAAATTATATAAGTATCTTATTAAATATAAGTGTTATATTAATTTTATTGTTATATAAATTTTTTATACATTTAAATTAAGCATAACATATTTTATATTCTACAAATAATGGCGCATTTTTATGTATTTAATAATTATAAATTAATAATTAATTAATTACAAACATATATTATAATTATATATGTAAAATTGACTTATAATGTAATTAAATTAATTAATTAAATTTATATATTAAATAAAACTTTTCATATATTATTAAACAATAATATTGAACTCTTCTTTTGACCCTTAATTGTGTCAGAAAAAATTATTAATTAAATTATAACACTCATTTAATAACATAGTATTAAAATCCCCACTTTAAATTACAAATATCATTAAATTAATTATATGTTTCATTTTAACTAATTATTGAATTAATTACATAGTTAAAACAAATAATTAAAATTGCTTTAAACTGGATTTAATTTATTATATGAATTTTTGGTGTGAAAATAATTTTATTTGTTTTACTTAAACCCTTTACATGTCACTATAATGTCTCTTTTGGATTTTTTTACTCATTGTTCTCATGTTTCAGACTTACTTGGTTAGTAATTATTTTAATTAAGTGTTTTGGGATGTCATGGTGGGAAAATGGTTAATTACTCGCGGGTTTTAGTTAATTGTTTCATATTTTTCTCTTAATATCCATTTTTCATTTCTGCTCTTTTATATTCTTGTTTTAGTTTATTACTATTTTGTATTTACTGATTTGTGGCTCTTCAGAGGTCCCTTGCTCTATAAAAGGCCTTGGGTAATCCCCTTTAACCCATCACTTATTACACTCACCTTTTATTACATATTTAAATATTATGCAAAATTATTATTTTTATTATTAGTGTCATAGTTCTAATATAAATTTTAATAAATTTCTACGGTTGCTCTAAGTCTAATAATAAATATAATTGTTTCTGAGCATTGAAATTAAATCCTTACTTAAATAAATATAGTAATTTAATAACCCTTACTTTTGTGTCAACTCTCAAGTAACTTGTCGTTGCCTCCCTTTAAATAACTTAAATCCTTTTATTATTTTATTTCTTTTACTCTTTATAATCCTTTTTCTTCATATTCTTCTTTCCTCCTCTTCTTCTTTCCCCCTTCATTCCTTCTTCTAGACGACTGACTGATAAAACTGGTAAGGAGAAGCTTATTATATTATTATTATGAAAGGAAAAATATTATCCCATAGATTTGTGAAAAGTGTGATATCTGAATTTTCTTCACTGAGGCCATTAACATGAATATGATTTAAGAAAGTCAAAAAATTTATAAAATAATAATGCTTTAAATTTAATCATATTTCTATTTGAAATAATTCTTCCCAAGAATAAGATTGCTTGATTAATCAATACATACTCAAGCAGAAATATAGGTGGCAAAAAAATATTATTTTCCTTGCTTTTCAAAGGTTTAAATAAAATATTAATGTAAAAATTGGACCTTTCACAGCCTTGTTGATGCTTCATGTCACACACTGGCACAAATAATATTTTGACCATCAGTCAAGTACTTTCTGCAATCCAATAATCTAAAGTTCAAGGGGTTAAACAAGCATCTTATTAACCAGTCAACACAGTATTTATATGGTGTAAAATAATTTTTATAATGCATAAAAGTTACACATATATACATTTAATACCAAGATGATTGCCTTTAAAATTGTCCTTCATAGCAATGAACCATTTCTCAGGTGAAAACTTTAGGTTCTTTGCAATAGGATGGTAAGAATTTTTCTAATGACCATGGTATTTGATTGTTGGCTAATCATTAAAGTGAAAGTGTTTCAGACTTGGTAAAAAGTGACCTTCTGAATGATGGTCTACACTCAGAAGGACACTTTTATAATGCATATCATATAGGTATTATATATAACCATTTTATCTTTAAAGTTAATAAAACTGTATTTCTTGTGATGAACTATTGTTCAGGTGAACATTTTAAGTACTGTAAATGACATGAGCTCTTTTAATAGTTTTGGTACTGGAAAATTGGTTAAAGATTAAAATGAAGGTGTTACAGACTTGGTCAAAAGTGTCTTTCTGAACAACAGTCCAACACTCAGAAGGACACTTTTATAATGCATAAATAAAAGAGATGTATACATATAACACCTAGATGATATGAATTATAAAAGTTTCCTTCTGAGAGTCAAACTGTCATTCAAAGGACTCTTTTGACCAAGTCTGTAATACCTTCAATTTTATGGCAAGCCAACAATCAAATATTATTGACATTAGAAAATCCCTTTCCATCCTATTGCACAGAACCTATAGAGTCCACCTGAGTAATGGTCAATTTCACAGAAGGACACTTTGATAATTTGAGCTACTCATCTTCTACTACCAGGTCAAAAGTTAGACGACTTGCAGTCAAGTTGTTGTTTAGTACCTGTGGTCTACCCTGAGTCAAACCTGTGTTGGAACTTTGGTGGGACAATTTTTCATCATGACACATAGCTCATAGCTGAATCATTAGGACCAATTTGAATTCTTCATATACTGCTGCTTGCATAATTTCCAACAGGAAATAGATTATACTTTGGTGTCTAAAATACATATATTGAATTCATAATGGAAATTACAAAGGTGACTAATATGCACCAGCTATATTACTTAATGACATTATACAGACAGTATCTGATAAAATAACACCAAAGCCACTTAGATTGAGAGTTCTTGAATCATGTCCAATAATATCTTTATGAGCAATAATAAAATTTTTAGACCATCAATTGTAGCACCAAAATGTTTTGAATCCTGCTTTTGAGAAAGTATTTTCTATTTTTTTTTCAACAGCATTATACAATTCAACTAGAATAAAGACTTTATCTGGTAAAATTCAGTGACTTCCACATTCTCAAAAAAAAAACTCCAATCTTTTTGCCTCTTGATCTTCCCATAACCTTGTTGTTTTGAGTATAATGAGAAGTATTTACCACCAATGTTTTAGTATTGGAGATCAGTAATTTTAGATTGTATAAATTTTAAAGCACCAATGAATTTATCTTTTTGAAAAATGTTTAAAAAAGACATTTTTCTATAAATCTTGTTTAAATATTCCAGCCATAAATCATATTCTTCACAGAGCAATATAACAGTTTATTTTGAAGTCTTTCCTTTTTCTATATTGAAAAAATCTTTAATTTGTATTTTAAATAAATTGTCATTCATCTCAAGAAGAGATTGAAGATTTACTATCATGATGAACATTTCCATTAACATTTTGTCCATTTCAAATAAAAACAAAAAAAATAATGTAAAAAGTTATGGGTAATAAAAAGAGTTATGAAAAAATGAGTTTATTAATAGTGTGTGGGATAGATCTTAAAATTTGATTCATACTCTCATGATACCAAGCTTCCTCTGATGATGCTGGGCCAAATATTTGAAGAACTTCAGGAAAATTTTGGGCTAAGTGGACATTAGGCTTGATGTGAATTTGTGGCCAAAATTTTCCATGGAATTTTTATACTCCTTCAGCTAATCATGAAGAGATATAATTTCATCTTCATTGATTTAAAAGTAAGTTAAAAGGTTTTTTATTGATACAAAAATGGAAATACACTTAATTGAATTCTTCTCTTTACTTTCAGAATTTTCTATATTCACAACTAGAAACAAAGAAACCACATCATAATTTTTTTTTAGCAAAATTCATTCTTCTGCCTTGAGATTTGTTCCAGTCTTCCCTAAATGGTGTGGAACACAGTTAAACCATGAGGTAATGAGTGTATGAAAAATAAAATTTTGAACCATCATTAAATCCTTAGTACTAAGATCCAAATAAGAAGTTAAATCATTTGGTGTTGCAACTGATCCCCATTTGATTTAAGTTTTAAAACAGGCAGAAAATTCCTGAAATGTGGACTCTAAGGAAGATATTTATTAGGGAAAATTTTATCTAATGATGATTCAGCTATAATTACTTGAACTATCTAAATCAGAACTATATTTTTCATTATATGAGCTGGGTCCAACACCTAGTGGATTAGAACTTCCTGATGGCCCAACAATTTTTAGAGCTTCTTTTGCCTTCTCTCAACAAATTTCATCATAAGATAATTTTTGCTTGAGGTCTGTTCTCAGTGGTGGTATCACTATGCAAACTGTACTCTCTTTTTTCTTCTTTTACTTGAGTCATGAGAGGAATAATTTGAGGGGAAAGATGGTATTTTTGAAAAAAATTCCTTTTGTGTGAATTCTGTCTTTGAGTGTGAACCTTTCTCTTTCTCTGTATTGTAGTTTAGTAGTCTTAGTCAACATTGTGTTGTTTTCTATTGTTTTATATGGTGCGATTTGTCATATAATCAAGCGTCTTCTTTCTGTTTCCATTTTCCCCATAAAATTTTTTTTCTCTCTATTCTCTTTATCACTTCCATTTCTCCCTCCTGTACACTGCTTCCCCCTTGGCTGAAACTTACATTCCTTGAATTTTTTGGGGATAATAGAGTCCTTTTTCCAGGTTCTTTCCTTTTACTTTCTGCTTATTCTTTTAATCCTAACCACAGAAACTAATCTTTTTGTACCTTCTTATTTCATCACATG
Organism: Hemileia vastatrix; assembly: GCA_030280995.1. Classification (NCBI taxonomy): domain Eukaryota; kingdom Fungi; phylum Basidiomycota; class Pucciniomycetes; order Pucciniales; family Zaghouaniaceae; genus Hemileia; species Hemileia vastatrix. The sequence goes on from JASXTE010000004.1 coordinate 44,272,142, forward strand.
CTTTTTTGTAGTTGTTGTAAGGTGCACAGTTGCTTATTGACCTATTTTTAGGTATGTTTGTTTTTGAAATGATATACAAGTATTTTTACCTCTATTATCTTTATCCCCTGCATTGATCCCTTCTGTTAACTTCTTCCCCCTTGGCTGCATCTGAGAGTACTTGCTCCATGTGGGGAGAATAGAGTATTCTTTCCATTTTTATCACATGCTTTGTTGTAGTTTCTTTTTGAATGGTGAAAAGTTTCTCATTGACATGTTTTTCACCTTCCCCTGTGCTAAAAAATCTTCATTGATGTCTTTTATAGAATGATAAGGTCTGATAAGAAATAAAGAATCAGGGAGATAGAGGATATTTGATTGTTTTGATTGAATATATCTTTCACAGGACATCCTTAATTAATCAATGGGTTATAAACAGGAATAAGATTAATTATGTTGAGGAGTGACTCAAGTCCTTGGGAGATAGTTATTAGGAAATTAGAAAGATAGAAATTCAAAATATTAATTAGTAGGGGTAAGTTGGTATCTTTTTGTGGTAATAATGTATCTTCAACTCATATAGAGGATGAATCCTGCCCTAGAAGCTAAACCCCCAACAGAAGAAAATAACATTTGATATCCTGAGAGGCCAATTCTTACATAGAGAATGTGGGAATTAGAAAGGCACTGTTTACTAATTTTAATACAAGTTGAATGTGCCCTAGCCCTGATAATATGTTATGTATGAGAGAGATGAAGTGAAAAAGGTTTCTCAATAAAACCTGGGAAGCTTCTGAAGTCAGATATGTAAAATTGAAGTAAGCTAATAGAGATGGGAGAGGAATTATACAATGATTCCATCTTGAATATAAATTAATTATGAGAGGAAAGACAATAATTCAGGAAGAAATTACTATTTATAAAAGACTAAAAACATTTCTTGGAAAAGTAATTCACATGATTTGAATGATGAACAGATTTCCAAAAATTTTCAGAGATTTTACAATCACTCTAGGTTGAGATAAACCATAAGGAAATATTTCAGATGCTAATATTAAATGAATTATCATTTGTACATAGATTGAATTCACAAGAGGTCCCACTTGACCAATGAAAATGTGAAAAATTAATGATTGTTTTTTTATGTATAACTTGAACTCCACTTGTTTAAAATATGAATTAAGGTTTTCTCCCAAATTAAAAGAATAGATTAGGAAAAATTGAAAAGTAAAAAAATACTGAAACTTACACCTTTACAAAAGAAGAAACCAAATTTTAGACTTGTGAAAAATGCTTATGGACACATAAATACATCCAGTAATTTTCTCATGTTTCTATTATCTAGTATTGAAATAAAAATGCAGGATATGAAGGGCCTTGAATATGCTCTTACTTTAAAGTCCTGTTTTAAAAAACTGCACAAAAATGAGTTAAAATAAAAGTGGATCTCAGTCAAAGTATATGAAAAATCTATTATTGCACATGCCTTGTAATCTTACTTGATTTCTGTTTAAAATCCATAGCACAGGTTCAACTTCTTATAGTCAAAAAAGTGTTAGTAAGTTTATGAGATTAAGTCTATCTAATAAAATAATTTTCTTTTAATAATAAATATTATATTATATTTTTCCTCTGGAATTCTCTTAAAAAAGTTTTAAATAGTAAAACCAGATTTTAATTCACTGAACTCAAGTTCCAGTACAAATAAAGAAATTCATAAAGATACTCAACAATATATATTTACAAAAACTTCAGCAACTTGAAGTGCTCTACAGTCATGCCCTGGGGTGATCCACCCTGTCCCCCTTTTGGTAGCCACAAGGCCTTGCACAAGCCTCTCAAAATAACACTTACTTACTTCAATTTTTTCATTCTTACTTAGCATATTTTTATCATATACTCTGAATTTTTTCATAGAATGAAGTTTTAAAATGAATCAGATAAACTTTTTAACAAAATTTTAAGGCAACAAGTTGCCTCATGTTTTCAATAACAGCAGCTCAGAAAAAAAAAGATGCAAAATATGAGGCACCATGTTGCCCCATTTATCACTCTTTGGTCAAAGGCAGATGTGACATACACTAGGGTTCATCTGCATAAATATGATGTGGCATACTGCCTCATTGTTTGCTTTCTGGTAAATATTGAAAGTAATGGGTAGGTTAGTTGCTTACATGCATACATGAGGCAACATGTTGCCTCATATATGCATGTGGGCAACTTGCTCTCTCACATTGAAAAAAAATTACTAATAAAAACTGAATATTTACTTTGCATACATGAGGCGACATGTCGCCTCATGTATGCAATAACAAAATCTCAGAAAAAAAAAGAGGTAAAAGATGAGGCACAATGTTTCCTCATCTTTTGCTTGTGTGTCAAAGGCAGATGTGAAATACACTAGGGTGCATAGGAATAAAGATGAGGTGGCATTTTGCCTCATCTTTTGCTTCCTGTAAAATAGTGAATCTAACTGGTAGAGTAGTTACTTACATGCATAGATGAGGCGAAATGTCACCTCATGTATGCATGTGGGCAACTTTCTTTCTCACATTGTAAAAAAGTGAAAAAAGACTTAATATTCTAATTGCATACATGAGGCGACATGTTGCCTCATGTATGCAATAACAGAAGCCCAGAAGAAAAAGAGGCAAAAGATGATGCTCCATGTTGCCTCGTATTTTGCTTGTTGGTCAAAGGCATATGTGACATACATTAGTGTGAATTTTCATAAAGATGAGGTGGAATGTTACCTCATCTTTTACTTTCTGGTAAATAGTGAAGGTAGTTGGTAGTGTAGTTTCTTACATGCATACATGAGGCGACATGTCGCCTCATGTATGCATGTGTGAAACTTGCTTTCTCACATTGTAAAAATAAAAATTATAAAAAATTAAATTAAATATTGTAATTGCATGCATGAGGAGACATGTCGCCTCATTTATGCAATAACAGCAGCTCCGAAAAAAAACAGGCAAAAGATGAGGCACCATGTTGCCTCATCTTTTGCTTTTTGGTCAAAGGAAGTTGCCACATACACTAGGCCATATTTTCTCAAAAAGATGATGTGGAATGTTTCCTCATCTTTTTCTTTCTGGCACATAGTGAAGGCAATGGGTAGGGCATTTGTTTACATGCATAAATGAGGCAACATGTGATGAGGCACCATGTTGCCTCATCTTTTGCTTTTTGGTCAAAGGAAGTTGCCACATACACTAGGCCATATTTTCTCAAAAAGATGATGTGGAATGTTTCCTCATCTTTTTCTTTCTTGCACATAGTGAAGGCAATGGGTAGGGCATTTGTTTACATGCATAAATGAGGCAACATGTTCCTTCATGAATGTATGTGGGCAACTTGCTTTCTCACATTTAAAAAAAATACAAAAAAAAAACATAATATTATAATTGCATACATGAGGCGACATGTCGCCTCATGTATGCATGTAAACAACTACCCTACCCATTACCTTCACCATTTTCCAGAAAGCAAAAGATGACACAACATTCCACCTCATCTTTATGCAAATATGGCCTAGTGTATGTGGCATCTTCCTTTGACCAACAAGCAAAAGATGAGGAAACATGGTGCCTCATCTTTTGCCTGTTTTTTTTCTGAGCTGCTGTTATTGCATACATGAGGCAACATGTCACCTCATGTATGCAATTACAATATTTAATTTTATTTTGTATAATTTTTATTTTTACAATGTGAGAAAGCAAGTTTCCCACATGCATACATGAGGTGACATGTCGCCTCATGTATGGATGTAAGAAACTATACTACCCACTACCTTCACTATTTGCCAGAAAGTAAACGATGATGCAACATGCCACCTCATCTTTAGGCAAATTTACCATGTCCTGGTGATATGAATAAATGCGCTGCATCATGTCATGAGGACATGGTAGATATTTTGTTTGTACAAAAGTGTGCCATCATATCATTAAGGTACTATGTTGGATTGAAACATATTGGTTAGCATATGTAGGAGAACATGTAGCAGCATATTGCCTCGTGTTTTACATATCTTGTATAGTAAATTATATTGTGATTGGATGGATGAAATGCTATTATGGGAAGGGTTTGGAGAACTTTTCAATTTTAGATGAAAGTATTATAGATGAGGCAGTTTTCAGATCTCTTCAGAGGTGCAGCACATGAGAAGCTAATAAATTTTCTTATATAGCTAATGATAAATAAACCTATTCTTAAAAGATGGAAAAGGTGAATCTGAAAAAATTGAAGTTAAACTTTGTAAAAGAAGAGAATTAATAGTATTGTTTATATAGCTCTAAAATAGTTATTATAAATTAATATCACATTTTTTAAGTTGTGTGATGGAATAATCAAAATTTATTCATATTTTTTGGTCCCTGAAATTACTGGATTTTTTAAAGATATCTGTATTCACTCTGATACTGAGGAAAGACAGGATGAGAGTAGTGTCATAACTCCAATCCTATGGAGGAGTGCTTGTTTTACTTGACATTTAAATAAACTTAAAAAAGGGTGGATGTCTAAATTTCTTTCTTTAAATTTTTCAATCTCAAACATATAAGTAAGCTATCAGGAAAAGGTTTATCAAAAATTGAAGGTCCCTAAACCCCCAGAAATGGAAGGTGTTCAGCCTTTTTCAGGGCCCAGGAGTTTTCCTATGGATGATATTGTTGAAGAATATTTTACTGGGAAACTTCCAAAAGTCTTTCTAGAAGAAACACACATATATAATTTGTCTGTGACAGAGTAGTTCATTTTTGATACTGAGAAAAAGGTCATTTTGGAAGATTTCTCAACTTTTATAGAACTTTACTATTGAAAAAGTCAATCTAGTTTTAAATCAGAACAGCTTGAGTCTTTACAGAAGGATAAATTGTCTCATTTATTTATACTAACTGCAGCTGTACTGTTTTTAACAAAAAAGAATTCTAGTTTTAATCCTTATTTTTCATCATAGCATAGAGCATACATGTAATCTGTTTAAATACTTTAAATTTCCCCTCCCTAAGTTTCTAAAATTACCCTTTAACTAAAATAATTATTAAAAATTTTAAATAAAATCAGATTGAGTACTATAAGGTGCCTGATTAGCTAGTTATGTTTGGTGAAAGTACACTTTTTTCTCGCCTAATTATATTTTTATCTGCTCTTTCATTTTTTTTTCAAATCCTTTTGTTTATCACTATAGGGTAAAACCTCAAATGATCAACTCATCTATTTTTTTTTAGATTATGGTGAAGTATATTCCTGAAACTATGATTCAATTTTAAAAATTAAAGGTTTCAGATTAATCTGAATGAGTGCATTCTTTTATATATATATGTCGGTCAGTCGTCTAGAAGGAGGTAAGGAAAGGGGGAGAAATGGAGGAGGACAAGGAGAAAAATAAAATAAATAAAGTATAAAAGATTATTTAGTTTATTTAAAGGAAAGGCAACAACAAGTAACTTGAGAGATGAGAAAAAATGAGGTTTTATTAATAATAATATTATTTCAAGTAAGGCTCTGTGCGGCAAGCACTGTAATTACTATCAGACCTAATGCAACATTTAATTTGTTATATAAAATTTAAATTAGATTTGTAATACTAATAAAAATAATAATAAACCGGTTATAATAAAATATGTTAAACTGTTGAGTGTATAGTAAGTGATGAGGCTACAGGGGATTAAACAAGGCCTTTTTATAGGCAATGGGCCCTCTGAAGCGCTACTATATTTGAAAATACAATAAATATAATAGAATGAAACAAGAATCTAAAAGAATAAGTGAAACATAACAATGTAGAGAAAAATATGAAACAAATAATTAAAAACCCCAATTAAGAATCCAATTTTCCCACAATTAATTCCCAAATCAGTAAGTAAAAATAGTGAATAACTAAACAAGCCTGGAACATAGGAACTATGAGAAAAATAATTCAAAACAGATGGTACAGTCTGATTTAAGGATTTTAAGTGAAACAAAAAATATTTTGATGCAACAAAATATGTAATTAATTTAAATTTAGTATTAATTAGTTTTTTCCTGACACAATTATGGGTCAAAAGAAGCGTCATTATTTATTGTTTAATACTATAAAAAATGTTATTTAATATATAAATATAATTAATTAATTTAATTATATTATAAGTCAATTTTACCCTTATAATTATAATATATGTTTTTAATTAATTAAATATAAACTTATAATTATTAAATATATATAAATGCGCCATTATTTGTAGAATATAAAATATATTATGTTTAAATTTAGATGTATATAAAAAATTTATATAAACAATAAAATTAATATAACACTTATATGTAATAAGATACTTATATAATTTTATTATGCAATAAAATATTAATTTATATACATTAAATACAATTCTTACGCCCTCTTTCAGGTCCTATAAGTTAACATATCATTTACTGGGCTCCTAGAATAGCCTGGCTGACACTCCCTCACTCTAAAAAAAACAATAAAAAAAAATGCTAAGATTTTTTCTTTTTGTATTTTTTCAACAGAGTAGGCAGATTTGAAATCTCCTTGCCAGGTATCCATGCATCATGTTCAGATAATTTGTTCTTATATCTCAATAAATATTCAATACCTCTTTCAGAAGTGATAATTCTATCATTGAGAATTTTATCAATTTCTGCTGTTTCTGTGACTTCCTGAGGGTTTTTCTTAGGTCTTCCCCTTCTTTTGTGAAATAAGTCACTGTTGGAAGTATAAGGCTTAAGCAAAGAAATGGGGAAAACAGGATGTTTCCTATCATATGGAGAATACAATACAACTTCCACTGCATTATCACCAACCATTCTTTTAACAACAAATGGGCCTACAAAAGGATCTTTTAATTTGTGGTTACCTTGTAAATTGAAATGGACGGTAGAGATAAACACTTCATCACCCTTGTTAAATGTGTATTCTTTATGGGATTTATCCCATCTTTTCTTTTCATATTCAAATGCTTTATCAATACAGCTCTGAGCATGTTTTCTGCATAGCTGTTGAATTTACATGAAAAATTTTACACCAGGGTGTAGTTCCAACTTAGGTAATTTACTATTGAGAATCTGAGCAGGAGTATGAGGGACATAACCTAACCAAAGCTCAAAAGGCTTTTTCTCAGTGACAGAATGAACAGTGCTATTATATGCAAATTCAAGACCAGGCAATAGAGTGACCCAATCATGAGTAAATCTGTCATTGTCTTTATATTCTAAACCAAAGGCACAATACCTTCTAATCATATCTTCCAGAGTTTGCTCAGCTAGATCATCAGTCTGAGGATGGTGATCTGTAGACAATTTTAACTCACAGCCACAAATATCCATTAAAGAGGTCCAAAATTCAGAAGTAAATTTAGGATCCCTATCAGAGATAATGGCTTTTGGAAACCCAATAATATTAAACATGTAAGACCACCATAAGAAAGCTAATTCTTTGGTGGATACATCTTTGTGGGTTGGAATAAATTTGCACATTTTTGTGAATCTATCCACTATTACCCAACAAGAGTTAAAGCTGTCTTTACCTGCAACAGGAAGACCAGTGACAAAATCCATATTAATGATTTTCCAGGGAGCATTAGGTGCTTCAATATGTTGTAATAACCCTGCTATCTTACCTGTCAACCTTTTAGATTTTTGGCAGGAATCACAAGATTCAACATATAATTTTGTGTCTTCAGACATATTAGCCCACCATGCAGTGTTTTTGATTCTAATTAATGTTTTTTCAAGATCAAAATGACCAGGTAATATGTCATCATGACAATGTTTGAGGATAGTTTCTTTCATAGAAGGAGGAATTACAATTACATTAGTAAGCTTTCTTCTATAATATATATAACCATCTTCAATAGAAAACTTTCCTTTACTCAAAGCATTTTTATACTTTGCAGGAAGAGTTTTTATTAATGCTTGAATTAAAGCATTCTTAGGATCATTTAAGATAGTAACCAATTTATTTAAATCAGAATCCTTCTCATGTGAATCCAGTATTAATTGCAATAACTCTTCTTCCATATCCACTACAAATATACCATGGATATGAACAGTATCATCTTCAGGTACATAAGCAGGATTTGAGTCATTATTTGGCAGAGGCAATCTGGAGAGCATATCAACATTGGAGTGAACATTACCAGCCCTATGGATAATTGTCATCCGTCCTCTGTAATCTTGAACAGCAAGTTGCCACCTGAACATATGTCTGTTAGGTGTCTTTAGGTTTAAGAGGGACTTCACAGCACTAAAGTCAGTTACCAATTCAAATTTTTGGTCATCTAGATAGTAATGAAAATTCTCAAGAGCCCAAACAACTGCTAAGCACTCCAATTGAGTGGCTCCATATTTCAATTTGCTATTTCTTAAGGTTCTTGAAATATAACAAATTACAACCTCTGAGGATTTATCATTAATAATTTGTTTTTGGTGAAGGGCAGCACCCAGACCAATAAAGCTAGCATCTGTATACAGGACAAATGGCTTGTTAAAATCTGGAAGAGCCAATATAGGGGCTGTAATTAAGAAAATTTTTAATGTATCAAAAGCTTTCTGACAGTCATTATTCCAGAGAAAGGCAACATCTTTTCTGGTCAGTTTTGTAAGATGCAAGGCTATGACCTGATAATTTTTAATATATTGTCTATAATAGCCACACATCCCCAAAAACTTTGGATTTCTCTTACAGAAGTTGGTGCTTTCACATTTTGGATGGCAGCAACTTTGTTTTGGTCTACACAAATTTTTAAGCCTGACACAACATGGCCAAAGACTTTCAAAGATTGTAAACCAAATTTACACTTTTTTAAGGATAAGGTAATATTGATTTCATCCATTTTTTGGAAAAATATATTCAAGTGAATCATATGTTCATCAAAAGTTTTAGAAAAAACAATAATGTCATCAATATAAACCATGAGCCATCCTTCAATGATTTCTTGATGGAAAGTGTTATCCATGACTTTCTGGAAAACTGAAGGAGCATTTTTAGGGCCAAATGGCATCCTAACATACTTATATATTCCCATGTGAGTAGCAATAAGCAAAAAGTTTTGAGAATTTTCCTCAACTGGAACTTGATGATAACCTTTATTACCATCCAGACAACTAATAAATTTTTCACCTTGCAAGGTAGCATGTATTGAATTAATTCTGGGTAAAGGATAGATATCATCAACAGTATAAGTGTTCAAAGCTCTGTAATCTCCACATAATCTAGCCTTATCTTTTTCATAAGAAATCAAGACTGGGGAGATGACACAATATTTGGGGGTGACATCTACTTTCTCAATGATATTCATTTTTAATAATTTTGCAATATTATCTTCAATATCTTTTCTTTTTGATGGAGAAGCAGGATATGGTTTTTTCTTAAGAGTAGGAGGAATATCACTCAAATTACAGGATAAGGTAATTTTCATTTCTTCCTGAAAAATTCCCAAGACATGAGAACCATGAGCAAAAGCCATAGGGAAAGAGGTAAAAGAGGCAGTAATAGAATCCTTTTCTTCACTAGTCAACTGATCACCAAAAGAAGCAGTATTTATTTCATTTAATAAATCATCCATTTCAGTTGTTGTTTTTCCTTTACACTGGATTAGTGAGTTACAAGACTTCAACAGATGCCCAGAAGGTTTTCTAGAAGAGGAAATTTTGAATTTACTTTTGCCATTCATTTTCAAGGTAAAGCAATTATTTGCTGGGTCCAATTTCACACCAAACATGGTTAAAATATCATTTCCCATAATAAACCAATTTCTTAAATTATCATTTTTCATGACAACAAATTCACAAATAGCTCTGACAAAACCACCATTATATTTGAAGAATACAGAGGTTTTGTATTTGCCAATAGGAATTAAGGTAGAACCATACCCTCTCCATTTTTCAGAAGTTATAGGTAATAATTTACTCAAATATTCCTTATCCACTGAAGCTAAAGTTTTTTCAGACACTACACTTCCTCCAGCACCAGAATCAAGAATTACATCAACATTTTTACCATTAATGATAACAGGTGCCTTCAAAGGGGATATAGGCATAGAATTGTTGGTAATATCTATAATTATCTCAGCATTTTCTACTGAAGATAAATACAATACACATTCTTTAGATATATTATTTAAATAATGGACATCCTGTTCCAACATTAAAACATCTTTAACAGATTCATTTTCATAGGAGATATTACTTTCACAGTCACTGGAAGAATTATTGACATCAAGTTCAACTTCATCAGTGTCTTCATTTTGTTCAACAAGATGAATTTTCTTGTCACAAACATGACCCTTCTGCCACGGTTTGTTACATTTATAACAAGTATTTGTTGCATATTTTTTAGGTGCAACTGGGGCAGTGGGTTTACCAGATCTTTCTGGGAGCTTTGTAGAAGGTTTATTCTGATCATTATAAGATTTACCAAGGTAATTCTTTGGTTCATATCTATGGTTGAGTAGTACCTCATTACAGATATTAATGAAAGAAGAATTTTCCCTTACATGCTCAGTTCTAGCCACAATCAAATCTCCAAGAGAATTTGGTAATTTATACAAGATTTTATCTCTCCAAATATCATAATCCATCTTTGGATCAATTGCTCTTAGGATTTTTGTCACTTTCATAAGAAAAACAATGGGATTTTCAACAGAGGAGGATACATATCTAGTATTCTCATACAGTCTTTGCTGAGCTAACCTGAATTTTGAACCACCAAACTGATTCTCAATCAAGGATTTCCAATCATTCCATGTATAATGATTGTTATCTAAAAGAAAAGATTCATACCACATCAAGGCTACATTGGAAAATAAAGAAATTAGCTTAGAAACAATTTCCTCATCAGGTAGTTTATAAGATCTTTTTAAATTATCAATTCTTTGGATAAAGTGTTGCCAATCAGAGGAAGAATCACCATCAAAGGTAGGATATTGGTCTAACTTAGGCCAATTTTTCTGACTACTGGGATGGTCCACTTTTTGGTTTGAATTATTCATCATTACTAATTCCTGAAGTTTAGCCAGGTGTTCAGAAATTTCATTATTTACAGAAACAGCTGGTGCATGACCATCACAAGATTTTTTGCCAGTAGCAAAAGATTTTACAGACTCATTGTCAGTTTGTTTAATGGTTGAAATATGAGCAAGAAAGGATGAACTTTGCTCAGGTTTTTTTCCTTTATTTTTATGCAGCTTATTGACAGCATTCTCATTCAATCCATTATTGATGGTTAAGGTTGAGAATTTTTCCTGCAGGTCAGACACATAGTTTCTTATTCTTGGAATTTCAGACATATGGTCATTTACTTTTGCAAGAGATAGAACATTTCTGTCCTCAGAAACTGTGTGTTTGGAACTTAGTGCATCGAAATCATTCTTTAGCTTTTTAAACTCATTTTGTAGAGATTTTATTTCATTTTTTAATGAATAATTTTATTCAATAAGGGGTTTCAATTCTTTCAAGGTCTTATGTAGATTGATATTTCTATCTTAGATAGCTCTATGGTCACTCCTTATTTGTTTTTGTTGACTAAGAACAATATTCAAGGTTTCTTTGATTTTAAAATAAGCTGTATCCTGTACAGAAGAACTCACTTTACATTGCAAGTGTAAATTATTTAATCTATCATTTTCATGGATTAATACATCTCTCAAATGTTTGTCTTTCACAATATTAAAATCAAGGGTATCTTTCAATATTTCCTCAGAAGTTTTCTAAATTAAGGTATAGACTTCAGGGGGAACAGAATCATTTTTAATTGCAAGAGAAGGATTAATTAAAGAAGTAGAAGTTAAATGTAAAGGTTCATCAAAAGACAATTTTCTAATAACATCAATAGGGCTACTAGTTACAGGAAGCTGTCTTTTAACAGGTTTAACTGTTCTTTCACCATGTTCAATAATATTACCTGCAGAAGAAGTTTTATTAGAAAACATACCCAAGTGACTATCAACCAAATTGCTTACCATGGCAGAGGAGGAAACTTCCCCTGAGACTGAGTTTGGGATTGTGCTTGGGCTTTCTTTCTCCTGCTTTGTTGGTAGGGATGAGGAGGTGGATGGAAATTGGGTGTTCTGGATGGGCCAGGCTGATGATGAGGAGAGTGTTTCACATTCTGTTGGTAGTGAATCATTAGATAATCCCATTTCCATTGCTCTACTTCCATAGTATTTGGATTTTGGATGGAGGAGCTGGGTGGCTGTGAAGGTTGAGCCTGAAACTGAGGCTGATTGGGAGGCAACTGAGGAGGGGCCTGGGCCTGATTTCGGTTCCTGAGTTCCTGAACTTGATCCCACAAGGTGTCTACTTTTGCCTTGTACTTCATGTTTTCTGTCTTCAGCTCTTTTATATGACTGGACAGGTTGCTGATTTGCTGTGGCAGAGGAAGCTTTTTTATTTTGAATCCTTTTGGAAGACCTTCTTGAGGTACTAGAGGCTTTACTTCCTTCTGTTGTGCTGGTTGAAGGGGTTTGATTTGTTTAATTCTCTGTCACTTCCACATCCTGAATTATGTGAATTTTTCTTGTTAGCATAAGATTTGTTTTGTTCAACTTTAGAAGAACTCACAGTATCAGCATCATAATCAAATTCAATTTCATCCACTTGCATTTTATCCATTTTTTCAGCCAAATTGTTGGACATAATAGTGGGAAGATTAATTAATTCTTAAAAAAAAATTTATAAATTTTAGTTAATAATTGCTCCAAATAAAAAATTTTTTAATAATTAAATTATATAAAAAAAAATATTAATATAAAGTAATATTTATAAAAATTTATTAATAAAATGGAGTGCAAAGTTAAATTGGGAATAAACAAATAATTTAATTCAACCAATTAAATTACAAAAATTAAATATGGAAATATATGGGACTAAGTACAAAGTACTATTTAAGTCAACCAAAATGAACCAAAATTAATAATAATAAAAAATTAATTTAATAATTAAAATTTTATTAATAATTATGTTAATTTCTTCTAGGACTAAGAGGAATTAAACACTCTATAATAGTCAACTAGGTAAAAAAAAATTATAATAATTGAACACTTACACTCAGTGAATCAGCAATTAAGCCACAATCACTGTTATTGCAGTAAAAATATAGTAATAAGAGTTTGAGGTGCAAAGGTGAACTTACTATAGTTAACAAAAAATCACTTCAAAATAATATAAACCTAATATATTGAACCCAAGTTTGAAACACGGTCGCGGAAAAAGTTTCTTTTTTTTCTAGGTGGTCCGTGCGTTTGTCGTTTGTCACCAGGCTCGATCGTCGTCGTCTTTTAGGAAAGTTCCCCAGTTGTTGGTCAGTCGTCTAGAAGGAGGTAAAGAAAGGGGGAGAAATGGAGGAGGACAAGGAGAAAAATAAAAGAAATAAAGTATAAAAGATTATTTAGTTTATTTAAAGGAAAGGCAACGACAAGTAACTAGAGAGATGAAAAAAATGAGGTTTTATTAATAATAATATTATTTCAAGTAAGGGCTCTGCGCGGCAAGCACTGTAATTACTATCAGACCTAATGCAATATTTAATTTGTTATATAAAATTTAAATTAGATTTGTAATTCTAATAAAAATAATAATAAACCGGTTATAATAAAATATGTTAAATTGTTGGGTGTATAGTAAGTGATGAGGCTACAGGGGATTAACCAAGGCCTTTTTATAGGCAATGGGCCCTCTGAAGCGCTACTATATTTGTAAATACAAGAAATATAATAGAATGAAACAAGAATGTAAAAGAATAAGTGAAACATAACAATGTAGAGAAAAATATGAAACAAATAATTAAAAACCCCAATTAAGAATCCAATTTTCACACAATTAATTCCCAAATCAGTAAGTAAAAATAGTGAATAACTAAACAAGCCTGGAACATAGGAACTATGAGAAAAATAATTCAAAACAGATGGTACAGTCTGATTTAAGGATTTTTAAGTGAAACAAAAAATATTTTGTCGCAACAAAATATGTAATTAATTTCAATTTAGTATTAATTAGTTTTTTCCTGACACAATTATGGGTCAAAAGAAGCGTCATTATTTATTGTTTAATACTATAAAAAATGTTATTTAATATATAAATATAAATAATTAATTTAATTATATTATTTTTACCCTTATAATTATAATATATGTTTTTAATTAATTAAATATAAATTTATAGTTATTAAATATATAAAAATGTGCCATTATTTGTAGACTATAAAATATATTATGTTTTAATTTAAATGTATATAAAAAATTTATATAAACAATAAAATTAATATAACACTTATATGTAATAAGATACTTATATAATTTTATTATGCAATAAAATATTAATTTATATACATTAAATACAATTCTTACGCCATCTTTCAGGTCCTATAAGATAGCATATCATTTACTGGGCTTCTGGAATAGCCTGGCTGACAATATATATATTTATAAAATTACATGTATAAGTCTATTTTTAAATTGAGATTCTAACTCTTATACCATAAAAAATTCATCAAGTAATTTAAAAAATTTCACATTATTTTCTAGAATTCATTTTGAAAATATGGTAAAAATAATAATATTATATTATTTCATGTAGTAAAATTTTAAATGATTAAATTAAACCAACACTTTCTTCACAAAAACAGGGTATGAAAATTTTATATGTTCTTTCATTGAATTTTGTCGAGGTAAAGTCTATGTTTCCAGCCTGAAGAAAGAAAATTAATAAAAGGTATTGCATGGCCTGAAATAAATGTTGTAAAGGAACTTAGTATGAAGGACTTCTTTCCTGGAAAATAAATCTAATATAAAACTAAGGTAATTTTTTTGAAAATTACTCAAGTTCAAATCAGATAGACCGCTTCAACAATAAGCATTGAGATATAATTTTTCTAATTTTTTTTTTTTTTGGTACAGTGACATTCACAGTTTTGGTTTGGCTTGTAACTACTTTAAGCAAAAAATTTCCTTCAAAGGTTACTTCTGATGTTACTTTAAGATACCTGAAAAACCACTTGACTGCAAGTCGTCTAACTTTTGACCTGATGTACAGACTTATACACTCACTAATATGCTTTATCATAATGTCTTCCTCAGAATCAGCCAATGTTCAGAAGGACACTTAGTGCCATGTAAAGCCAGATACCACTGTTTTTATAATTGTATTTAAAAAATTAATCTCAGATTTGAAAAATGCATTTTATTGAATTATTATTATTCATGGTGAAAAAAGCTGTTCAATTCCTTTAGAACACAAAATAATACTACATTAAAAAAACAATATAATGGAAAGTATATTGCAACACATAAATTTTATTAAAAACATAGCATTAAGCCATTGAATTTATGAAAAGTAATGAATAACCTTTTCTCAACATATAATAAATATATTGAACTGCCAAATATCTTTTTATTATTATGATCAAAGTATAGCATTCTGCCAGATGCATTTGGAGCACAAGATTCAACAATACCCTAATCATTGATAACAAACTGGTAAGGGCAAGTAAATTTTATTATTATTATGAAAAAAAGATATTTTCATATACATATGTGAAAACTGTGATATCTGAATTTTCTTCACTAAGGCCATTAACATGTATAAAATTTAGGAAAATCTTAGGATTTGTAAAACAATAATACTTCAACATTCTTCAAATTTGTATGTTAAATAATTTTTCTTAAGTAACAGATTGATTAATTACTCAATAAATACTCTAGAACAGATATAGGTGGGACAAAAAATTAATACCCTTGCTTTTCAAAGGTTTAAAAACCAATTAATCTAATAATTGAACCTGTTACAGCCTTTTTTATACTTTATGTCTCCCACTGGCACAAACATGTTTCTGACCATCAGTCAAGTACTTTCTGGAAGCTAAAAATCAAGAATTAAATGATTAAAAAAGTGTCTTCTTAAACATTCCACACAATATTTAACTTTGTGCGTGTTAATTTATTATAATTCATAAAAGATACACTGGTATATATGTAATACCTAGATGATCTGTAATCTAAAAGTGTCCTTCTCAGCTATGGACCATTGTTCATGAGGATACTTTAAGTGATGTGTAAGTAGATGACAAGGGTTTTGCTATTGTCCATGGTAGTTGATTGTTGGCTAACCATTTAAGTGAAGTTGTTAAAAACTTGGTTAAAAGTGTCCTTCTGAATGACGGTCTGATGCTCAGAAGAACACTTTTATAATGCATATCATATAGGTATTATATATAACCATTTTATCTTTAAATTGTTTAAAACTGTCTTTCTCTGTGATTAACCGTTTTTTAGTTGAACACTTTAAGTAATGTAAATGACATGAGCTCTTTTAATAGTCTTGGTATTGGAACATTGGTTAAACATTAAAATGAAGGTGTTACAGACTTGCTCAAAAGTGTCCTTCTGAACAATATTCTGACGCGCCGAAGGAAACTTTTATAATGCATAAAAGATAGATATGTATACATAAAATACCTAGATGATATGCATTATAAAAGTGTCCTTCAGAGCGTTGGACCATCATTCAGAAGGACACCTTTGACCAATTCTGTAACAACTTCACTTTAATGGTTAGCCAAAAATCAAATACCATTGAAATCAGCAAAACCATTGCCATCCTATTGCACAGAACCTAAAGTTTCCACCTGAGTAATGGTCCATTTCTTAGAAGGACACTTTAATAATTACAACTACCCAACCTTTACAGACTTATACCCTTACTGATATGCTTTATAAAAGTATCTCTTTCAGCATACGCCAATGCTCAGAAGGACACTTGGTCCCATGTAAATCCAGATACAATTTTTTTAAATTGTATTTAAGATATTAATCTCATATTTGAAAGATGCATTTTATTGAATCATCATTCTTCAAGGTAGAACATTCTGGCCAATGCCTTTGGATGTTAAAAGAATACTGATTCAAAAAATAATAATATAATTGAAAAAATATTTCAACACACAATTATTTTTAAAAACATAGAATTAAGTAATAGGAATATATAAAAGCCAAGAATAATATTTTCTTAAAATATTATAGATATATTGAACTACCAAATATCCTTTTATTATTATGATCAAAGTATATCATTCTGCCAGATGCATTTAGAAAACAAGATTTAACAATACCCCAATTATAGATAATAAACTGGTAAGGAGAAGCTTATTATATTATTATTATGAATGGAAAAATATTATCCCATACATTTATGAAAAGTGTGATATCTGAATTTTCTTCACTTAGGCCATTTAAATTAATGATTTAGGAAAATCATAGGAGTTGTAAAATAATAATGCTTCAACATTCCTCACATTTGTATTTTAAATAATTTTTCCTAAGTAACAGATTGATTTATTAATCAAAACATACTTTAGCACAAATATAGGTGGGACAAAAAATTTAATAACCATAAGATATTAATTCTATATTTAAAAAATGCATTTTATTAAATTATCATTATTAAAGGTAAAACATTATGTCCAATTTCTTTCAAACAAAAAATAATACTACCTCAAAATTCATAATAAATTTGAAAGTATATTGTCGCACACAATTGTTATTAAAAACATAGCATTAAGCCATTTAATATATGAAAAGCAAGAATAATTTTTTTAGAATATAATTAATATATTGAACTGCCAAATATCCTTTTAATATTATGATCAAAGTATAGCATTCTTCCAGATGCATTTGTTACACAAGATTCAAAAATACCCCAATCATAGATAATAAACTGCTAAGGGCAATTTCATTATAATCATTTTATGAGAAGATAAATATTATCCCATACATATGTGTAAACTGTGATATCTGAATTTTCTTCACTTAGGCCATTTAATGAAATGATTTAGGAAAATCATAGGAGTTTTAAAATAATAATGCTTCAACATTCTTCACATTTGCATTTTAAATAATTTTTCCTAAGTAAAAGATTGATTTATTAATCAAAATATACTTTAGCACAAATATAGGTGGGACAAAAAATTTAATAACCATGCTTTTCAAAGGTTCGAAAATATATTAATGTATAAATTTGACCTGTTACAGCCCTGTTTATGCTTTATGTCACCCACTTGCACAAATGGGCATCTGACCATCAGTCAAGTACTTTCTGAAAGGCAATATTCTAGAATTAAAGCATTAATCAAGTATCTTGTTAGCCAGTCCACACAATATTTGATGTGGTGAGAAATGATTTGACTCATAATATTCCTAGCAATGACTAGTTTGATAAAGATAAATGCCTAGGGGAAAAAATTTGCACCAGATGTCTGGGCCTATTTTATATCAGCTGTGTTCCATCAAAAATGGTTGTCAGAGTTAACCTGAAATCTGCATTATTTATACCTTTTGCTGATGGATCACATATAAATATCTCAATCATAAGTCATTAAATTGAATGCACAGACTTTGTAAATATAATTTATTACACAAATCACCTAAAAATGCTATCTATGACCCACAAGACTTGATAATACCAGAATGTTCATCTCCAAAACATTGTTTCATCATTTCCCTACAATCAACTTGTGAAAGAAAAATAATCAGCACCATCTATAGTTTTTGAAATATTTTACTAGATGTCATGAGCTACAGAGTTGATCAATTATCCATCCATCAAATGTAAATATGATGTTAAATCACAACACATATTTTTACTGGTGTTCACACCATTGGTTAACTGATCATTACATGATTAAAAAATATGTATAGTATTTTCAGTGATAACAAGATTACACAAGCCAACATTCACTTTAGAGCACTTCATGCCTATTATCAACTCTTAATATTATTCAAAGAGTCAGTGACTTGAACATTTGTGAACCACAATTTTCAGTCATAAGGCCAATATGACAATTAAACCAAACTTCACTTATAATGAAAGTGAACAGATACCATCACTACATTTTTTCCCGACTTTAATTAATTTTAATCAGGTAATTCTGTTTTTCAATGGTCATAATATAGAGCCAAAATTAACTTGCACCAGAATCAAATCCTCATAATGGAAAATATTTAATAATTTTAAAGAGTAACATCAATATTGAGAAAGGCTCTGGCACAGCTAGATCAAATACTAACTAAAAAAAAGTCATTTTCAATATTCAAAAGTATTCAATAAAATTAAGGAATAATAATAAATTATGGTCACCTTACATAATTCTACACTCATGATACCCTCTGTTCAAAAATGAGTGCACAAATTTTTTTAGTGGTTGCTTGACCATTGCTACCAACCCCCATACTACTTGTCAAGAATGAAAATCCATGAGAGGAATTGCAAATTTTGCTTTCCACTGTTTTCATATGCAATATTCACTTCATATTGCATGCCAACTTTTTTGCATCCCAGTTCCCCCACACTACTAGCCAAGTAAGAAAATCTATCAGTGAAATTGCAAGTTTAGAATGCCACTGATAATTATGCAATACTAATTTTCATATTGCATGCCAACTTGTTTTCATCCCAGTTGGCAATCTCATTTTGCATTCAACCCGAAATACACAAATCAAATACAACAAATGATTATTCAACACAATTTGGCACATTGAATTTGGGGCACATAGACATGATAAAATATACATATCTCTTATATATTTTTTTCCTCAAAAGCTTTATGCAGAGAATAATAATGAGATGGAAAATAAATAACTAAACTACTGAGGATATTAATTTTTTGCATAGAGTCTTCCATATTTGAAGCTATATAGATAATGCTAACAGTGAAAATTTGCTTTTTAAACTTGATGAAGAATTTCTCACCAAGGATATGAGTTTTTTTAACATAGTTTTTCAAGGCATATTTTCTAACAATATAATGAAAACTAAGGCTATTGTAAAAAAAGCTTAAATCATCATTCCTCTTTTCATTTTCAAAATTATAGGTCAGATGACTTATTTTTCACTTTTCTCACTAGTAGGTTATTTTTCACATTCTGTATGCATGAATATTTCATTTTGCATATGCATTATGCATCCACATGAAATATGCTATATACTATATGCTATAAGAACTATTCAATATACAATTTGAATTATGCAAAATGCTATATGCAATATGCAATATGAATTATGCATTATGAATTATGCAATAAGCAATAATCAATATGTATTATGCAATATGCAATATGAAATATGAAATATGAAATATGCAATATTCAATATACTATATCCATTATGCATTACACATTATGATTTATGCAATATCCAACATGAATTATTCAATATTCAATATTCAATATGCATTATGCGTTATGCATAATAAAAATTGAATATTGAGTATGCATGTATAATTCATAATGAATATGTATGAATTTCCAATATGCATCAATTATCTACTTTGAGTACACATGCATAATGTGTATGTTAGACCAATTTGTGCTCAATTGTTGCTAAGCTAAGGATCAATTTACAGTTTTGTTGGATCAACTTGTGCTGAATGTATGGCACACTGGTCCTTAATCAAGGACAAATCTCAGACTAAATGTGACTCCAATTTATTCTCAATGTGACATTTATGGGAGGTCTGATGCATGGCATGAATTAGGGTCACCATGGAGTTCAAAGAGTGAGAACTGCTAGAAATTCAACCCCAAATTTCCTGTGGTGAAGCTACTGGCTAATTCAGTGTTTGTAATAAGTACAGAACATTGAGACTGAAGATCTACAGGAGTGTAAAAACCAGCCATTAAATAATACTTCAATTTTTTACAATGTCTGTTACAGAGTGTTTATTAAGAATAAACATAAGATAAAAAACCAATAAAATGGGTAAAATTTTGAAACAAGTTGGGAAGAGTAAAAAAGCCTATATTGAAGTTTTGAGCTAATGCACTTTTTTTTTATTAGATGAATGTATAGAGCTTTTAATTTAGTTCAGAAATATTTTAGTGAGATGTATAATATTTTTAAATTAAAAAATAAAATTTAAATAAATATTTAAAATGAAACACATAATATATATAGTAAACCTTTTTCTTTATTTTGTGTTCTATGATTACTGTACATGAAATAATAATTAGTCATGATAGCCAAAAATTTAATAAAATGAGTATGTTAGCTTCCTCAATATCTTTGCTATAATCTATTAAATAAAAGAAAAAACTTTTTGAGTCATTTTTTTACTAAAGTTTTTTTATTTCAACAACTATATACACTTTCCAAAAATACTATATCTTAATTTTGGTGGAACTTAGATTGAACTCACAATGAGATCCTGTTTCAAACTGTTGTTCAACCTAAGTTAAACTGTGAGAAAATTTATGATTTTTTAAACTTTTTATCAAATATTTTTAAACGTAAATAATTATATTCTTATATCAAAATAATTTATATTATATACTTTTAATTTCTGGAAAAAAATACAAATGATGAATTATTTTGCAGAAATTTTTTATTAAAAATATTTAGATGTTGATTTTCTAATATTATGAAATTATTCTTTTTTCTCCATTAAAAATTAAGATGATAACTAACAATCTATTTAATACAACTATAACATATAAAAAAGGTATCAGATCTTATTTTTAGATCCATACTAGCTCAAAAAAACAATTTGTACATTTTAAGTACAAATTATATTGATTCTTCAAAGCCTCACATTTTTTTTCTAGATTTCCTGTATAAATTAAAGGGAAATCTCATAGGATAAAAATGGTATCTTTTTAAAAAATAAAATAAATATATATTTCAAATAAATATATATTTATGTAAAAACTCATAGTTTAACCTTAAGTTTCAGTTTTAAATGTGTTCTAATGAGCTGAAAAATTCCCTATCCATATTCATTTTTTTAAAAATATATTCATTCTAGTATTTCTTATTTATAAGGACAATTACAAGAAGATTGATAAAATATTCTTTTTGAATATAATATCAAAAAGAATTTACTTTAAAGAATTAGAAGTTTAATAGCAGAATAATATAATTTTTACCTATCAGTGTGAATATCATTTCTTAAAAAATGATTAATAAATTTTTAACTCATATATTCTATTTAAGAAGTATGTGTAAATGTTCAGTTGTGAATTAATCCTGTCAAATTTTTTTTTCCAAAGACTAAAAATGCAAACCTGAATTTTTTTATTACTTTTTTCATCAAAAACATAGAATTAAAATATTCTGTCTATTCATTTAAAATATGCATCATTATTTATTTTAATTATAATATAATCACTTTAAAACTAGATTTATTATATTAGTATAACTCAAAATACCTTTTGTGTCTTTTTTACAAAATAATTATCATATGATAGTTATTCAATGAGAAACTAATATAATGATGAAAAATTACCACTTCTACCTATTAAGTTCAGTTCTTGCACAATATTTCACTCTGAAGTTTGACCTGAACCACATTTTTTGACATGAGAATACTTTTGAAAATCTATGGTGCCTATTCCCAGGTGGACATAGCAATTATCCCACAATATAGCATTGAAGCACACTTAAGCATTAATATTAAATTTAAAGAATTTTTTTATTTTTTTATTGTGTTTTATCTTTAAAATTCTACTTCTAGTTTGAATTTCAGTTTTTCATATGGAAAATTCATTGAGTAGTAATTAATTATTTTAGCTCATGAGATCACTCACCAACTGACAATATTTTCATAGAATTTTAATGAACTAAATCATGAAAATTTCTGGAATCTCATATATTTAAAATATTAACTAAATGCTGATTAAAAACCTACTTAGTATTTGAGGAATAAACAGAACAAATAAAAGTTCAAAAATTAATTTTCTTTTGATTTCAATCATTGACTTACATTTAAAAATTTCAAAATCTGGATGAAATCTACTATTATAAGAGATATACTTTTTTAAACACATATAATCAAATAATTTCTCAAATGATTGTGTTGAGGATAAGGAATTTTAATATAGTACCTCATTTAGTGAGAGATTGAGAAAACACATTGATATTTTATTTGTTTAGTTATATGTGGGTTAACTGTATTCTAGAAGTAAAAATAGAAGATATTTGATGGTTCAATATTTTTTTTGGATAACTCAACTGGATTGAAAATAATTATATTGAATGAACAAAAAATATAAAAATATATGAAACAAAGAATTAGGTCATATGGTTTAAAATAAAAAATCAAAGCTTCAAATTCTGGGTTAAAAGGAGTTTTCAACAAAAAGAGCCACATATATAATTTTATATTCTTTCTTAAAAAATTAATTAACTCATTAGAAAGCTTAGAAGTAATAATTTTGAAATAAGTACTATGATTTTCAGTCTTTTTACTGATTAAGTGAGATTGAAAATTAGCATTAAATTGTGTTTTATTAAAAAATACTGTGGATCTATCAGATTATTAAGCTTGCCAACTTTGTGTTTCTATTAATTTTTTATTAAACTCTCAATATTATTTCAGAAAAGTATCATTTATCTTATGTTAAGAGCTCAATATGATTTCAAAGTAAATTTTAGTATCAGTTCATTATAAGTTCAGTCTGAGTTCTATCTGTGTTCCATCTAAGTTCGAATTGAGGAATTGCTAGCGATTCCCCCCCAAATATTGTGTGATGAATCTTCTTTTAAAGTAGCAGTTATAGGAATAGGTTTCTGTTGCGCTGGTTCATGACGAACAAATGGAATCTTGTAGGGCTCCATGTAAGAATGTGTCAATGTGTGCTAGTATCTAAGTATGATTTAATATTTAATATTAATGGTCCTACTACTTATTGATAAATTATTTAGTGATTAAACCTCAGGGGAAGACTAATAAATTAGTTATTCTCAATATAAACTCACAATACTTGGATTTTATGTGTGCTAGTAGTGGAAATTAGATCAACAAAATATAATTATAGCTTATATGTAGATAATATCAATTTATAAATTCTTTATAATATATTTATATATGAAAATAACTATTTTAAAGTGTTTATTTGAATTGTAGTAAGTGATGTCCAATAACCCATCAAATCCTCCTTTACTAATACCAAAATCCACTGGAGTGCACAGACCTTCAATCCAAAAAATGTCACTTCTATTCCCAGCAATTACAGCACTGTGAGGGCCCATCACCTCCCCATGGCGTCCACTTTAAGCAGATTCAATACGTAGACCTCCAGTAAGTACCATCCATCACAATTAATGATACCACAGACCCATACCATAAATAGAATAAACAGATAAAAACTGATACCATAAAGAAACAGGTAAAATAACTCATCCAAAGAGTATAAAATGAAACCCAAAGCATATAAAGGAACCAAATTAACTGTCCAAGCTCCCAATAACATCCCCAAGAATCCATATTAACCCAGTGATGATATCCCAACCCATAAATCTGTGAAAATCCATCAAAGGAAGCAGATTAAGTTGTTCAAACTGGATATATGCGCCTGAAAAAGGTGTATATGCTTTTGTAGGCATTTTGAGTCCACTGAATACCTCCATATGGCCTAAAATAAATAGAAAAATAAAGTTTATAGGCTATTAAGAGGTTAAAACCCACTTATAGACCTAAATATACATAATATAACTACATATTTCACTGAATATGAGGTTTATGTATACATATAAGCTTATGTATGTCTTTAATTACTTAATATCACATAATATAAGTATATTATAACTCCATTAACACCTTAATAAGTATTATTAGGCTAGGGATAACCTATTTAAACTACTATAAGTCATATAATAGTGTAGTAATTATATATATATGTATTCTAACCATGTATATAAGTATTTTAACTTAATTTTTAAGTTATAAGCTAAATATAATTAAGATTATCTTATTTTAAACATAAGAATTATTCAGTCCTGGGGATACCTAGGCTGACAGAATGCTTTAACACACCTCTCTCCTCTACAAATGCAATGGCCTTCTCCCTCTTAACAACTAAATCCAACAACAACTTTTTTCTTTGCCTGAAAGCCAATCTTCTGGTCTAAAATTAAAAACCTCCAATCTATTAAAAGTGATCCTTAAAGTTTTAGGAAATTCTAACAGGTTCTTGACTAAATGGCTGTCATATGGATCTCTTGATAAAGCTGGTCTTTTCAAAGGCCAATTCTATTTAGCTTGCAGCAGTACATTGATTTGTCTAGCTTTATTTGCTACCTTTTTATATTTTGGTGCATCAATCTCCAATTTACTTGAGATACATTATCCATTATAGATTCAACATGATAAAATTTTTCATAAGAATTTTCTTCATCTTCATATTCAGAATCAGAAAAGAATAATTTGAAATTTTATTTTTAATATTTTTACTACCACCCCTTTTCCTTCATTTAATTTAACCTCTTATTTTACAACATCTTTTATACCTTTTTCTACCATGAAATCCCAAGTAAATAAAGTTGGCAGTTTAACCTCTTGCTAGAGGATAGAAATAGAAGTATCACAGATATTATTTTTTGTGACTTAATTATATTAAGATTTTTTGTTGATTTTAATGAGATAATTTCAGTTTATCCTCCTTCTAAGGGCCATAAAATAATCCACCACTAAAATCACTACAATTAGGTAAATTTCCTTTCCAACTTTTATCCAACATAATAAATCCTATCTTTCTCTTTGAACCATTTTTAAATTTCATTGAATAATTTGATAAAGATAAAAAACATAAAGAAAAATCCAAAAACATAATGAAATTTTAATTAAATATTAACAGAAAATAATTGGGAATCCACTTGAATTATCTTCAGGTGAGATGAAGTATTTCAATCTGGGATCTCTTCTTGAGGAGAGATTGTAACATTAGAGCGTTCAGCCCTTACTACCACAAAAAATTGGGGTCTTCATACTTATTTTTTTTTTAAATTCACCAGAAGATGATCTTTTAATTTGTCTCTTCTTAATGTTTCTAAAACACTGATACATAGTGGTGAGTCCAGTCCTAGTCTCCCAGCCATTGTCTCCTGGAGGTGCCAACCACATATGAGGTTGCCTCAAATCATCACCAGTAATTCTCAAACTGATTCCCATAAAACTCTGATAACCTATTAGTGCTTCAAAATACTTAAAAATGGCCCACCAAGAACTGTTTTAACAGCTCCTCTGGCCACATAAAAATGCACCCTACCAACAGATCCACCTACACTTAATTTGACATGTTCAGCTTTTCCCATAAGTTTGGTTGCATGTCTGCCTGTACCTCTTCAATTTCTACCTGTGCAAGATTTAATTGGTAAGCCTATAATAGTTTCTTTCTCCAAAGAAATTAAATTAATTTGAGACCCAGAATCCACCAGGGCTTTTAACTCTTTACCATTTAAAATTACCATTAAATACCCTAGAGGAGAAGAAAAATGAGTTTCCACCTCCTCTCCAAAATTATCCACATTTTCACAAATATACTCAACCTATCCTACAGATACCTGTCTCCCTGTCAGATGCTTCTTCAGATTCTCTGAAAGGGCTGTAATAATTTTAAATAATTCATCTAGAGATAGAGGAATCTGGAGTTTATTCATTCTACCCAAACTGTCTCCATAGCATTTTCTTGACCAGATACTACTGGCCTCTCATATTTAAGTTTATTTTAAGTAACTTTGGCCCTTGGAACCTATTGAAGAACCACATTGCCATATTCACCCCCTATAATCACATCTTAATCTATCATAACCCTAGCTCCATCACCAGCCTTATTTTGCTAATCCAGATCCATCACTGGTTCTCCTTACCCCTTCCATACAATTAAGACAAGCAAATCATGGTCTGGAAAAAGACACTATTGGTACATCTTCCTCAGAATGAGATCTGTTATCTTCAGGAATAGGCTCACTGTTTGAATCAAATCTATCATAGCTGGGAGGCCCCATATCTTCCATCTCCTTCTGAATTTTATAAATTTCATACTTGGTGTAAGGTTTGTTCTCAATCTTCTTAATTTCAGCCTTGCCCAGTTTTACCCTAAGTTGGCTTTGAATTATACTCGTAGCTTTATTATTGGCTGCTCTTCTAGCAGCATCAACATAATAATCCCCAATCATATAGTTAGCATCCACCTTAGCAACCATCCCCAACACTAAACCACAAAATGAAGTCATGAGAGTGGCCTTACTGACCTCCTTTTCTTTTACCTTATCTACTTCAGCACCGTCATTACTACCATTATTTTTACCACCTTTAAAATTTTAATCATCATCACCAATTAATTCTTCAAATCTAACTCTCCTTTAAGTCATGAATTTCCTTCTAACTAAATCCAAAGGTTCTTTCCTGTCACTGTTTTTGATGAAATATCTATCAGGGAATTTGTATAATTTTCCATCAAATTTGACTCTACCAGCCTGTAAGTCCCTACCCAAAATAAAACAATCTTCTGCCTTTATCCCCCTCCTATTAAAATAGGAGCACACCCTAGGCTCTCCATAACCACCTCTATAACCATTTCCACAATTACCATTTCTACCACAATTTCCATTTCCATACCCATTAAACCAGTTTCCATTGCCATTATTTCTATAATTCTTCCTCACATAACATCTTTATTGATAAGAAGAAGAAGTAGAAGACAAAGCCACAGGCGCTCTGTTAGCCTTTTGAGTTTCTTGAAAAAGTATTTCAAGCTGCTTAGTTAAGTCATCTAAATGATCCACCATTTTATTATCAACATCTCCCTCAACCTTAGAAACAGGTTGAGCCAACTGAACCTTCTTTGCTTTCTGAGCCTTGACTATAATATTTTTTTTTGTCCAAAACTTCACTAAACTTGCTAACATATTAAGTGCAGGGTTTGTGATACTTTTCCAATGCTATTACTTTTAAATAAGCCTTACTGTCTTCTTTGGTGACCTCTCACCACACAATATGGGGGGAAGACTTGCTAGCAAGTCCGCAACCTTGAGCCCAAATTCATATTTAATTGAGCACATAATGAGGCAGTGATGAAACAACCAACAATTAAGATTGGAATCTCTCTGAAACAAACTCAAAGAAAAGTTGAATACTTATCAAAGTACAGAAGATCATTTTTGAAAAAAGTCTTGTAGTC
Source organism: Hemileia vastatrix (assembly GCA_030280995.1). Taxonomy (NCBI): domain Eukaryota; kingdom Fungi; phylum Basidiomycota; class Pucciniomycetes; order Pucciniales; family Zaghouaniaceae; genus Hemileia; species Hemileia vastatrix. The sequence continues at coordinate 44,300,065 of JASXTE010000004.1, forward strand.
TAGCTTACTCTATTAATAAAAGGAATATTGATATGAGTGAAGTCCATAACATTAACAGACAGGAAAACACATAATATTTTAAAAATAATTTGCTTCTGCTTTATAAATTTATATGTAATAGTAAATTTCTAATGTAAATCAAATTAAAAGCTTTTTTATATCTTCACATAAGTTTGTGGAGCTATAAATATATAGAGAATTTATTTAGTATCAAAAGAAGTTTTTGAAGAGAAAATATGTAGTTTAATGATATTTTTCATTGGATTTCATCATTAAAATTTTTTTAAACATATATATTTATTCTAATATTATGATCAGGACTTGTCAATTTTTTCAAGCTTTAAAATATTTTTGATAGTTAAAAATTTCTTTCAAATATAATTAAAATACATTAATTTAGAGGTATCATTTATATAATTAGTACATATCATTTTTTTGATAAAGTGAAAAAATGATATGGTCACTATTATTTTTTAAATAATAAATTTCCTTCTTTTTCAATAAATAAAAATATTAATGGTGGAATTTTATGATTATGAACTATAGTTCTAATAATTAGTACACTAGAATTCAGGTTTTATTTCTTTTGATTTCAGGATATAATCCATTCCCATTTCTTTTTATGTTGTATATATATATATATATATATTATTTACTTTATTTTGAAATTCTCCTTCCATATTTTTTCTTTCAATTTCTGAACCATATCATCTTCTTCCCCTTTTAAATCTTCCCCCTTATGCTCATTTTAATTCTCTCTTAGCTGTTATATTTTATCTTCACACTTTGTGGTTGCCTCTCCAAACCTCTCCATCCCGCCCCCTTGAAGTCACTCCTTTCACTCCCTCCTCCACGCCCTTTTACTCCCTTTAGAGTGAAAGAGGTAAGGTAGAAAGTAAAAGGGAGGAGTTGGAAAGTGTGGGGGGTGGATTGTATTGAAGAAAAATAGAGTTAGGGTGAGAAGAAAAGAGGTGGGGAGGACAGAAAAAGAGGTGTTGGGGGATAAAAAAGGTTAGCAATGTGGTTTTCAAACATCGACAGAGGCCTTTTTTGGTCTTTATGACGCTGTTTTTGTATGACTTAATTGACATTGGTTGAATGATTACGTGTTATTTTAGTTTTATTAAGTGAAGATTGGGACTATGGGTATGTGGCTACTGCCATTGGATAGCCCTAGATTTTCTCTACATTTGATGTCCTGTGTATATTTCTCATATTCCAAGTTTTAAGGGGTCATTTACTCACTTTTCATTTCTAAAAGATAGCTGTTTAATTTTGTTTTTTGTGTTTTATGGGCTAGCCTTAAGTCTTAGTTTTAAGGGCTCAGTACCATTAAGTAGAGCTAATTTGGCTCGATATTTTACATCTCAATGTTTTCATAGCTTAATTTTGTGTTATAAGGGTTTTAGTAGTTGTGGTAGATTTTTCTAAGTATTTTGGGCTTTATTGGAGGTTTTAAGTGGTTTTCTGGCTTCAGGGAGGTCCAGCTGCCTCCAGGCAGGCCACCCCACATTTGGCAGCCTGCCCACCTTGGTTATAGAAGGCTGGGAAGTGTTTCTAAAGGGTTTTTATTCAATTTGGCTGTCAAAAGCGCCAAATTAATTGCTGTGCATGGATTTTCTAGGTGGTGGTCTGTGTGTACATACTGAAGAAGACAGTTTGGGGCAACCTTAATTATCATGCAACCATCTGGTAATTATATCATTGTTTCTCACTCAGTTTTCACTGTTTTTTGTCCACAATTGGCTGTGTTTGTTGCAAGTGCACAGTGTTTTGGTTTTCTGGTGTGGATCTTTCTGCATTTCAGGTTTCAGGTTCTTTAGTTCTCAGTGGTCTGCTGTTGGCTACTATCTTAACTTGTAAAGCAGTCAAGAAGTGTGTTGGAAGGGGTATAGTAACAGTCTCTAATCTTCTGTAGCAAATAAATCTCACCTGGTTTTTCTCAAAGGGACAGGGGTTTTTCTCTCCAGTTTTACTCAAAATACGTTGGTCAAAGCCTATAGCTAGTACTATAGGATTTTGTACAGCAAGGGGGTGGAAGTGTTAGTGAGCAAGGGGGTTGAAGAGGTAGAGAGTGGGGTATGGTGGTGTGGACTTGGAGCGCAAAGGGTTTGGTGGGGTAATGTGGCAATTTGAAGGGGTGGGGTGGGGTAGAAAGATGAAAAAGAAAGAGTTAGAACGGTCATGATTCGAGATAAAGGGGTGAAATGGGCTGAAAAGTGGAGGAGAAGAGGATGGAGTGTTATTAAAACAGGTGAAGAAGGGTGAGAAGAGTAAAAGTTAAGGTTTGAAGGCATTAAAAGCAAAACAAAGTTAAAAGGATGATGAGAAAAAGGAAAGGGGAGGGAATAGAAATGAAAAGGTGAGGAGTCAGAAAAGTATGTGCAAAGGGGTTGAGTGAGTATCAAAAAAGTTAGTGAAAAACAGAAGATGAAATCTATCTTTTGGCCAAAGGATAGAGTTCACCCTCAAATAATATGATGTTTTGCTTCCACTTATAAAAACAATATTTAAACCTGTTGTATGGCTATTTTACATCCTTAATATATTCAAAATACACATATATTGGCTGTTTGTAATAAATAAATGTATTTGAAGTAGAAGAATTATAAAAATATAAAAACTTGCCATATAGCCCTAGTAAATTTTATAAAAAATTATTTCATTGAATAATTGTGATAGTTATAAATAAGATAAAAAATGAATTTTACAGGTAAATTTTAGAAAAAAATTGAAAAATGGAAAAAAGTGCCAATGATATTAAAAATAAAAATCTCTTTTCTATATTATGAGGTGAAATTATCTATCCTTTAATTTAATATTAAATGCTGTTTGTGAGATGAAAATTAGCTATGGCTTTCCTTATAGAGTGCAGATGAGACTTGAACAAAAATTCAATTGCTATATTTTACCTTTTATATTTTTTGTCTGTTCTATCATTAATTTAAAGATCTGAATAATTATAATTAATAAATAAAAATTTAAGAAAATTAAATAATAAAGATGTTTCAATATATTTAATCATATTGATTTAGTAAAATAATAAGCCCCTTGAGCCCTTTTCATTGCTTTAATTTTTTCACACAAAGAATTATATACAATTTTATAAACATAAAAATCTTAGTTGTGATGGGACTTGGATTGAGCTCCCAATGAGATTCTGTTCCTGACCACTGTTCAAGATGAGTTAATCTGTGAGAATTTTATTTAAAATTTAATTTTAAATTCCTTAATGCATTCCCAGGTTTATCTTTTTATTGAAAAGATTTATACCAAATACTAGGAAACGCTGAACATAAATAAAATTCTTGAATTATTCTGATTTTTGTTTTAATAATAAAATCTTTAAGTTTCTTCTTAATTATTATAATGTGAGTTTCCTTACATGATAGATTAAAAAAGCTACTAAATTTAGTTTTTTTTATCTACAATGCACACGAAAAGACAGAACTTTTTCTTTTTTTATTTAAAGTAAATTTTAGGAATATTATTTTTGTATTTACTAAACATTATTTAGCTCCTTTTGATTATCAAAAACTTTTTTCTTAGATTTTTACTTCAAATTTCATAGGAAAACTCAAGTTATTAATTCAGATAGTTTAAAAATTTGAAAAAAAATGTTTTTCCTCAATTTGAGCTTCAACTTACAGCCTTAAATTGTTCTTTTGAATTTGAATGAAAATTTCAAAACCTATTCCATTAAAATTCATTTTTATAAAAATGGATTTATTTGAGTATATATTTTTAATAAGGAAGATAACTTAGAAGAATCATGAATTTTTACTGTTCAATAAAATCTCAAATTATTTTTATTCTTTATATTTGATAATAAAGAACATATTTTTCTTTTTTTTCAATATTGGTGCTAAAATTATATTACTAAAAAAGCATCAATAAATTATTAATCTGTATTTTTTCACTTGACTATAATGTTTGCATTTTGTATTGTAAATTAACATGGTCACTACTCTTGTTTTGAAAAAAAGAAGGTATTTCCACACTACTATACTCAATTTAAAGGACAAAAAGAAAAAATTCAAATATTTCATGCTTCTATTAAAAATATTCTCTTAAACTTTAATTAATAAAAATTCAATTATTCTAATATAAGCCTTTTCTATGAGTATCACTATAAATATATAATTTTCCTCATTTCAAACTATACTCTCATATATTGATTCTTCTATAAATATAATCATGCATTGATACATAAAAATTCACTTTAATACATAATTTAGAGTTTGTGAAAAATAGTAGAACTTGATATTTAAATTCAAAAACTCTCATAGTGCATGATAGAAATCTGTTTAGTTTGCGCTGTGTATTCCCAGGTAAAAAATATTGATATCTTCAATTATTGAATTCAAGAAAAATAATGCATTCAGCTTACATTTATAAAGAATATTTGGTGATTTATATTAATTTTCCCATAGATATTTTGTATTACTTTTAATTAAATAATTTTAAGAGCAAAATTTTACTGAGTAGAGGTTAATTTTTGTGAATTTTTCAAATTAATTTAAAGAATGAAAAATGAACTAAAGAATAATTATGGATTTGATGAAAATTGCTTCATAATTATGTAAAGTATTGGATTTACTAAAAATCTAACATATAATGCTCTTGAATTTGAGCACATTTTATCCTAAAAAAGACCAAAATTACTTTACTTACTCTTTGTATCATTTTTTTACATTTTTGAATTTTATAAAAAAATATTAGACTTTACCACTTGAAGAATTTTTTGTTTCTTTAACATATATAATCTCATTCTTCAATTTTTATTTATTTTGAGAAAGTAGAAATGAGGGTGCTTCATCATGTCCATCTATTGAAAATAAAATCTTACTGCCTTTAATTTTATAATTTTGTGTCTTTTATACAGAGCTTTAGAATATAATATGGGATAGGAACTATGGCTTAACTTTTTAGTTATATAATTAATTTTTATAATAAAAATTTATTTCATAAGCTTAAAATTATGAAAAAAATTGAGAATAATTCAGTTTACATGTTCTCTATAATAAAATGAAAGATTTGTATTATAAAAAAATGGATGTTTTCTACATTAAGAAGTCATGAAATATTTTTAAATTTTTTCAAAAATATGTACTATATTTCTTAGAATGATTAAAATTTATACTTAAGAAAAAAGAATGTATTTCATGTATTTTTATTCTTAAATTTTCATTCAAAAAGATCATCTGATTACAATTCATCAAAAAGTATTGTTTATTGAGAAGATTTCAAAAGCTTTTATATTCTTATTTCCATTCAGATATGAATTGTTTTTTATAATGCTTTCAATAAAAAATAACCCATGTTTTGTGAATATTCAAAGCTTATTTCAGGGAGATTTCAGTCTGAGTTCAGTGTGAGTTCATTCTGAGTTCCATATGACTTCAAGTTGAGGACTTGCTAGCAAGTCTCCACAAAGTATTGTGTGGTGTCTTGAGCAGGTAGTTTCTGTTCCCCATTTGGTAGATCCCTCATCAAGTTTCTCCTAGAAAGCTCCTTCAACACATCCATCCTGATGTAATTGCTAAAAGATGACCAAAATAAATCCTTTTTCTGATTTTCATGGCCTATCTCCTCCACCAGAATCAAATATTCCACCACTTCATCAAACTTCTTACATAACTTATTGAAATCCACCATAGTTGAAACACCACCTTTAACTTTCCAATCACTGAAAATCTTGTTTAGGTCGACCATAGTATACCTGAGTCCCCATCTATCAACCATCCCTTTGACAATTTCAACCAGTGCCACCTTTTATAATTGTCCATAGCAATGACTTCCATTTCCACCTCTCTGTCCACAATAAAGAACATAATCTGCATAACCATGTCCAAATGTGAAGCCCAATCAACAGCAGCAGCAGCTTCATACCAGTTTGAAAACCATTTAACTTTTTCCCAATTAAACTTGGACCCATCCCAAAATATAATCCTGACTAATGCATTTTACTGGAAGAGAAACACCATATCCAGAAGCAGAACACATCCCAAACTTAAAAGATTAAACCATTAAAATAAGATAAAAGTTTGTTAAATTAGCCTCTTTCAGGCTAAGATAGTCCATATATCAAGTAAGTTTTTTTAAAAGCCAGAAAATTCAAACCCCATGTTGGGTGCCACCAATGTAGAAAGACTCTTATAGTTGCCTTGCTTTAAGAAAAATCCAAGGGAGTTAGATAAGTTGAAGAAAGCCCTGTCCTTTTAAGCTAATAAAGAGCTCAAAATTAACTAAGCTAAAACCCCTACTTGATATAAAATTACCAATAAAATATTTAATATTAACGGTATTGAGATGTAGAATCAGTGTTCTTTATAATGAAGGAAAGAAATACAACAGTGAAGCTGAATTCAGAAAAGATATTTAAATGATTGAGAATTATGTTTTTATAAAGCTTTTATTTCTATTAGATTTAGTTGTTAAATTCTAGTCCCTGAAGTTGAGACATTTATAATGGTACCCTATATGTTATATTTATGAGTTATTGAGTGAATTTATAATATGTTATGTAAAAGTGTTATATTTATAAGGGTATTACAATTTTATAATTTGTTATGTTAAATAATAATGGTGGTTGTTAATATGTGATGTTGTTATTAGGATACAAGATGTAAGATAATGATGTCTGATCTTATTTTGAGTCAACAGGTTTTATATGCATAGAATGTCACATGCTTCCTTTTCCAAAGAGGGAGCATTCTGGAGCTTTTCTGTAAATTTCTGGAGTTTTTACAGAGATTTTCCAGTGCATTCCAGAGCTTGTACAGACTTTAAGACTCGATTAGAACCTTAAAATACCAATATAAAATTTAAAAAAAGTAGATATTATAGAGCTACTTATCCTTTATAATTCCAACTAATTTTTGTAGTCTTCCCAGCCCTATTCATCTAATAAGAAATTATCAAAGTTAAGTAAATCATGAAAAATTAAAAATAATCAAAAATTCTTTACAAAATTATTAAAAATAGTGGGAAAATAGTGAAAATTTCCAAAAAAAAATTAAACTTCTTAAGTCTCCTTAAATTTATTTCCATACACTTTTAGACATATACTTACATTCTCTGACTGTTAATTAATTGTTTAATCTTGACTCATAAAATTAACCCTTTTAGATACTCATTTCCTTAAATACAAACCATTATAAAATTAGATTGGATTTTCAAATCTCAAGAATCAGCTCCAATAAACCCTCTTTTAATAAACCTTAGTGACATACTAAACTTTTGGTTTCCGAAATGGAATAAAAATGTAAATGATGTACCATGTTTTGAGTTATAAAGTTTATGCTGTGGAATTCTCTGTATAAATGGGATGGTGCTGACAAATCAGTGAAATGAGACTTTATGATGAAATCAGCACTATTGGTTGAGAAAGTGTGGATTTGAGTGAAATAAGTGACTTATTTCATTTTGAGATCCACCAGTGTTGTGGCTAGTGTGTTTAAGAAATCTGTACTTAAATATATGCAGATTTTCCAGAGCTGACACCCCCTATTATAAGTATGATTTTTTTGCATATGATACACCACACAATATGGGGGGCGGACTTGCTAGCAAGTCTGCAACCTTGGACCCAAACTCACCATAGATTGAACACACATTGAGCTATTGATAAAGGAACCATTCAATCAGGGATGAACACCACTCAGCAGAACAGTTTTAGGTGGGTGTTCAAGTAGAGTTCAGTATGGGTTCAGTATGAGTTCAGTCTGAGTTCCATCTGAGTTCCATCTGAGTTCAGGTTGAGGACTTGCTAGCAAGTCCACCCCCTATATTGCGTAGTGATAGATTAAGAACTTCTCTAAAAAATTTTAAACCAACAATTAACACAAAAAGGTTTATGATTTTACTTAAAATTCCTAACTGAAAGAATGTTTTTGTTTTTATTAAAAATTATCTAGCTCTTTCTTAGTATCTCATGCTGTTTCTTGTATTTTTATGTGCAAGTTTATACAAAGCCACAAGTGAAAAGGTAAGTTTTTTTTTGAGACAGGAGTCCACCAGGAAAATATGGTAATTTTTGACATCCACCATTAGTAATAAAGCATAAATAAATCATTAATCTGTACTCTTTTCACTTGAGAATTATGTGTGCATTTTGAGTTGTGAATCTCATTGGCCTACCCATTTTTCTTAAAAAACAAAGTGTGAATCTCCTATATAGTATTTAATTTAAATCCAAAACGTAAAAAATTTAAAGAAATTATCTTCTTACTTATAATATTTGCTTAATTTTAGATTCATTAAAAATTAATTATTTTAATGCCAGGTTGTTTCATGGGCATAACTAAAAATAAAATCGTATTTTATTTCACAATCTACTTTTTCATATAAGTGTTTTGATGAATATAATCACAGCATGATAAATAAAAATATAATTTTATGTATAATATAGATTCTCTTAACAACAATACAACTTATAATTCAAAAGATAAAGAAAATAACTTGTATATTTTTTAGGACGCCCTCAGCTAAACGCTTTGGTTATCCTACATGGTTAAACTAATGCACAATAAAGTGTTCAGTTTGAATTATCAAAAAATATTTGTAGATGTATATTATTTTCCCTTTGAGATTTTAGATTTTTTTTAAAATTTATTTTCAAAACACTAATGAAGTTATTAGAATTGTATTTTTTATGAATTAATGAAATTAGATTGCCAAATCAATACCAGCCTACTAAATATTGGCTGATTTAATAAATAGTGCTTTAGAATTTCATCAAAGTTTTGTATTTAAATAAAGTATATCATACAATGGTTATATCTTTGAGTAATTATTCTAATCTTAAATTGACAGAAGTTATTTTTGTTGCTTCTTTTCTTATTTTTATGCATTTTTAAATTTTATCAAAAAGATTATACCCTAATAATGGAAGAATTATTCTTTCATAAAGATATACAATCAAATTTTTTAATTTTTAATTATTTCTAGAAAGTGAAAGGGAAAGTTTTACGTTGAGTCAAAATTAAGAAAAAAAACATTAGTAAGTTTTATTTTTATGGTTTTGAGTATATAATACAGTATTCCAAAGTATAATATTTAAGAGGAATTATTGTTAAATTTTTTAGAAATATAATTCATCTAAATAGATAAAAAACTTAATGCATAAGCTAAGTATTCCTAAAATAAAATTATTAAAACTTAATTTCATATGGTTTCATCAATAAATTGCAGCTCTAAATTATGGTAAAATATATTTTTTTCTTTTTCAAAATCAAGAATTCATACTTCTTTTTTTTTGGATGTTTCAAAAAATATTTACTAAAACTTAAAAAAAAATAAAACTGATCTCTATGAAAATATATCAAGTAATTTTAAGTCTTTTTATTCTTCAAATTTCATTAAAAAAGATAATCTGAATACATTTAATAAAAAAGGTATTGATGATTGAGAAAATTCTTAATTTTACTTTTTCTGATTTACATTGAGCTTTGAATTTTTCACCATAATTTTGACAAAGTCTCATTAATTTTTAATAAGAATATCAAGTCTATACCAAGAAGATTTTAATTTTTGGTTCAACATAAGTTCATTCTGAGTTGCTTCTCAGTTTCATCAAACTTCAATTTGAGGACTTTTTTAGAAAGTCCCACACCAAGCAAAATAAATTTCATGGCAAGGATCTGTTTTAAAATAGAACAACACTGAAATGTAACAAAAGTTACATTAGATAGAAATAATAATTAGTACAAGATCGCACTGGTAACAGAGCCAGAAAAGTACTTTGAGAAAGCTTCTCCCCTTTTCCCATAGACTGAAATGTACCAAAAATTACACCAGTGATTTAAATACTTAGTGCAAGTTGCCACACTTATACCAGAGAGAGAAAAAAAACTTAGTGTAGATGCCAACCTACACCAGAGCCAGAAATAAATTCAGAAAATAAAATAAAGTGATTTGAATCTTTTTAAACTTTATGAATTTTACATTATGAGTGTTAAATTTGAATTCCTAAGGATGAGAGCTATCCAATGGTACCATTGAAAGTATATATTTTTATTTGTTATGATATAATAAATTGTAAATTTTTTGTTTATGAAGTTGTTAATCTCAAAGTTCTTCTCTAATCTAGTTTCAAACATTTCCCCATCTTCCACTGAATTCCATATGCGTCATTGAAATTTCCAGCCTACTTATGTAAATATAGTCACATGATCTTCAAAAACCACCTCCAGATCTCATCTGGAGGTGAGAAATAAACTATTTAAACTACCAAAAAAAAGTTGTAAAAAATCCAAAAAAAAAAAGTGAAAATAGCCTGACATCTCAGCTCAAAAAAAATCTATTTTTTTTGGCTTTCTGCGTAACCCTAATCTTTGAATTAAAAATCAACAATTTTTTTTTTGAATATTAGGGGATATCAAAGTTAGAAATATTCCATTTCAAAATACCACGTTTTTCCACCAAATCAACCATGATTATTTTTTAAAATATGCCATATTGTGCCACCAAAACACCTTTTCATTGAGAAGTAATGTCAAGTTTGTGGCTTTCTTTTTGTGTTGTGAAATACCATTTAAATAATTACAAATTTTTAACTTTGAAACCCCCAATAGCTGTATCTTTATGGTTAACTCTTGAAAAAAATCATCACAGTCCTTACCGCAATGATGTTCTGACTTGCTTGATTAGTTTTCATGTGATTATATTTTGGGCTTATATATTTTTAAGAGCTTGACAGACTTGCATGTTTTACATGATTAAAGTTTATTAAGGATTGTAACTGGACATGGTTGCATTTTTATATACACACTAAAATTGATGAATTAATAATTCTTTGTATCATTTACCCTTTTTATGAAATTAAATATTTTATACTAATTTATTTACTTGCATTTTATTTTTGATAAATGGTGATGATATTTTAAAATCATCTAGTATTTTCCAGCGGAATCCAGCAACTGCTTTTTTTTCTTGTGAAGCCCCTTGTATATTTTCATGAGTTGCCAAAACCTTAGGGTTAATCTGGTAGCTTTTTATTGCGGGAAACTTTGGAGAACGAATTCCATAACTCTTCTTTGTTCGAAATACTTTGTTTTTTGATGTATAAATTTAAGACATTTGAAGATTTCGGAATGAATTTTTGGGTCGTTGAGTCTTGTAGCCAGACCTCGTTGGTACAGGTAGGTGACATAAAGAGAAACTTGCGACTCTTTAAGATTGTTGATCAAATTGCTTTTTAAAGTTAAAAATGGAATATCTCCGGTATTCGATGTTTGACTAAAAAAGTATTTGTCCCCAATGGAATCCAATAACGATTCATCTTTTCAAGAAAAAAAACAGAAATCAAATAGGATCAGCAGGTCGAAACAATAGAATATGGTCAATTCGAAAATCAATATTTTTATGAAAAAATAAATTTTTTAGACCCAAGCATTTCAACTTCGACAACGTTGAAGTTAAACTTTAGTGCCAAGAGAATGAGTTGTGTGTTGTCTCAGATAGTCTAAAACTTACTTTTGACTTCAAGTTGGCGCATAGATTCTAGATCGGTTAAATATTCGAAACCCTAAAGTCAGCTAGGAAGTAGTTAATAATTGTAAATCATGTCTTACCCAAAAAATATCTTCTTTCCATAAAGTATTTCATGAATTTTTTCCTAAGTGAGCTAAACTTCGTCTGTAAGTTTGATCGGTAGTAGGTCGTTAAATAATCTCGCCATTTTACGTTGTCCGACTCGCGATGGTTTGGCGAATGAACTTCCGCAGAGGAAGACACCTCTATCTTACTAAAAGGTACGGTCTCTTTCTCTCCTTGAAATCGACGGCAAAATAATTAATATAATGCATTTCTCTCTGGTTAGGTCAATCTAAAGGAGCTACCTATTGGATCTTGGGTAACTAGAATTGCCCAAGTCCGCACCTGTTTTGGATATTCTCCATTTTGAAATATTTTAGAGTTATCAGTTGGATGATATTTTTCTGGATAACCTTCAGTTTGAGATATTGAAGAGACATCTGGTTGGTTAAATCTTTCTGCATAATCTTCATGTTGAGATTTTGATGTGCTAAGCGGTTTGTAATTGAAATTTGATTTTGGCCAAAGTTGCAAGTAGTTAGGTGAGCTTTTTTTTTTAGAAGTCCGATTCACTTTTCTGACAAATTTGATGTCATTACCATGAGGCACTTTATCCATTTCTGTAAAAAGATATGATCCCAGACATGAAGAAAAGGCAAAGAACCATAAAAAGAAAATGGTAAAAAGCATATTGAAAGAAAACAATACGGGGATATAATCACAGTAAATCTCAATCTTTGAGTTATCAAATTCAATCCCAATGAGTAACAATATTAGCGTAAGGAAGTTTATTATTACTTTTACAACAGAAAAAGGAACCTCATAAGTTTTGAATACAGGTTGTAGCTTTGGTGGATAAATTGTAAGCGCTAATATATGTTCCAGTGAGCTGACTGGCCACCACAAGCATGAAACTAAAATATGTCAACCAAACTAAAATAGTGAATATAGTAAGGATACTCGAACCATCCGGTAAATGATCATAGGGGATAAGGAAAAATATTATATATTGTTTGCTCTTCTCAAAAAAGTTTTTGACAGCCCCTTTTACATCCCTTTCAGCTTGCAGGAGGACGTTCTCATGGCCAATTGAATTTAACAACCCATTAAATTCTCTTTCCTTTTCTAACCCTGAAAATGAGGCAGTTTAGTGGGTAAATTATAGTTAAAACAAACTTCATCGGTCCATTCCACTTCACCTTACTTACTTTCTTAAAACAGTTTTACTATTTATGATATACATCATGCACCTTTTCCCCCAAAAAGGAAGCTTAGATGATTCTCACAAGGATTATATTGGCGAGTGGTACGATTCTACACTTAACCACGACATTGTAAAACTATATGAACATCGATGAAGATTATAGGCAATGTTTTGGTCAATCTCCAGAATCCCCTTCCATGTATGTACATACACTCACCCCTTTATTTCATGTTCCCCCATGGTTGAAAACCAGAAAAGAAAAATGACTCCTGGAAGCAAGTGCCAATCTTTAACATCACAAAAAAACACCTAGTACCTATTTGCACGTGCCAGCGTCTATATTTACTTTTAACTCAAAACAAATTCGGTTCTGATGCCGCGCCAAATGCAGTATTCGATAAGCGGGCTTCACGGAAGAATTACACCTATTCTAGAAGTTAGTTAAGTCAAAGATATGGATTAGAAACTGCTATGCGGCCCCACTACTTTTTAATTTATTTTATTTTTTGGTGTAACGTTGACTTAGCCCAGTTTTGCCTCGGCTGAAATAAGTCCGTGAAGTTCACACCATAAGGACCATCGCATTTGAGTGCCTAAGTTCAGGGTGGGATAAATTCATATTTTGTCTTAAGCTGATGGTGAGGTAGGGCAGAAGCACTTTCTAGAAAATGAAAAATTGTTTTGGTGTTGATATATACTCTGCTTTTAATTAGGCTTATAAAGTGCCATCTTTGAGATATCTTCTTAAATAAATATATGATGCTCCACTTGATAATACTTAAACATAAGCTGGAAACCAAAAAATGAAAAGAAATTAAAAGTGAAGAAAAGGAAACAAAAGGAGGGAAAAAAACTCATACAGTGTAGAAAGATTCTTACAGTTGCCTTGCAGTAAGCAGAATCCAACGGAGTTGGATAAACAAGAGAAACCCCTGTCCCTTTAAAGTAAATGTGAGTGCTCAATTAACTAAGCTTAAGTGTCTACTTGATAAGAAAACAACTTGTTGACCAGTTTTTATTGATTCTTTTGAGATGTTTAGAATATGTGTTTAAAGAAAAATAACCAAAATGCAACAAAACTTACTCCAGAAAAAAAGTAATAAAATGATTGACTTTAAAGGTTTTTAAAGAGTTTTATGAAATGAAACAGATCTTATTTTTGAGTTATTGAGGATGAGACCTTTCCAATGGCACCCTACAAGTATATATTTATGAGTTTTTAAGTGAAATGATTGATATTAGGGGGTATCAATGTTCAGGGATCCGCAATTAAATTAATTGCGGATAAAAATCCTTATACCCCAATTATCTTCCGCAATTATTTTTGCTAATAATTGGGTTATTAGACACTTTACGTGTCAATGTTCACCTCTTATCTGACATTTTTTTACTCAATTTTCCATAACCACATCTTGGACAACCTTCTGTCATAACCACATCTTGACCTACTTTCTGCCATAACCACATCTTGGACTACTCTCTGGATATGGCTTCTACCTTGCTGAACACTCACATTCTCGTCCCATCCTGTCCATTCTATCCACTCAGAACCCCTCACCATCTCATCTGCTTGTTTCTGCTCCTTTTCATCTTCATTTATATTTTAACATGCCTCGTCGTCCTAGATCTTCTCAAAGGCAGCCATCACCAAGTTGTTCTTCAAATCCCACTACTCCCACTTTCCCCCGCTCAGCCAAGAAATCAAAGACTGTTCAATTAAAAAAAGATGACCATCTCATTCTTATCAACTGGCTGAAAACCAAATCTAACTATGATTCTTGTTTGGTACTGAGTATGCCACTAAAGTAGGACGGCCCCCCGCATCAAAAGTTAATGGCTATCTTCTAATGGCAAATGAATTACGCAATAAGACCAAGGGAAGGATTGATATTTTGCCTAAACAGATGTCTGAAAGCTTCAAGCATTACCGAGCAAAATACAAGAAGGCAAAGGCTCTTTCATCTTCCACTGGTTTTGGGATTACCGACAATGATATAACTAAGGGCATAAAATCCATAGACGATAAACTTGATTCTTTATGTCCTTACTTTAAAGAGATGGATGCAATTTTTGGAGAGAGAGCTGATGTTAATCCTGTAAACATGTTGGATAGAGAAGATCCTATCTCTGAACATGATGTCGAAGCAAATCTTTTCCCATCCTCTTCCTCCACTCAAGCCTCCCCTCATTTGAATGAGACATATCTAGATAGCTTTTCTGTAGATCCTATAGGTGATTTAACCCAACCAAATCTAACTCAGGTCTGTTTCTTTTTTCTTTTATCTTATCAATTCTATTTTTTATTTACTTATCTTTTTCTTATTTCTTAAAAGGCTGATGAACAAACCCAGGATCCTCAATCAACTGAGTCTGAAGCTAGTGACAATGATGAGGAGGAAAATGCTACGTTAATCAAAAAGAGAAGGGCTTCAAGTAGTCTAAATTTCCTCTCCCAAAGAAGACGAAAAAGTGATACTTCATCATAAACACCTTTTTCTTCGATGGAACAGGTTTTAGAGAAACGTGATGCTGGTAAGTGATATCATACCTCTTATTACTTTACTCTGCTTTTCTTCTACTTTATGTTAATTTTTATTCTCACTCTAGAACAAGTGGAAATTGCTAAAGAG
Organism: Hemileia vastatrix; assembly: GCA_030280995.1. Classification (NCBI taxonomy): domain Eukaryota; kingdom Fungi; phylum Basidiomycota; class Pucciniomycetes; order Pucciniales; family Zaghouaniaceae; genus Hemileia; species Hemileia vastatrix. The sequence continues at coordinate 44,315,437 of JASXTE010000004.1, forward strand.
ACTCTAAGCTTTGAAAAGAAGAAATACGAGCTCTCTTTAAGGAGGGATGACAGAGTACAAGATTTGGAAGAGAGGAAGTACAAGCTCTCCTTACAGAAGGATGATCGGGTCCAAGATTTGGAGGAGAAGAAGTTCGAGTTAACTCTTAGTATTAAAAAATCCAAAAAAGAGGAAAAAACACTCAAGCATCAAAACTTAATGGAACAGATGAAGTATAAGCATGATCTTCAAGAAAGTTCTAAAAAGAAAGATTTCTTGATTGAATGCATTAAAGCAAAAAAATCTGTTGAAGAAATAGAACAATTAATGAAATTTTTTGTTGACTAGTTTCTTTTATTTCTTTCACACTTCATGTGTTCATATTTATTTGTACATAAATTTTACAATTATTTTCTGTATTTCTTGAAATATCGTATTTTAATGTTAAATATTCTTTTTTTAAATAAAATTTTCAAATCTCCTTTGAAAATTTGACAATCCCCCACCCCTGGATTTTTTTGAAGTAAGGGGTGGGTATCACAAAAATTCTTTCATGTCATGAATCTTGAAAGTTTTATATGAAAATTTGGCTTTACTACCCCCTGCATTTTACCGGTATCCCAAAAATTCTTACATGTCAAGAATTTCACAAGTCTTATAAGAAATTTTGGCAAAACCCCCCATGGATTTTATTGAAGTAAGGGACAGGTATCACAAAAATATTTACAAGTCAAAAAAATTCTATATCTGTTTAAAAAAATTGGCAATACTCTCCCCTGCATTTTATTGAAGCAAGGGGTGGGTATCACCAAAATTTTTCTAACTCATCAATTTCACATGTCAGATTTGAAAATTTGGCAATACCCCCCCCTGCATTTTATTGAAGTAAGGGGTGGAAGTCATCTAAATTTAATATAATTACATAAATTATTAAATAAATATCTAATATATATCAATTTCCCTAGTTTAAAGTAATAACAATTCCTCAAGCCAAAATGCAGACCAAGTCGAGAAACAAAAGTTTGGGACTTTCCACAGGTATAGACAAGAGGAACCCCATGAAACAAATAAATGTTATCATGATTACCTGTTATACAACACAAGGTCCTTGGCCCATTACTTTAGTTGAGGAAATTGATATATAAAAAATATTTATTAAAAAGTTATGAAAAAATATAAAATTTTTGATGACAACTCTAATCCCCATACTTTTTTGATCTAGATAAAGTTTTTTTAAATTGATTAACTTTACTTTCTTTCTTTATTTTGATGATTCTTTGAATCAACTTTTGACTTATTTGAAAAGAACAACCGAAATGAGTGAAATCTTGACAGGATTCCAAACCAGGAGGAGCTTTGGTCATTTGATGATTATCCTTAGAAGAATTCCAAATAGTTTCGATGATACCATTTCCCAAACCAAAATCAATGATGCACTGGTGGTCTGGAAAATATAAACCATGTCCTTTGATTTTAGCTGGAGATGGTATTGGGTGGCCAGTTATCGGATTGATATATGAGAATATTCCAAAAGTAAGAAAATTGGCATCATTCCTATCGATATGAATCCTATTGTGGAATCCATAATGAGTGATAATAACATTAGAAAATAAAAGATATTCGTGGCTGATATCTTCCCATTCGGAGTCACACCAATTCGGTATTCAAACTTTGGTTGCAAGTTCATGATTTTCTTCAAATGCTTTATTACAGAGCTTGTTGAGTCAAAAAGCAAGAAAAGAGTCAAAGGAAGGTAGAGTGTCCCATAAGCGAAAATCTTCATCTTTTTGAGCTTTAGTGATATTCTTGACCAACGAATATATGCCTATATAATTGAAATTCCTAGATAATAATCATATAAGAGTTTCAGAATCCTTATCCTCTAAATATGCAATATAAAAATGTGAAATAAGACAAGTGAAATTTGGAAAAAAGGCTCAACTTCAAAGGTCAAAATCTCAGCAACCACTGAACCTAATTCAAACCTGTTTGTGGAAAATGAAAGATATGCTTTAGTAGAATCTTCAGTTAAAGGACATGTGATTTAAATAAACCTAACCCTAATTTGTTACATAAAAAAATGAAATAAAAATTTAAATTGGGAAAAAAAAGGCTCAAATTTAACGGTCAATATCTCAGCAACCACTGAATCAAATTCAAATCTGTTTGCAGGAAATGAAAGGTAGCCTTCAGGAGAATCTTCAGTAAAAAGAACATTAGATTCGAATAAACCTAACCCTAATTGCAAGTCTGATTTTCAAAATTTTACAAAAACTTGAAAAGTGGTAATGAAGATGAGATCAAAAGGAGTTTTATAAGTTCACTGTTATCCAGATAAGAGTCATACATATATTTAAGTATGAAGTTTTCATAAAAGGAATGAGATATCATATAGGCATGAAAAAAAGGAGATGAAACTTACCTTGATTGAAAAGTAGGAAAAATAGAGTGAGAAAGATTGATGTTGGAATTGTGGGGGAATTGAATATGGAGTAAGTGAAATGCATAAAGAATGTGCAATGTATGTGTTTCAATGAAATGGAGCCAAAAAAAAGTGAAATAAGGGAAAGGGGGGATAATGACAATGCCAAGGAGGGATGAAGAGTAGGGTGATGGAGCTAAAAAATAAAGTAAAGAGGGAGAGAAAAAAAGGTTAATTATACCATTGAAATCCAAAATAACCACTTACAAAAAAAATTTAGATAAAAAAAATAAAATAAACAGAAAAAAACAAAAAAAATTATAATTAGTAATCAAAAAATCAAAAAAAAAGAATAAAATGACTTACCTGGAGAGATGAGATGACAAAATGAATGAAACCAAATTGTTTGAGGGATGTTGGAGGAGAATAGGAAAAGTGTCAGCCAGGCTACCAGACTTACCCAGTGAAATAAGCAATTATTTACTGGATGAAGCCGCACCTTATCATCTTTAATTATTATTTAATTATCATTTAGTTACATTAAAATTAGTTATAAATTAACTAGTTACAGAATGTAAAAATTAAATTAATTAATTAAATAAATAAGTAAAATTAAAATTATAATTTTGTCCCTTATATTTTTCTCCAACACCGTGCTCAATTGACAGGTTGGGAAAAATCAAACTTTATATTTAAAGAAAATAAACTATAAAGATAAAATAAGATTTAAATATTCAAATAATATTAAAATATATACAAACAAATCAAATTTCTTATTTGGGATTGACATATACAGTAAATATTAAAAATATTGATGTATTTCTGACATACTCTGTAAATACATCTTTTTGACGCCTTCTTTTTAGAATAACTTTATTATTTGAAATACTCTTTCTGGAATGTTCTTTTTCTCTCTCTTTTCCTACTGTTTTTAGAATTTGTTTTCCGTGCTTTGTCTCTCCTTTGCCTATAAAAGGCCTCTCCTTTTGTTGTCTTTTGATCATTCTATTTTACCAACTCATTTTATTACAACAATAACCAACTAAACACTTATTCTTATATTCTATATTATTAGTATTTACAATAACGTAATTCTAAATTATAATTTATATTAATATTTTAAAACCTACCTCTTTTATTGAGTAAAACATTCAGCTTTGAATTAAGAAATACGTACAAATTTGTTGAGAACCCATTAAAGCCTTTTAAATCCTCGTAGAACTACGTACCTAATCTTCTAGACAAAAAGTATACCTTGACAATTGGGGGCCTTTCCGAAATATCGACGGCGCAACGTTACTTGAGGTGTAATCGAGAGGACCATCGGCGTAGAAGCACCTGTAAAGGACGAGTGGAGGCAAGAAAACGACGAACGTCATACGTCACGTGATAAAAGTTTTTGCTGCGAACGGGAATCGAACCGCACTCCAAAACTTAAGTTCATATACTGACTAAAGATTGTATATATCGTGGTAATTATTGTTATTACTATTTGTGGGTTACTCTTCACTCTTCATTTGCTACGTATTTCCTTTTACTCAGAACTCTGTAAGTGGCATTAATTTGCTCATTTTGCAGGGGGAGGTGTCTGGTAATTGGAATTTAATTTTATTATTATATTTTTTTTTATTTTTCCTGGTTGACCATAATAGAGCAATAACTGTTCTTAGTCCCAGAGGTAATAAAATAATTATATATTAGTATTAATTATTATCATTTTTCAGTTGACAATTGTCCTGATTAATTTGAATTTTAATTGTTCCAGTTGACAAACTGTCCTGACAATAAAATATTTTATTAAATAAAATAATTATTATAATTTTTCAGTTGACATTTGTCCTGATTAATTAATTGTTCCAGTTGACAAATTGTCCTGACAATTATATTTTTTTAATAATAAATAATTAACATTTCATTACTTCAGTTGACTTTGAGTCCTGGTAATCCAATAAATCTTTTTAAGTAATAAAATTCATATTTAAATTACTTCAGTTGACATTAAGTCCTGGTAGTTAATTAATCAGTTAAAATAATTTTTATTAATAAAGATTCATATTTTATTATTTCAGTTGACAATAAATCCTGGTAATAAATTAGTTGATTTAAATCCTGAAAATAAAAATTAATAGAAATTCTAATTTATTTCTACAGTTGATTGTATTATCCTGGTTTTAAATTTGTTTTTATTAATTTTATTTAAGTTGAATTTTATCCTAAAAAGATTTTTTTTTATTTATTTTTATTTTATTTCTGTTAAATAAAAATTAAAAATAAAAGACTAATTAATTTTGTCTCTTTTCCTTCATTTCAGTAGAATCTTAAAATGACTGATCAAAGTGGTTTTACTGCACGTGAAGAAGAACTAGACTTAATTGATTATGATGAGCCTACTTCTGTAAGTTCTCCTTTAACAAGAAGAATTTCTCAAACTAATAAATCCTTGCCCCAAACAGGATGTGGAAATGGAAGAAGTAGAAATCCTAGTGGACAATACTCAGGATCAGAAACCCAGGACAAACACACCAGAAGAGCTTCCAAGAGGCTTCAAGATAAAAAAGATGCCGTTGTCCCAGCAGATAAAGAATCTGTCAACCCACATAAAGGAGTTAAAGACAGACAGCTTAAAACTAAAGGTAAGGGTAGATGCCTTGGAAGAATGGGAGAAAAGAAAAAATACTTCTCTCCAAGAGAAAAGGAAACCTCTTCCTCCCAGGGATCAACAACAATTGGCTCCCCAATCCCAAGAGATGGTAGAAGTGTCCAAGTGGCAGTGGGACTGGCTCAACACTCAGTGGGACTACTTGGCTCAAAACCAGCATCAGTTACCTCAGGTAGGTCCATCAAGGCCCACCCAGACCAACCCCACTCCTCCCCACCCTTATCAAGGAGGCAAAAGAAGAAGGAAGCCCAAAATGGTGATACCCAGCAAACCCTGGTACGTCCCTCTATTGATTCTCAAGTGCCTTTTCTTGTGGCTGACTCTGTTCCTTCAGGTAAATCTGGAAGGCAAGATGAAACCTTGAGACCTATAGAGGCTGGGAATAGTAGACAGTTATCTCATGTATCCAATCCATTACTTTTAATTGCTACCTCAATGATTAATCCTGATATGGCTGTGATTGATGAAACTCTTGACCCTGAGTTCTATGAGAGTCTGGAAAGTTACTCAGTTTCCTTATTGAGAAACACTCCGGATGTAGCAAGAATTAATGATGAGCACTTGAGAGATATTATTGCCAAGCAAAATCATATAATGAACAATATGCAATTGACTCAGAGATATAATAGTTTGTTAACTGATCAGGGTTATCAAGCATTAAAAAGTGAAGCACAGAGAGTCTCTGATGAATCGTCTCATTACAAAGCAACCCATGAAAAGAAAATTGCTTTATGGCAAAATATAAAAAATGATTTGTCTAAACTAAGAGATACTGTATCTGCCTGTTGCCAGGAGGTAGAGATAGATAAGATAAATCTGAAAAGATTGAGTGACCAGTTGTCATCTTTTCAACATAAAAATCAATTATCTTTTGCAACTGTCAATGAAAGTTTATCTAGTCTTCCAAGAATGAAAACAAGACTAACAACCATTGAAGAAACATTGAATTCATTGTTAAATGACCAAAAATATTCTGACAATTCTGTGAAGGAACATATAGTGCAGGATTCTCAACCAGTACCTGTGGCTAGTTCATCTAAAATAAAAATTGATCCAGAAATACCTGTTGATAACACTGAGTTTCCATCAAAAACTGATGATGCACCAGGATCTGCAACAGAAGGATTAAACAATGAGATTTCAGCACAATTAGAGAAATTACAGCTGCTTCTTACTCAGAAACAAGCTAGTACTAAGGAGACTCCTCCAAATCAAAAGAATTGGCCAAAACTTGACCAGTACCCAACATTTGATGGTGATTCCTCCTCTGATTGGCAACAATTTATTTGCAGAATTGATAATTTAAAAAATTCTTACAAACTCCCAGATGAGGAAATTGTGTCCAAATTAATTTCTTTGTTCACTAATGTTGCCCTGATGTGGTATGAATCTGTTCTCCTGGATGGGAATGATTACTCATGGGAGGATTGGAAGAAATTAATTAAAGCACAATTTGGTGGCTCCAAGTTCAGAATGGCTCAACAAAGGCAGTATGAGGAAACTAGATATTGCTCTTCTACTGATAAACCTATTGAGTTTTTAATGAAACTTGTAAAAATCTTAAGGGCAATGGACCCAAATATGGAGTTTGATTTATGGAAGGACAGGATCCTCTATAAATTACCAATGTCTCTGAGAGACTTGATTGTGGCTAGGACTGAGTTCTCCAAAGAACCCTCTTCTTTCATTAATACTTGCAATGAGATACTTCTAAACAATAAGTATGATGCAAGAAGATTCATTCCTAGGACCCCTTTGGAGAAACCCTCCACTTACCAACAAAAACCTCTGGAAAAGGTTGGTAAACCTTCTGCCCCTGTTGCACCAAAGAAGTATGCAACAAACACTTGCTTCAAGTGCAACAAGCCTTGGCAGAAAGGCCATTTTTGTGACAAAAAGATAAATCTTGTGGAACAAACAGAGGCGCATGCTGATGACACAGTGGCACTGGATGATACATCAAGTGATTGTGCCAGCAATATTTCATATGAATCTCAACAAGAAATCTTGATGCTGGAAGAAGATATTCATTATTTAAATACTATTGACGTTGATAATAATGATTTATCTACAGTTGAGGATGCTGAGATCATAAAGAACATTGAGGATAACTCAATTGTTATTTCCCCTCTTAAGGCACCAGTCTTGATTAATGGAACCAGCATTGAAGTTGTTCTGGATTCTGGAGCTGGAGGAAGTGTAGTATCTGAGAGAGCACTTGCCTCAGTAGATCAAGACTATAAATCTAAACTGTTGCCTATCATTTCTGAAAATTGGAGAGGGTATGGCTCTGTTTTGTCCCCCATTGGTAAATACAAAGCCACAGTGTTTTTTAAATATAACCATGGTTTTGTAAGAGCTATTTGTGATTTTGTTGTCATGAAAAATGATAACTTGAGCAATTGGTTTATTGTAGGGAATGATATTTTAACCAAGTATGGCATAAAATTGGATCCTTCAAACCAATGTTTCACAATGGGGTTGAATGGGAAGAGAAAATTTAAAATTTCCTCCCCTAAAAAATTATTAAAACCAGAATTGAACACATGTAATTCTGTGGTTCAATATAAAGGAAGATCTACAAAGGAAATGCATGCCCTTATGTCTGAAATTGACAATGCCTCTTTTTGAGAACAACTTTCTGGTGAGGATAAAGATTCCATCATTAACTTGATAAAATCTTTTCCTATGGCCTTTGCTCATGGGTCACATAAACTGGGATTAGTTAAAGAGGAAATGAAACTTTCATTGTCTTGCCCATTAACTGATATACCACCTAGTTTAAAGAAGAAGCCTTATCCTTCTTCTCCCACAAAGAGAAAAGATATTGAAGATAATATCTCTACCCTTTTAAAAATGAATATTATTGAAAAGGTAGTTGAAACACCTAAATATTGTGTTATCTCACCTGTCCTAATTTCTTATGAGAAAGATAAAGCCAGGTTATGTGGTGATTATAGAGCACTAAATACTTATACTGTTGATGATATCTATCCTTTACCTAGAATCAGCTCTATACATGCTACTTTACAGGGTGCTAAATATATCAGCTGTTTGGATGGTAATAAGGGATATCACCAGGTACCTGTTGAGAAAAATTCTCAGAACTTTCTGATGATTGCCACTCATATGGGTATTTATAAGTATATTAGGATGCCTTTTGGCCCTAAAAATGCCCCTTCAGTTTTCCAAAAAGTAATGGATAACACATTCCATCAAGAGATAATTGAAGGTTGGCTGATGGTTTATATTGATGATATCATTATTTTCTCAAAAACATTTGAGGACCATCTTAAACACCTGTGTAAAGTATTCCAGAAAATGGACGAAATAAATATGACACTTGCTTTGAAGAAATGTAAATTTGGTTTCCATTCTTTAAAAGTTCTTGGCCATGTTGTTTCAGGCTTACAGATATGTGTTGACCAGAACAAAGTGGCAGCCATACAACAGGTGAAAGCTCCTACAACAGTAAGAGAGCTCCAAAGTTTTTTGGGAATGTGTGGATACTATAGACAGTATATTAAAAATTACCAAGTCATAGCTTTACCCCTTACCCAATTAACTATAAAGGATGTTGCTTTTGTCTGGAATAGTGAAAGACAAAGAGCCTTTGACACTATGAAACACTGTTTGATGTCAGCACCAATTCTTGCTTTACCTGACTTTGATCAACCATTTGTTTTGTACACTGATGCCAGTTTCATTGGTCTTGGTGCTGCCCTCCATCAAAAACAAGTGATAAATGATAAAGTTTCAGAAGTAGTAATTTGTTATAATTCAAGAACCTTGAGAAATAGTGAATTGAAATTTGGTGCTACTCAATTAGAGTGTTTAGCTGTAGTATGGGCTCTAGAAAAGCTTCATTACTACCTAGATGACCAGAAATTTGAACTTGTCACTGACAGCAGTGCAGTTAAATCCCTTTTAAACTTGAAAACACCTAATAGACATATGTTTAGATGGCAGCTGGCTGTTCAAGAGTACAGAGGGAGAATGACAATTATTCAAAGAGCTGGTATTGGTCACTCAAATGTGGATATGTTATCAAGGTTACCCTTACCAAATGATGACTCAAATCCTGCATATGATCCTGAGGATGAAATTATCCATATCCATGGGATATATGTGGTTGATATGGAGGAAGAGCTATTACAGCTTATTCTGGAATCATATGATAAGGACACTGACTTGAAAAAGTTATGCACCATATTAAATGATCCAAAGAATGCTTCAATACAAGCATTAATTAAAACCCTTCCACCAAAGTACCAAAAAGGGTTGGAAAAAGGAAAATTTTCAATTGATGAAGGATATCTATATTATAGAAGAAAGTTGAGTAATGTTATTGTTATTCCTCCTTCTATGAAAGAAATCATCTTGAAAATTTGTCATGATGACATATTAGCTGGACATTTTGATCTTGACAAAACAATGATCAGAATTAAGAACACTGCTTGGTGGGCTAATATGTCTGAAGACACAAAATTATATGTTGAATCCCGTGATTCATGCCAAAAATCAAAAAGATTAACTGGTAAAAGAGCAGGATTAATGCAACATATTGAACCTCCTGATGCCCCATGGCAAATAATAAACATGGATTTTGTAACAGGATTACCTATTGCTGGTAAAGACAGTTATAACTCTTGTTGGGTTATTGTGGACAGATTCACAAAAATGTGTAAATTTATCCCTACCCACAAGGATGTTTCCACTAAAGAATTAGCTTTCTTATGGTGGTCTCATATGTTTAATACTGCTGGTTTTCCTAAAGCCATAATCTCTGACAGAGACCCTAAATTTACTTCTGAATTTTGGATGTCTCTGATGGATGTTTGTGGTTGTGATCTGAAACTTTCTACTGCCCATCACCCTCAGACTGATGGTTTAGCTGAAAGAATGATTCAGACTTTAGAGGACATGATAAGAAGATATTGTGCCTTTGGCCTTGAGTATAAAGATAATGACAGATTCACTCATGATTGGGTTACCTTACTTCCTGGGTTAGAATTTGCTTATAATAGCACTGTTCATTCTGTTACTCAAAGAAAGCCTTTTGAGCTCTGGCTTGGATATGTTCCTAATACTCCTGCCCAAGTTCTCAATAACAAAATACCTAAATTGGATATACATCCTGGTGTAAAATCTTTTCTTCAAATGCAACAACTATGCAGAAATCATGCTCAAAAATGTATTGAAAAATCATTTGAATATGAGAAGAAAAGATGGGACAAATCCCATAAAGAATACACTTTTAAAAAGGGTGATGAAGTGTTGATTTCTACAGTCCACTTCAACTTACAAGGTAATAACAAATTAAAAGATCCATTTGTTGGTCCTTTTGTTGTCAGAAGAATGATTGGAGATAATGCAGTTGAAGTTATTCTGTATTCCCCATATGACAGAAAACATCCTGTTTTTCCAATATCTCTTTTGAAACCTTACACATCCAATAGTGATTTATTTCCAAAAAGGAGGGGTAGACCAAAGAAAACCCCAAATGAAATCACTGAGACAGCAGAAATTGAAAAAATTTTAAATGACAGAATAGTCACTGCTGAGAAAGGTACAGAATACTTATTGAGATTCAAGAATAAATCATCTGAATATGATTCTTGGATACCTGGGAAGGAGATATCTAATCTTCCTACTCTACTAAAAAAGTATAAAAAGAAAAAATCATAGCATTTTTTTTATTGTTTTTTTTAGAGTGAGGGAGTGTCAGCCAGGCTACCAGACTTACCCAGTGAAATAAGCAATTATTTACTGGATGAAGCCGCACCTTATCATCTTTAATTATTATTTAATTATCATTTAGTTACATTAAAATTAGTTATAAATTAACTAGTTACAGAATGTAAAAATTAAATTAATTAATTAAATAAATAAGTAAAATTAAAATTATAATTTTGTCCCTTATATTTTTCTCCAACACCGTGCTCAATTGACAGGTTGGGAAAAATCAAACTTTATATTTAAAGAAAATAAACTATAAAGATAAAAAAAGATTTAAATATTCAAATAATATTAAAATATATACAAACAAATCAAATTTCTTATTTGGGATTGACATTTACAGTAAATATTAAAAATATTGATGTATTTCTGACATACTCTGTAAATACATCTTTTTGACGCCTTCTTTTTAGAATAACTTTATTATTTGAAATACTCTTTCTGGAATGTTCTTTTTCTCTCTCTTTTCCTACTGTTTTTAGAATTTGTTTTCCGTGCTTTGTCTCTCCTTTGCCTATAAAAGGCCTCTCCTTTTGTTGTCTTTTGATCATTCTATTTTACCAACTCATTTTATTACAACAATAACCAACTAAACACTTATTCTTATATTCTATATTATTAGTATTTACAATAACGTAATTCTAAATTATAATTTATATTAATATTTTAAAACCTACCTCTTTTATTGAGTAAAACATTCAGCTTTGAATTAAGAAATACGTACAAATTTGTTGAGAACCCATTAAAGCCTTTTAAATCCTCGTAGAACTACGTACCTAATCTTCTAGACAAAAAGTATACCTTGACAAAAAGGATATGAGGGATGAATGAAAAAAAAAATCACTGACAAAATATGCAATTTCAGAAAATATGCGATTTCATGTTGAGCTGGTGAAAGAAAACCAATGAGCCATCCAAAAAAAAGATATTCACTGTAAATTCAAAAAAAAAATGAATATGCAACAAACCAAAATACAAAACCAAGTGATTAAAGTACACAAAGAGGACATTTGGAAAGTATGAAAACATAAAAATTAAAAATTAAAAGGGTGAAGAGAAATGTTGGAGAGTAATTGGCATTATAATGGGGCGTATGCCGGTTGATTGAATGATTTGTGAATCAAGGGAGGGGAGTGCCAGTGGTGGTTCAGGATCCTCTTCTTCATAAAGATCATTCCACTCATCCTTTAAATCAGCTAGAATATTGTGGAGTATTACGCAAGTCAAGATCCAATGATTTGCAGTTTTGATCTCCAATTTTTTTTGAAATTGGATTCTGAGCTCCCAAAGACTAGAAAATCGTCCCTTTAAAATACCTATAGCATGTTCAATTCGTACTCTTGATTGTGCAAGGTGATAATTAAATTTAGTTTTGGGGTCATTTTCTGAATTTGCACCACGGAAAGCAGGTATAATGTACTTTCTACTTGCATATGCTGAGTCTGCAAGGAGGTACTGAGATTTGTCAAATTATGAGTCAGGGGATTGAGAAATCCTCATTCTTTGGAAGACAGAAGAGTCATGACATGATCCAGGGCAGCCACTGTGAAAAGCAATAAATTTTTTATTGACATCGCATACAAGTTGAACGGCAATAGAGTATCTAGAAAGAAGATAAAAAGTTAGATTGTGAAAGATGAGAACTTGGAGGAGATTTTGAAGAAACCTTTTTTTGCAATCAAAATAATGGTTGCCATCACGAGCAGGCTTTTGACTCAAAGGGATGGTTTTGCCATCAACAAAACCTATACAGCCAGGGAAACCTTCAGCTTGCATTACTTGAGAGGATTCAAGTCGCTGTTCTGGAGTTGGCCAAGCAAGAGTTTGAGACTTGAGGGAAAGGATAGCAATCATACAGCGCTTGGTGTATAATATCACGGTACCATATCCTATGTTAAAGAGATTATCCAAACGTCTTACGGCAGCACCATCTCCATTTGAGCCAAAGCAACATAGAGCAACAGCAAGTTGGATGGCAGGATTACGCTGTTTGTTATGAGAATTGTTATGGAAGATAGGATGATCGGAGATGAGTTGATAAAGTTTGAAGAAAGAATCGGGAGAAGTTCTAAAAAGTTGTGTGAAGTTTAAATGAGGAATGTTGAGAATGGAGGCCAGATCATATTGGGGATCATGATAAATATTTGCCCCCCTGTTGATGATGTAACGCTTTTTGGAAAGAAAACATATATAAGCTAAAGCATCTTCCAAATCAGAGTCAGATTTATAGTAAAGAACTAAAAGAAAAGTAATAGCATTCATTGTTGAGTGAAGTAGCTTCCTAGTAGAGAGGTGTTTCATTGTTGCCGGTGGAAGGGTTAAGTGATGAGGGAAGTGGGAATTCACCGCCAAATGTGCAGTTGGGGTGTGTAGATAGAAAAAAAACTTAAGTGTTTGCCACCAAAATTAAGTAGCATACACTACGCAATATAGGGGGTGGACTTGCTAGCAAGTCCTCAACCTGAACTCAGATGGAACTCAGATGGAACTCAGACTGAACTCATACTGAACCCATACTGAACTCTACTTGAACACCCACCTAAAACTGTTCTTCTGAGTGGTGTTCATCCCTGATTGTATGGTTCCTTTATCAATAGCTCAATGTGTGTTCAATCTATGGTGAGTTTGGGTCCAAGGTTGCGGACTTGCTAGCAAGTCCGCCCCCCATATTGTGTGGCGATAGAGTGAGGAAAGACTTAAGGATGGCATCAGCAATTATGAGTCATGTGACTTTCTTGCAAATCCATCATGGATGAGATGAGTTTGGGATCAGGAATTAGGAATGGAAATTGGGGTATAAGAGGCGGGATAATGCATTATTGTGGTTTTCTTATCCACTAGCCCTGGGGCTAGTGGATAAGAATCTTCCGCAATTAATAATGTCTGATCCCGGGAAAAAAAATTCCTGATCCCTAATTGCGGATCCCTGAACATTGATCCCCCCTATTATAAATAAAATGTTAAAATTTATAAAGTTTGTTACAATACTCTAATTATAAGATTTTTTATGTGAATTATTATTTAAAATAGATATGTAAAAAAATAATGGATAGCAACAAAAGTCCCAATAAAATTTTAATAAAATAAAATTAATCTAATATAAGGGATGGGGACAATAGCAACAGTCCAAACTTGAAGGTGCAACAATGGTGGCTTGACCAATATAATAAAGACAGTGTAGGAAAAAATCACCCTGAATTTACTAATAATACTACACAGGTTGGAAGCAAAGGATCAGAAGCTGGTGGTTAATATGAAGGGAAAAACATGATGTTAATTCATTACAAACATAAATCTAGAATGAGTGTAATGCAGTAATGATAATGTAAGTAAAATATAGAAATGTAACATTACCTGATGATGAAGGAAACAAAGTTTGTGAAGGAGATGAGTGGAACTATCCTTATATACTAAATGCCCAACATCAGGAATAGGTCAAAATCAAACTAGGTTTAGAACATATAAATATATAACTTAAGATGTGTATGGTTATCCACTAATAATGAGTATTGTAGAGAAGAAATGAAAGAATGCCATGAGGTGAAACATGAGATTGAAAAATACACACACATATGTATATTAATTTGTATCTATATAGTTTAGAAAGGAAAAAAATTTAAGTGATCCAAAGAGACAACTAGTGATAGGACTAAAATTTCAGCAGTAATTACTATGTTAAATACTTGTTATATGCATTATTGGTTGTTCAATTTAGTGTCTCCTTGTCTATTCCCTTCTAAAAAGTCATGTTTCTATGTGAAACTATGCATAATCCTGTCACATTACCCAATTTCCCCTTCCAGACACATTCCAAAGGTTGTCTAGATGTCCACAGATGTCCATGGAGCTTGTGTTCTTCATTTAACTCAAATCTTGTGACTGTTTTGTCTGGTGTAACTTGGCAACCTTAATCAAGTATTTATTCTGTTTTTCTGTGCAAAAAGTGTTCTGCTTTTGGTCTCTGGTGTGTATTTTCACTGCATTTCAGGTTATTTTTTGTTTGTAGTCTTCTGGACTACTGTCTTGACTTGTTAAGTAGTCAAGAAGGTTATTGTAAGGGGTATTGTAACAGTCGCTAATTTTCTGTAGCAAATTAATCTCACCTGGTGTTTCTTAAAGGGACAGGGGTTTATCTCTCAAGTTTTACTCCAAATCACTTGGTCAAGGCTTATAGCTAGTACTTTAGGATTTTCTACAATGATTTTATTGATTTTTTTTATTTTTTAGATCTATTTTGGTATTCAAGATTTATAAAATTTTAAAAAAGTTTATTTACTTTTTTAATTCATTTAATTTTAATTATTATTATTATTATTATTATTATTATTTTATTTCTTAATTTTAATTATTTTAATTATTTTTGTGTATTTTATGGTTTTTTGAAATTATTGTTCATATATATATTTTTTTGTTTGAAATTTATGAATTTTTAATTTTTTCAAATTTTTTTTAAATTGTTTGGGATGCCTAGATGCAGTCTTGAAGACTAAGAGCTTTATTTGCAGAGATAAAAGCATAAGCTTGAGAGTTCAAAGAAGGTCTTTTGTTGATGGCTCTGGTCATAGACCTTTTATATTTTCTGGATGGTGCTAAGGACAAAGAAGAAGAAGAAGGACCAAGCTCTGGAGATCTAGTGGGAGAACCGGAAATATATTTTTGAGATGTAGAATCTGTAAGGAAAGGATAGCTATTTTCCCTTTCACATATTTTCTTTTTGGAGTTGCAAGAAACACAAGACCTGTTGTAGAGTTTGGCTTCTGGGGCTGGAAGAGTGAAGGTGCATTGTCTGCACAGATGAATGCACTTCTTGTAAGCATAGTCTCTGGGAGCTGTGAATCAAGGGATATTTTCTGGATCAAATTCAGTATTACCAGGAGTAGCTATTATCTGTTGTAAAATGAAGATGAAGAAATGAAAAGATTGTCAGTGATGAGTAGATGATGAAGTGGATGTTAAACTTATACAGGTAGATATGTGGGTGCATTTTGTATGGTAATAAAAGCATATTTAATTATGCATTCAAGGAAGTTCATTAAAGATAGAAGATTTGAATTCCCCCAAGACTATAAACTGAGGAAATATTTTTGTGGGGGAACCCCCTAGGACTATAAACTGTGTGTGTGGCAAAATAATGGGCAGAAGTATCCAAGGGGGAGCTTCTGAATTTTGTAAAGGTAAGTTTAGGAATGGTTGATGGGATGGAAGCTCTATGCCAAACTAACCCAGTATTTTAGTTTTTTCTTTAATTTTGTTTCTGAGTTCTTTAATTTAGGTAGAGCCCCCATGACTTTAAACTGAGAGATGGTGTATTGGTTCAGTCAGAAGGCAATAAAAGTAATTACAAAAAAAGAATAAGGGCCAATGATAATCAAGAATTATATGATTCAAGGGAGGCAGAAAAACTACCAGCATTCTTTTTATATTTCTGGATCAGAAGTTCTCTTTTATCAAGGCATTATTGGTCTCTGGAAGGAGTCTCTTGAAAGTAGAATAAGAGAAGCTGCTTTTGGGAGTTGGAATATAGTTCCTAGTTTGATTTAAAAGAAGTTAATTTTAATTGAGGATTGGGCCTAATAATTCCTACATTATCTTCATCATTATGGTTATTTTGATCTTTGATGACATCATCTGGTATGAAAGAGCTGGAAAGTAGACAGTTACTAGTAATGGGATAGAGAAAAAGGTACTCACTCTCAAGGGGAGTTGAGGCAGTTTATAAATTGACAGGGGGGATAGTTTTTTCTCTTCTGGAGGATTGAAATATTTTTATTATTCTGTGTGTATGGATAAGAGGTATAGGTCTTTTGCTGCAGAGAATTAAGCAGCTGGTTGAGTAGAGAGTCCTGGTTGGAAAGATGATGAAGTTAGTGGTGTTGGTCTGTGGAAGACCTTCTTTCTTCAGTGACTGAAATCAAAATCTGATCTGTAAGAGTGAACATGTTCCCTGATGGAGCAACTAAGGTTGTTTTCAATACAGTATTTTCAGGGATTCATTGAAGTGAAGATGGATTGGTAAGATAGTAGATGAAGTAGTAGATGGACAAGAATAAGGATATTGTTAATTGGAGTGAGGATGTGGCATCCCAATGTGAATAGTGCATTTTTGAAGTTTATTTGTTGCTGTTTTTGTAATTGGGTTGAAATTTGGGAGTGTCAGGTATACTGAAATAAAGGAATTTTGTTGTTTTTCTGGATTCCTGTGTTGAATATTGGCTCTACAGGTATGAGCTATTGTCAGTGAATAGCTCTGGTGTCTCTCTATACTTCATGTCTTGATGATATTTTTATATTCTGGGTTTTAATGGCTCATTTGAGTATATTTCAATTTATACTATAACTGTTTAATTTTGTCTTTCACATTTGTTGGGCTAACCTTAAGCTCTAGGGTTATATGCTAAGTACCATTTGATAGGGTTAATTTTTCTCTATTTTTTATTTTTCAGAATATTTTTAGGTTTAAGGTGTTTTCTGTTGTTTTCATCCTTTTTGAAGGTTTTCTGGGTTTACTTTGGTTCAGGGAGGTCACCTGCCTACCTTAACTTTAGAAACCTGGGGAGAACTTCTAGAGGGTTTTTATGCAATTCTTGTGGTAGAATATTCAATTTTGGTGGTGTTGTTTAGAGTTTAATATATGTCTGTGTGTACATACTTCATAAGAAAGTTTGGGGCAACTCTATTTATCATTCACTGTTTCTCACTAAGTTTTCACTGTTTATTGCCACAATTGGCTGTGTTTGTTGCAAGGTTAGTTCTTCATTAAACTCAACTTTGGAAACTGGTTTCTCTGGTGTAGCTTTTCAACATGCATCAAGTATTATTTTTGTTTTCTGTGAAACATGTTCACTTTGTCTCTGGTTTCTGGTGTGTATTTTCTCTTCATTTCAGGTTTTGGTTCTTTGGTTCTCAGTGGTCTGCTATTGGCTACTATATTGAATTTTTAAGCATTCAATAAGTTGTTGGAAGGGGTATTGTAAAAGTCTCCAATTTTCTGGAGCAAATTAATCTTACCTGTTATTTATCAAAGGGACAGAGGTTTTTCTCTAACTCCCTTGGTTAAGGCCTACAGCTAGTACAATATGACTTTCTACTGCACCCAGTGCCAAAATAGCTACATACTGTTGGCTCAACATCATTGAAGGGGGACCTTGAAGAGGGGGTAATCCTAGATGAAGATTTGATGGTAGGGGCAGAAAAAGGATGAGGGAGTACAGGAGATGGTGAAGGCACTCTTTTATAAGAAGGTATTAGTAAGGAAAGGATTGGAGGAGTATCTCCAGGAAGCAAAAGCACTGCATTTGAATAGGAGGATAGTGATGCCAAATGATGAAGTGGTCAAGAGGCAGGTGGTTAAATTAAGGCATGACTCCCCAATTGCAGGAAACCCAGGCTCAGGGTGAGATAAAAGACAACTGGAAGTCAAGTCTTTTTCAAGAAATTATAGAGTAATCTATAAAGTAACCTTCAAGGAACCCTATTTTTAGTATTTGAGCTTTGTACAGATAAAGGTTGCAAAAGTGATTTTGAATAATTTAGAAATCTGATTAACAAATGATTCTTTCAACAAAGATTTCAAATGGCAAGCACAATGAAAAACTCAAATACCTCATTTAAACCAAAAACCTTGGAAAATTTTAAATAGTATTTTTGCCTAATTCCAATGGTTTACCTAATTGCTTTTTTGAATGGCTTATCTTATTTGGAAGACAAAGTTATATTTAATAATCCTCCTTACTCATATCATTTTCCATCATAAGCTACTCTGCTTTTAATCTTTGAATATTGATAGATACTTATTGGAAGAATAAATTTGAATTAACATATTGAAATGGTAAACAATCATTAATGGATATAGCTTTATGAGTAGAAATACTCTTAATTTTCTTGAAGAAGAAGAACGGATTTGATTAAAAGCTGGGTTGATTTTTGAAACCCTATGCAGCCAAAAATCAGTGCTGCAATTTGTGAGGAATATGAAATTTACCAAATAATTATAGCAATATATTTTACAATCTCAATAAACCCTTACAACATCAAGATTTGGTCTAGGTTCTAAAATTTTTATATTATTGAAGCTAGTAGAAATGTGCATAGGGAAATGTGTTTTCAATAATCCATGAAAATTTTTAATATTTTGGACAAATTGATTTAATATTCCAAAAAAAAAATATGTCTATAAGTTGCACATCCATTAGAATTAAAAAAGGTTCTGCTAATTTTAAATTTCAAAGGAAAGAAACCCCCCCATATTTATAAAACCAACCAAATTTACATTACTGAAGAACAAAGTCAGGTAAATTTTTTGATAGTATTTTTCACATACATGAATTTTTTTTAATGAATGACATAATTGAAATGAAATTTTCTGTATATATAACAATATTCATCTAAAATAAGTTATCTCACATACTAGAAGGTGTCTCTCCCCAACTGAACTTCTATACTTCAGGAAATAATATGGACCATCTAGCAGGTGCCAATTTTTTTTCTCATAATAAAAAACTAAGTGTAAATAATATATAAAAAGCAAATAATATTTAAAAATTTGAATACATTTTCATATCTGAAATTTATATTTAAATGTATTTTTTCAGGATGAAAAAAAAAAATTCATCCACAATTAACATCAAAAAATTTTCTTCCAGAGGTGAAATTTAAGGTTATACTTCATTCAGCCTGAATAATTACAAACCCTTATTCAAAAATATTTTCAATAAATTTTTTTTTTCCTTTTAGCACCATAGTATTAAGATTTTACATTATCTAATGAAATCCATTCATCGCATTTAAATTAGAAAGATTTTTATCCATGAAGTACCAGAAGTTGAAGACATAAACTTGATATAATTGAATAAAATAATTTAAACACTAATAAATTTAAATGAAATTATCAATTTTTTTAAATTCTCAAATTTATTTTTTACATTATTTTGACATCCAAAAAATATTTTTTTATAAAATATATCATGTTAACCTATTACAAAGTCACCATGAATAATAAAAAACATGTTTAGTTTATGAAAGTGTGATTTTAAAAAAATGTACTTTAAATTTTTAAAAAGCATTTCTTTTAAATAAAAATGAAATAAAAAAAAATAACAGAAAAAATAAAGAAATTTTTTTTCCAGCTCCATAAATACTTCCATTTTGACCCTTTTTTATCTTGTGTAGGTTTTTATTAGCCCTTTTTTTACCCCCTGGGGCCCCCACCAGGCCCAAATTGGGGCTAAGAAAGGGCTGACAATTTGTCAAATTAGTCTTATTAAAAATGTCTAAGTTTTATCAAAAGAAACTTACATCCTTCCTACAGTTTTGAATATCTTGATTTGTTCATGAAATAAACTTTTTTGTCATACTTAGCACTCATTTTTGCTTTTTACCTTCCCATGATACCCCATACTCATATATTTTTTTCATTTTAAATTTAGGAAGCACATACTTGCTCATTATTCAATAATAATTATATAAAGAACTTCTTCTGAAGAAAAAGTTACTATAACTTATAGTTTTCATAAATTTTTTATCATTCTTTAAAATTTCATGTCTTAAAAAAATGGATGCTGTGTGCCTTCTTTTGAAGTAAATTTTTTTAAAAAAAATATTATTAATGGTCAGACACTTTTTATAAATTTTATAATTTAGTTAAATTTTTTGGAATTTTTTTGAATTGTTTTCTAAAAAAATAAGATTTTTGATGTCTTTTTTAATTGATTTTGTGATCTTGTGAATTTTTTTGAATTTTATCAATTTTTTGGGGAAGTTTTTGGACCTAATATTTTTTTTGGCATTGTTTTGATTTTTTTTGATTTTTTTAATGCTTGAATAGGAATCAAGTCATGTGCCAAAAAGACGCAGTGTATTTTCAAGCACAAGACTTGATTCCAATTCCTCTAGTAAAAGTTGCTAGATGGACCACAAATTTTCACAGAATTATGTTTCTTGTGGTTCACCTAACAACTTGCACTGAGGAATAGGGTTCCAGCCTTGTGCTTGAAGTGATGCAGCGTCTTTTTGGAACATTGTGGTTTTCTTACATTGGAAGAGGCCTTTTGTTGGTCTGTTTGGCATGGTGGTGTATGTCTTAACTGACATTGGTGGAGTAATTATGAGTTATTTTAGTTTTATTCACTGAAATTTGTGACTATGAGTATGTGGGTACTACCATTGGATAGCCCTGTTTTTCTCTATATTTGATGTCTTTATCATATTTTTCATATTTCAAGTTTTAAGGGGTCATTTCCTCATTTTTCATTTCTAAAAGATAGCTGTTTATTTTTTTTTTTGTGTTTTACCAGCTAACCTTAAGTCTTAGGTTTAAGTGCTTAGTACAATTAATTAGAGCTGACTTGGCTCTATATTTTCTCTCAAAATGTTGTCATAGCTTAATTTTGTGTTCTAAGGGTTGTAGTAGTTGTGGTGGATTATTCTAAGTATTTTGGTCTTAATTAGATATTTTTGGTGGGTTTCTGGCTTCAGGGAGGTCTGCCTGCCTTGTTTATAGAAGGCTGGGGAGCTTTTCTAGAGGGTTTTCATTCAATTTGGCTGTCAAAGGCGCCAAATTTGTTGCTGTGCATGGATTTTTAGATAGGTGGTCTGTGTACACACCGAAAAAGACAGTTTGTGGCAACCTTAATTATCATACAACCATCTGGTAATTATATCATTCTTTCTCACTGAGTTTTCACTGATTTTTGGCCACAATCGGCTATGTTTTTTGCAAGGTTAGCTCTTAATTTAACTCAACTTTGGCAATTGGTTTCTCTGGTGTAGCTTTTCAACCTGCGTCAAGTATTATGGCTGTCTTCTGTTCAGAAAGTGCACAGTGTTTTAGTTTTCTGGTGTGGATCTTTCTGAATTTCACGCTCTCTTTGGTCTGTAATCTATCTAGGCTACTATCTTGAATTGTCAAGCATTCAAGAAGTTTGTTGGAAGGGGTATTGTAACAGTCTCTGATTTACTTTAGCAAATAAATCTCAACTGGTATTTCTCAAAGGGACAGGGGTTTTTCTCTCCAGTTTTACTCCCACTCCCTTGGTCAAGGCCTATAGCTAGTACAATAGGATTGTCTTTATTTCTGGCCTTCAAAGTGGGGTGAGGATTTTATAGCTTTTTGGACTTTCTGTTACTTTTAAACTATCTTCTTTGGTTGGAGATTGGCTTTCTAGAATCTATTGGACAATGGCTTCTGGACCCTTTTTCTCTAGTGGTGGTGGTGGCACTGTTGGTGCCGCTGAGGGTGGTAATCCTCCTGTTTCTGTTAGGGCTTCTGTCAGGATCAAGTCCTGGAAGGGGCCTATGTTTATGGGGGAGGATGTGAAGCTGTTCCTGGAGCTCTTTGAGGCTTCTGCAAATATGGATGGTGCTTCTCACTTGGACATGGTGAAGCAAGTCATCTTCTACATTGGTGAAAGGGCTCTGGTGAAGGAGGTTGCTGCTATGAAGGGTTATAGGAGGAAAGATTGGAAAAAGTTGTGTCTTCAGATAACAGAAAGGTGGGGATCCAGATATTCAATAGTGGATCTAAAAATTATTGCAAGTGAATGGAAATATTGTGGAGGTTTGTATAACCTCCACACTTATAGGAAGTTTCTGGCTCAGTTGGAGCCAGTGGTGGATTATTTGGTGGATATGCAGGAGTTGGAGAGCACTGACTCTGAAAGGGATATTTTCTGGTCTGCTCTGGCCAGGAATTTCAGAATTGATGTGCTGAAGGAGTTGGCAAGGAAGGAAAAGATGAAGATTCTTCCTAATGGTAATCAGAAATTTCCTTCTTTTTTTGTGGTGAAGGAGTTTGTGGAGGATCATCTGAAACTTTTGGCAGTGGATTCTTTCCTTGAAGCTAGCACAAAGTATGCTAGCAAGATCAGTGAAGCTTTTTCTGAAGATGTGGAGAAATCTATGAAGAAGGAAAGTGTGAACAAGGGAGAGGCTCCTGAGAAGCCTAAAGCGGTTGATCCAGTAGTGGAGAAGTTGGCTGATCTGACAAAACAGCTAAATATTTTTGTTCAGGAGGCTCAGAAAGCCAATAAGGCTTCTTCTTAGCCTAAGGAATTTAAAAGAAGGGCTGGTAGGAGTGATTGTTGGGTCTGCTCTTATTACAGCAGGAAGGGCCACAAGTCCAATGATTCTTTGGAACTGAATTGGGATGTGTCTGAGGGGAAGTTGTAACTCAATAAGAAATTTTTCAAGTTCCCATATGGTTCTTTTGTGAAGCCTAATGTTGGTCAGGCTCCAGAGGACTTGGTGAGGATGACACATAATTTCAATTCAAGGAGGCCAAGATTTGAAGAGTTGCCTAATGAGGCTTCTTCTTCTGGTAAAGGTGGAGATGATGGCAAGGGTAAGGGAAAGGAGGCCAATAGAGTCTCATTTACATCTTCCATAGGTGGTTTGGAGTTTTATTCTTGTGGTGGAAAGTCAAGTGGGGAATGCTTAGCTGGTGTTTATGATGTTGAAACAGGGAAGGTGGGAAGGCCTAAGAGAAGTTATCAGGCCCAAACAAACCCTAACGCTTCAAAGGTGGATCATAAGCTGAGCTCAGCTAGGAAGAATTACAGAATAGATGAGCTGTATAAAATGCAGAAGGGTATAGCTGATATGGGCCCTCCAAGTCTTGGATAATTGGACATAAATGGTGAGAAAATGCCTATAGATGTTGATTCTCACTCTCAGGAGGATGTCCCTTTGTCTTCATTTCAAAACCTGCTGGAGTTAGAGGATCTGGAAAGGGATCAGGTTTAGTTCCAGTGGATGGTAAATATGTTGGTGGTTCTGGTCCTCAAGAATCTTCTATGGCCAAGGTAGTGAAGCAAAGAGGTCACTTTGAGAGGCCAGTGGTTTCTGGCCAAGTTAATGTTATTAACTCTGTCCTTGTAAGGATGAATCAGGGTCAGGTTTCCCTTACATAGGAGAGTTTTATGCTATCAGTCCTGGGTTGGCTGATAGGCAGAAAAAGTTGTTGACCAGGAGAAGGGTTTCTTCTGGGGAGTTAAAATACATTTGTGATTCTGCTGAAAAATTTGGAGAGGGGTTGGAAACTAATTTTTTTGCACCTCTGGGCTATGTCAATGTTGCTCTGAATGGCAGGGAGGCTAGGGTATTGGTGGATTCAGGTTCTCAGATTAACCTGATTTCTTTGCTTGAGAAAGCTCATCTGGGCCTCCCCATCAAAACAGGTTTTGGTGGAAATTTGAGAGGGATTGGTGGCCATCTCACTGAATTGATTGGAACATCTTAGTTTGAGAATTAGATTTTATTTGAGCCTCAGGGAAGGATAATTTTTACATTTCCAAAGGACAGTAAAAGCTGTTTTGGGTGGGCCATTCTTGATGGATTTTCAAGTAATAATTGGCTATCAATTTTATTTAGGAATCAGTTTGGAGTTGACTGGTGAAAATGAAAGGAGGCTTCACATGAGTTTATCATCACCTGGAGTGGATGGTTGGGAGACCAGGCCTTTTTTGTCTTCAATGTGCCAGTGCATGGACTGTTGTAGGAGAATAAGAGAAGTGGGTTCTGCCTCTGGTTTTTTGGAGTGTGGCTCAGGCTCTAGTGGGAGTTTGTCATTTTTAGAGTGATGAGGGCTAATCACCCTAGTGCTACAACAACTCACCAAGATGAGTAAATTACAGGTTGTAGTAGGTCAGCTCCCTTGGAGATATACCAAGTGGATTTTTAACTTTCTCTTTTTAATTTTTCTCTTCTCTGAAAGTATTCTTCAAGTTTTTTTTAAGTATCTGTTCTCTCAAAATTCTGAATTATTTTTGATTAAAGATAATAAAAGAAGATTAGTTACATATCTTTATTAAAGGATATGTGGAAAAGCTGTGGAGTGGTGAGATTGGGTTCTAAAATTAAGTCCTCCCAATTATGCACTGCTAGGGTTTCTTCTACACCTTTCAAAAGAATTACCTTGGCCAAGCCTGTGAGCATTGGGGAAACTCCTGGTTAATTTTTTAGGATAGAAGAAAACACATGAAAAGAAAATAAAAATTTCAAGATAACTAAAGAAAATCAAGAAAAAAAATCTAAAGATAATTAAGAAATAAAATATGAAATATTTTTTTTAGATTATCCATATCAATTTTTAGGCCTCCAGCATGAGGTTAAACTGCACAAAATTTTGAAGAAAGAAGTTCATCAAGATCAATTTTTGGGCCTCCAGCATGAGGATAAATTGCACAATTTAAGAAGATGTGATTCAGCAGATGAATCAAGATTTAAAGATTTAGAAGATGGATGTGATGATTAAGATGTGAAATGGTAGAAACGTTTTGGAGTGGTGAGATTGGGGATTAAAATTAAGTCCTCCAAATTGTGCACCACTAGGGTTTCTTCTACACCTTTCAAAAACATTACCTGGGCCACAAATGTGAGCAATAGGGTAAACCTTGGTATTTTCTCCATGTCTGGTGGTGAAGATGTTCTGAAGATCCCTCAAGTGGAAGGTGAAGCTGAAAAGTATAAGAAAGTAGCACAGAAGATTAGGCCTGTCAATGATCCTATGCCTGTGGGTTTTAATCCTCCTTTAAAGAGACCTCCTTTTTCAAGAGATCTGTCCTGCACTCCTCTGGTGAAGAGTACTCCTGATTATTTTGAAACTGCTAGAGTGACTGTGGAATGGTGGAAGTTGTCAATTTTGGTCCTGATGGGTGGTTTTCTGATGAGGAAAAAAAAATGTTGTTGCACTTTATTGTGCTGAGGGAGAAGGTGGTGGCATTTGTTGAAGAGAACAGGGGTGTGTTGAAACACTCTTATGAGGAACCTAACTTAATTCCTGTTATTTGTCATGAACCTTGGTAAATTAAACCTATTCCAATTCTAGATGCTATCAGGGATGATTTTGTAGAGATTTTTAGGGAATGAGTCAGGATTGGTTTATACAAGCAATCAACATCTAGTTACTCAAGTCTGGTTTTTTGTGTAAAGATGCAGAATAAAGAAGAGAGTGGCTGCTGATCAGGTGAAGATATTATACCCAAGAGGCACTAGAATTGAAGAAGGTTGACTCCGCATTGTGGATAAACTATGGACCATTCTTTAAATTTTGAATTTTTGGTGATGCTGTGCATCTGGTTTGTTGGAAACTTATTTGTTAGAAGGTACCCATGGGTGGGGATTCTAGATTTGATCTTGGAAAGTGTAGGGGTAACTGATGGGCTGGATGCTCTGTAGAGAAATTACCCCAGATTGTTTATTTCCAACCCCTTCTCTTAATTTAGTTGAGCCCTATTATTGGTTTCTCTTCACAAGTTTTATTCCTCTATTAATTTAAACTGGATATTCTTTTGGACTTCAATGTTGGACTCTTCAAGTTTATTGGTTTTGGTTTATTGTGCTGGATGTTGTGTTTTTTGTTAGAAGGTACCCAGGGGGAACTTCTAGATTTTATTTTGGAAAGAGTGGCGGTAACTGATGAGCTGGCTGCTCTGTAGAACAGTTATCCCATAATGTCTGTTTCAAGTATTTTGTTTGTCATAGTTGAATCCTTGTTCTGGTATTGTTCTTTAGGTTTTGAGTATACTATGACCATAAACTGGCTTTAGACTGGCTTTTTTATCTTTGGTCTAGTTGGATTAGTAGTGAATCACTGTTGGTCTTCCATCATTTTTACTTATTGGAGGGAGCCCACCCAGTGATAATTTCATTGGACTAGACTTCTATGGAGCTTAACTTTTTATTTCCTTGACTTTTGTGTCTACGGTTGTGTTAGATAGTAGTTTTAAATTATTTTATTTTTTTTATTTTTTTCTTTTAATTATTTTATGGGGGTTATTAGGATTTAAAGAGGGGAAAAACACAAAACTAAATTATATGGTGTCACCACATCAGGGTCACCTGGATGTGGGCAAGCATTGGTGGGGAAAGGCTAGTCAATTGGCAAGGCAATGCTATTTTCTTTTTTTATCTTTATTTCAGTTTTATTGTTTACTTTATTTCTATTCATTTCATTTTATCTTTATATTATTATTCTTAATTTAATTTTATCTCAAATCATTTAAAAACTATTTATAGGTGTCACCACACAATATAGGGGGCGGACTTGCTAGCAAGTCCACAACCTTGGACCCAAGCTCACCACAGATTGAACACACATTGAGCTATTGATAAAGGAACCATACAGTCAGGGATGAACACCACTCAGACAAAAAGTTTTATGTGGGTGTTCAAGTAGAGTTCAGTATGGGTTCAGTATGAGTTCAGTCTGAGTTCCATCTGAGTTCCATCTGAGTCCAGGGTAAGGACTTGCTAGCAAGTCCAACCCCTATATTGCATAGTGTGTATCCATATCAAGGTGCACTTTGATGTGGGTGAGGCATCAGGGGATCAGCTCATCAATTGGCTGTGGGATACCATTTTTTAGTTTTAAGTAGCAATCTGTAAAAAAATAAAAATAAATAAAAATTAAATAAAAATTAAAAAAATAAAATAAAATAAAATAAAACTAAAAATAAAACTAAAAATAAAAATAAAAATAAAAATAAAAAAAATAAATAAATAAAAATAAAAATAAAAATAAAAATAAAAATAAAAATAAAAATAAAAATAAAAATAAAAATAAAAATAAAAATAAAAATAAAAATAAAAATAAAAATAAAAATAAAAATAAAAATAAAAATAAAAATAAAAATAAAAATAAAAATAAAAATAAAAATAAAAATAAAAATAAAAATAAAAATAAAAATAAAAATAAAAATAAAAATAAAAATAAAAATAAAAATAAAAATAAAAATAAAAATAAAAATAAAAATAAAAATAAAAATAAAAATAAAAATAAAAATAAAAATAAAAATAAAAATAAAAATAAAAATAAAAATAAAAATAAAAATAAAAATAAAAATAAAAATAAAAATAAAAATAAAAATAAAAATGAAAATAAAAATAAAAATAAAAATAAAAATAAAAATAAAAATAAAAATGAAAATGAAAATAAAAATAAAAATAAAAATAAAAAAAAAAAAAAAAATAAAAATAAAAATAAAAATAAAAATAAAACTAAAAATAAAAATAAAAATAAAAATAAAAATAAAAATAAAAATAAAAATAAAAATAAAAATAAAAATAAAAATAAAAATAAAAATAAAAATAAAAATAAAAATAAAAATAAAAATAAAAATAAAAATAAAAATAAAAATAAAAATAAAAATAAAAATAAAAATAAAAATAAAAATAAAAATAAAAATAAAAATAAAAATAAAAATAAAAATAAAAATAAAAATAAAAATAAAAATAAAAATAAAAATAAAAATAAAAATAAAAATAAAAATAAAAATAAAAATAAAAATAAAAATAAAAATAAAAATAAAAATAAAAATAAAAATAAAAATAAAAATAAAAATAAAAATAAAAATAAAAATAAAAATAAAAATAAAAATAAAAATAAAAATAAAAATAAAAATAAAAATAAAAATAAAAATAAAAATAAAAATAAAAATAAAAATAAAAATAAAAATAAAAATAAAAATAAAAATAAAAATAAAAATAAAAATAAAAATAAAAATAAAAATAAAAATAAAAATAAAAATAAAAATAAAAATAAAAATAAAAATAAAAATAAAAATAAAAATAAAAATAAAAATAAAAATAAAAATAAAAATAAAAATAAAAATAAAAATAAAAATAAAAATAAAAATAAAAATAAAAATAATAATAAAAATAATAATAAAAATAAAATTAAAAATAAAAATAAAAATAAAAATAAAAATAAAAATAAAAATAAGAATAAAAATAAAGCTAAAATTAAAAATAAGAATAAAAATAAAAATAAAACAAATTTTATATATATCTGCTTATTATTATTGTTTTCTCTCTTTATTGAATTATTAATTTCTTTTTTTTATTAATGCCTAGAAGAAGAAGACTCCAACAGTTGGTCCGGATTATGTTGTATTTTTTGTTTCTTGTTAGGATTGGAGGAAGAACTCTATTCCTTGTGCTTTAGTCTGCTGGAGAGAGTGTAGGGAATGTAATAGTCAGGAACTGGTTTTGAAGGTAATTTTTGGGTAGAAGTAGAAGAGGCTGGGATGGAGTGCTGGAAGGTGTGCTTAATTATCCTAGACATCTTTCAGTGGTCATCAAGAAGTTTTTTCCTCAGGTACTTCTTAAAGTCATTCAATTGCCCATGAAGAGCAAAGGCTTTAAGCCAGTTTGAACACATCATACTTAGGTGTTGCTTCATATAAGAATAATTCAGTGTTAATGTGGTTTCCAGAGGTTGGCCAATCCCAATAGTAGTTTCAGAAAGAAGGGTGCCAACTAAACAGAATAATTGGATCAGTAATTGTTTTTGTTGAAGAAATTGGATTAATTAATTTGCTAAGTACAGATTGGAAGCTTATCAAATTTGTAAGCAGCCTGAATTTGGATTGTTGAAGGGTTTTGAATGGAGGAAGTAGGAGGATCAACCAGATGGAGGTATGCATTTTCTTGGTTATCCTTTAAATGGTGTTGAGAATATGAACTAGGCTGAGAACATTCATGTGAAATAGTTGGAGCAGCAGGGCAGTTGTTGTTGCTATTAATATTGTTGCTTTGTTCAGTTTGGTTGGGTACTGGTGGTGGAGCACCAGGTTTGTTGTAGAATGGAGCAGGAGAAGGTGACCTAGAAGCTTATTGGTACCTTCCAGATGAAGTTCTGGAAAAAATTGAACTTTCATATGAATAATTTTCTCGAAGAGGAGAGGTGGTGTAGTTGCATCTTGGTTGAGAGGGAGAGTTTTTTCTGGGAGAAGTGTTTGGTGCTCTGGTGTCTTCTTAGGGTCATCTGGCAGGTTTTCTAGAAGTTTTGGAATTTTTGGAATTTTCGATGTTGGAGAAAATCCTATAGTACTAGCTATAGGCCTTTACCAAGGTAGTTGGAGTAAAACTGGAGAGGAAAACCCCTGTCCCTTTGAGAAATAACAGCTGAGATTTATTTTCTACAGAAAGTAAGAAACTGTTACTTACCCCTTCCAACACACTTCTTGATTGCTTTAAAAGTCAAGAAAGTAGCCAACAGCAGACTACTGAGAACTAAAGAACCAGAAACTAGAAATTCAAAAAGATCCACACCAGAAAACTAAAACACTGTGCACTTATTGCACACAAAACAGCAATAATACTTTATGCAGGTTGCAATGCTACACCAGAGAAACAAGTTGCCAAAGTTGAGTTAAATGAAGAACAAACCTTGCAACAAACACAGCCAATTGTGGCCAAAAAACAGTGAAAACTGAGTGTGAAACAATGATATCACCTCTAGATGGTTGTATGATAAGTAAAGTTGCCCCAAACTGTCTTATTCAGTATATACACACAGACCACCATCTAAAAAATCCATGCACAGCAAAAAATTTGGCACTTTTGGCATCCATATTGAATAAAAGCCCTCTAGAAGCGCTCCCCAGCCTTCTATAACCAAGGCAGGTGGCCTCTCTAGAAGCGGCCACACCTCCCTGAAGCCAGAAAACCACCATAAAACTCCAATAAACCCCAAAATACTTAGAAAAATCCACCACAACTACTAAAACCCTTAAAAACTCAAAATTAAACTATAACAACATTGTGACATAAAATATAGAGCCAAATTAGCTCTACTTAATGGTACTAAGCACTTAAGCCTAAGAATTTAGGTTAGCTCATAAAACACAAAAAACAAAATTAAACAGCTATCTTTATAAATGAAAAGTGAGCAAATGACACCTTAAAACTTAGAATATGAAAAATGTCATCAAGTCATAAAATATGGAGAAAAACCAGGGCTATCCAATAAGAGTACCTACATACCCATAGTCCCAATTATCACTGAAAAAAACCAGAAAAACACCCAATTATTCAACCAATGATAATCAAAACATACCAAAAAAGTGTTAAACCTCCCAACAAAAGCATCCGCCAATGTTGGAAGACCACAACATAGAAAATTTTAAGCACATTGCTCTAGGAGCACTAGAAGGTTGTTGTGTGGTGTTATTGGTGTTTGATGGAGGAATTCAGTTGTTTTCCATCTGATTTTTAAGGTTTTGAGCCTGATTTTCGCTTTCTAGAAAGGCTGGCGGGCTGCCTGGAAGCAGTCTAGAAGCCTGATAGCTGATTTTGAAGCTATTTGAGCTGAATTTACAGAGATAAAGGCTGTTTCTTGAGAGGATAAAGGAGGTCTTTTGGAGAGTGTTCTGGGGACCAAGTGGCAGGATATTCTGTATGGAGCTGAAGATAAAGAAGAAGAAGCAGGACTAAGTTCTGGGGATCTAGTACGAGATCTGGAGATATATTTATTTGAAGGTGTAGGTGGTGGTATAGGATAATTGGGGTCTCTGTCACACCTTTTCTTTTTGGAGTTCCAAGAATCACAGGCCCTGTTGTAGAGTTTGGCCACAGGGGTTGCAAGAGTGAAAGCAAAAGGTCTGCACATGTGAATGCACTTTTTGCAAGCATAGTCCTTTGGAGCAGTGAAACAAGGAACATCTGATGGGTCAAAATCTGGGGATCCAGCCATGATCTATAATGAGACATTAATGAAGAGAAAAGAGATAAGAAGAAATTTTTTATATCAGTGATAGGTAAATGATGAAGAGAAATTAGAAGTTCAGTAGGTTGGTTGTGGTGTAATGTGCATGAAATCGGCTCTGTCTTTTTATTCAATGTGTGGAAAGTATGTCAAGACTTTAAACTGAAAACTATGGTCAGTCCATCAAGACTTTAAACTGAAAAATGGTATAGTCCCCCAAGACTATAAACTGAGGATGATTTGATGGTTAAGTCCTTCAGGACTATAAAATGATTATGTGGTTTTGGAGTAATTTTGGAAGAGGGCATCCAAAGGGTGAGTCTCTGAATTTAGTTAAGGCAAGTATATGGGTAGCTGACAAGATGGCTGCTCTGTAGAACAGTTACATCAGAATGTTAGTTTATTTATTTGGTCTTAAATGGTTTGATCTCTGGTTTTGTCTTTATGATGTAAGTTTTGAGTCCCCAAAAACTATAAACTGAGAGTTTTTGAGTCCCCCAAGACTATAAAATGAGGGCTGTTAGTCCCCCAAGACTATAAAATGAGGGCTGTTAGTCCCTCAAGACTTAAAACTGAGGATAAGTCCCCCAAGATATAAAACTGAGGTTAAGTCCCCCAAGACTGTAAACTGACAAATTTCTTATGATTGGCAAAATTCAGGAAGTCTGGAGAGTGGTCAAGAATTTTTCATTTCTAAGTCAAAAAGTTAAATCAAGAGTCAAGTGGCAGAAGAGAATCAAGAGATGAAACAAAGTGTTCAGCATTAGCTTTGAAATGGTGGATGAGGTCTTTCCTTTTCTCAAGGTCTTGTTGGTTTCTACCAGGAGTGGATTGTAAGTAGATTAGTAGAAGGTGTTATTGTTCAGAGGAGTGTTGTTGGAATTTGGCTTTAATGGTGGGAAAGTGGTTAGGTGTTGGTGGTTCAATTGATCATAAATTGTCATCATCACTGGCAGAAGATGGAGGAACTGAAAATTCATCAGTTTCAAAAGTAGAAGGAAGGAATAAAAGTTCTTTTACCATCAGATGGACCAAGCATGGTGGTATTGATTGCTGTAGAGGTGTTGGCACACTATGCTGAAGGGTGTAGTTTGTTTAATAATCTGACAATCAGGATGGATGGCCTGAATCTTTTGGTGCTGGTGGATGATATACCAGCCCAAGGTAGAGGTGAAGCTGTTAAAAATGATAATGGACCAGGTCTGTAGCAAGTCTTCTTTCTTGATTGGCAGAGATCACAGGAGGTTATGTCTGGATGAGCTGGTGGTTTGATGGAGCAGATCAGATTGTTGTCAATGCTGTATTGGTAAGGGCCCATTTCAATGGCAGATTTTGAAAGAAAGCTGAACATGTTGGATGTGATGAAGGAGAATGTGGAAATTATCAATTGGAGGGAGGATGTGGTCTTCCAACATTAAAGGAAGCCTTTGTTGGTCTGTTTGGCATGGTTTGTGTATGTCATAATTGACATTGGTGGAATAATTACGTGTTATTTTGATTTTATTCAGTGAATTTTGTGACTATAGGTATTTGGCTTCTACAATTGTATAGCCCCAGTTTTTCTATATATTTGATGTCTTGATGATATTTTTCATATTTCAAGTTTTAAGGGGTCATGTCCTCATTTTTCATTTCTAAAAGATAGCTGTTTAATTTTGTTTTTCATGTTTTACAGGCTAACCTTAAGTCCTAGTTTTAAGTGCTTAGTACCATTAAGTAGAGCTAATTTGGCTCTAAATCTTATGGTACAATGTCATCATAGCTTAATTTTGTTTTTTAAGGGTTTTAGTAGTTGTGGTGGATTTTTCTAAGTATTTTAAGATTTAATAGATGTTTTTGGTAGTTTTTTGGCTTAAGGGAGGTCTGCCCTCTTTGGTTATAGAAGGCTGGGGAGCATTTCTAGAGGATTTTTATTCAACTTGGCTGTCAAAGGCACCAAATTCATTGCTGTGCATAGATTTTTAGATAGGTGGTCTGTGTGTACATACTGAATAAAACAGTTTGGGGCAATGTTAATTATCCTACAACCATCTGGTAATTATATCATTGTTTCTCACTGAGCTTTCACTCTTTTTTGGCCACAATTGGCTGTGTTTGTTGCAAAGTTAATTCTTCATTTAACTCAACTTTGGAAACTGGTTTCCCTGATGTAGCTTTGAAACCTGCATCAAGTATTATTGCTGTTTTCTGTGCAACAAGTGCACAGCGTTTTGGTTTTCTGGTGTGGATCTTTCTGCATTTCAGGTTCTCTTTGGTCTGTGGTCTATATATGCTGCTTTCTTGAATTTTTAAGCAGTCAAGAAGTGTGTTGAAAGGGGTATTGTAACAGTCTCTAATTTTCTGTACCAAATGAATCTCACCTGGTATTTCTCAAAGGGACAGGGGTTTTTCTCTCCAGTTTTACTCCAACTCTCTTGGTCAAGGCCTATAGCTAGTACTATAGGATTGTCTACAATGTGACTTCAATCACATTTCAAGTCATATTCTTAAAAAGATGCTGGGTTATTTTGGCACATGACTTCAACTTCAATTCAAACATTAAAACAGTGAGAAAAAATTCAAAAAATGCAAAAAAACCAAAAACATCAAAAGAAACATAAAAAAAATGTAAAAAAAATCAAAAAAAAATCAAAAAATTCAAAAACACCAAAAGAGTTAAAAAAATCTTAAAAAAATCCAAAAAAAGTAAAAAAATTATAAAAGTTTAAAAAAATTTAAAAAATACAAAAAAAATCTAAAAAATTCAGAAAACTTCAGAAAACTTCAAAAAACTTCAAAAAAATTCAAAAAGAGTGTAATGTGTTCAAAAAAAAATCCCTAAAATTTTAAATTTTTTTTAAAAATTTTAATAAAGTGCTATTAAACTCTAAAAAATTCATAAAAAATATTTAAAGGCCAAAAAAAATCTAAAAAAGTCTAATAATGCTAAAAATTCTAAGAACTCTGAATATCAAAAGAAAATTAAGAAATGATTTTAATGATCAGAAGAAATAAAAATAAAATCTTAATAAATTTTTAAATTGAATAAAAATTTGATACAAGTGAAAAAATTGAAGAAATTATTCCAAAAATATATAAAATTAAAGATAAGATAAATATGTCTTTTTTTGGAGAGATTTGATATTCATATATTTTTTTACTGGAAAATTCTTTACTCATACCAACTCCTGCTTTATTTTTTTCAAGGAAAGTTGATGTATAGATGATAATAATTTTGATTCTTGATTCATGAGGCAACCATTCCTCTAAAAAATAGGGCAACTGGAGTTGCTACTAAGGTTACTCTTGGGGTAGTCTGAGGTACCAAAAAACAACTTCCCTACAAGTTGTCTTTTCTTTTACTCTGAGAGGACTGATGAAGATTGTGGAGCTGGTAAATTGTAAATTTTGCTGGAAGTACATGAAAAAAGGAGAAAAAACTCTGAACTAGACATCAAGTTCAGTTTTTGGTGAAAGGGCACACTTCTGTGTTTGTTTAATAGAGTAACCCTATTTTAACACATTTAAAGTGACCCTGGTTGTGCTCACATTTTTCTTTGTCTTTCTGAAATTAGAATCCCTTCTTCTGGCACCTTTTCCCCTACTTCTCTCATACACAGTAGATTTTTAACTTCATATCTTACTTTCCTATCATTCTTACTTTACTTCTCACACCCTCTCATACACTCCTCATTTACTTTTTTTTACTTCATTCTACTCCTGCTTTCTATCTCAATCCTCCCAATATCTATCACTGGACAACTTTTAAATCTCCATCACAATTTTATACATGGGCTCTTGAAAGTAGTCTACTTAATTTAAATTAGCAATCAGTATAGATAGTTCATTTTGCACCTATTACCTTCATTTTAAATGAAGGCTATGGCATCTCATTTGTCTCTCCTATCAAACCTCCATTCCCTTTCTCTCAAAACTGCAACCACCTCCTCCACCTCTCACAACTACCACCTTACCCTCCACCTCTCTCCACAACCAGCTTCTCCCCCTCCTTTTGCTTTAAAGTCAAAGAAATTATTTTACTATAAATGAATTATCATCCTTATAACCCTAATTATACAGCACTACATATATTTTCTTCTTTATGTATATATATATACAAACATATGCCTGGGAAAAGGTATTAAGTAGCTTTTGAATATAAAAGAAAATAACTATTCTATATCAATTTATTTTTTGAAATTTATGAGGCTTACAATAATTGCTACCTACCTAAATCCTTGACTGTGAACTAGGGGAGCTTTAAAAAAATTATGAGTAGTGTGAGGCAGAAACAAAATAGCATGAGAAGGAAGGTAATAGGAGAAAAAAAACAGGAAACTAAAACTTAGTATAACAGCCTAAGAATTTTAGCTAATGAAGAGAGTGAAACCAAGAATTCATGATAAAAGCAAAAAAAAAAATTACTCATGAAGATTTAAGAGAAGGAGGATAAATGAACAAGTAGTAAGAGGAATAAAAAAGGGTGATGTTAACATCAGACAAACAATCGATTCAAGGGCTCTGAAGTGGTTACTTCTAGAGTCATTCCCTTGGCTCAAAAAGTGAAATTTCATGTTTTATCACATAAATGCACCCATGAATGGAATAGGGTCCCAAAAACTGAAATTGATGTCTA
Source organism: Hemileia vastatrix (assembly GCA_030280995.1). Lineage (NCBI taxonomy): Eukaryota > Fungi > Basidiomycota > Pucciniomycetes > Pucciniales > Zaghouaniaceae > Hemileia > Hemileia vastatrix. The sequence continues at coordinate 44,351,333 of JASXTE010000004.1, forward strand.
GTTCACATTTTTACACCTGTATGAAGGCATATTTCCAGCACTATGTAGCAGAATGAGACTCCTTCTAAAAGAAGAATTTCATTTCAACAGCAGTGCCACTAACCCTTTTAAGCATACCCAAGCATCCATGGAAGGAACTCTTTTAAAATTTTATAGTGGAGTTACCCAAGTCTCAAAGAAAAACTCTATCCTCAGAGTAATTGACAACTGCACCAATATGGCACAATTAGTCCCCACCACTACAAAGTTTACATCAGAGGGTATTGCAGACTTAATGGTGGTGAATTTCTGGAAGTTACATAGATTTTCTGAAAGTATAGTATTGGAAAGGGGAACCACTTTTAATACCAATTTGTTGAAGTCAATGTATGAGCAACTGAATATTAAGCCCATTTTGTCAAAAGCATGGCATCCATATACTGATGGGTAATCTGAGATAGTGAATAAGGCATATGAAAAATACTTGCACTTTTTCATTAATTATCATCAAGATGAATCAGTACAGCTACTACCATTGGCTGAATTCTCATATACTAACAGGACACATGCTTCAACTGGAATATTGCCTTTCTATGCTAACTATGGATACCACCCAACATTCTCAATTGGTACCCCATCAATGCTGAAATTTCAAGATGCTGAAGAATGGATTCATAAAAAACTGAGTATCCATTACAAATTAGAAGAAGCAATCAAGTTACCCAATGGTTAATTAAGTGCCACCATGATAAAATTAAGACTTAAAATCAGGTGCTAGAGGTAGGTGAAAAGAACTGGATAATCTTATAATTCCTTTCTACATTAAACCCAAGTGCAAAGCTAGATCACAGGAAGGTGGGCCTGTTTAAGATAAAGTGTAAGATATCTGACTTGGCATACAAATTGGAACTACCAATTTCAATGAGACAAATGCATCCAGTATTGAATATATTATTACTCTCAAGCACTAAGAAGATACAACACTGGTGTAGACAATCCTATAGTAATAGCTATAGGCCTTGACCAAGGGAGTTGGAGAAAACCCAGACAGAAAATCTACTATCCCTTTAGAAAAATAAAGTGAGATTTACCTGCTACAGTAAATTGGTTCCTGTTTTCTAAAGCCCCTTTTCCAACACACTTGACTGTATTATCATCCAAGAAATTAGTCTCCAGACAGACTACCAAACCAAAAACCTGAAATGTAGACCAATATCCACACCAGAGTAAGCAACGATACTTGATGTAGGTTGCAAATACACACTAGAGACAGCAATAATACTTGATATAGCTTGCAAGACTATACCAGAGAAACCAGTTTCCAAGTTAATTTAAATGAAGAACTCGCCTTGAAACAAACACAGCCAATTGTGGCCAAAAAACAGTGAAAACTGAGTGAGGAACAAGGATATCACCTCCAGATGGTTGTATGATAGTTAATGTTGCCCCAAACTGTCTTATTCACTATGTACACACAGACCACTATCTAAAAGCCCATTCACACCAATGAATTTGGCGTTCTTGAGCACCAAATTGCATAAAACCTCTTTAGAAACGCTTCCCAGCCTTCTAGCACTGAGGCAGGCAGTCTGCCCGATGTTTGGAGGCCTACCTGAGGCGGCCGGACCACCCTGAAGCCAGAAAACCACCAAAAACGTTTAAAAATATCCAAAATACTTATAAAAGTATACTAAAACTACTAAAACCTTTAAAACACATAATTAGGCTGTAAAAACATTGCAACATAAAATGTAGAGAAAAAATAGCTCATTATAATGGTACTAAGAACTTAATCATAAGACTTAAGGTTAGCCTGCTAAACACAAAAAATAAAATTAAATGGCTATCTTTTTAAATGTAAAATGAAAAATTATCCCCTTAATACTTATAATCTGAAAAATGTCATTTTAAGCCTAGGTATCTCAAGAACTGAGTATTTATTTTTTGTACAATAAGATAAAATTAGTTAAATTAAGTTATTACTTAAAAATAAAAATAAAATACCTATATATATGGTTATAATACATATATATATATAATTATGACACTACTATATGACTTATAGTAGTTTAAATAACTTATATATAGCCTAATAATACTTATTAAAGTATTAATGGAGTCATAATATACTTTTCCTAAGTGATATTAAGCAATTATAGACATACATAAGCTTATATGTATACATAAACCTCATATTAAGTGAAATATGTAGTAATATTATGTATATTTAGGTCTATAAGTGGGTTTCAACCTCTTAATAGCCTACAAATTTTATTTTTCTGCTTATTTTAGGTCATATGGATGTATCCAGTGATCTCACAACGCCTACACAAGCATATACAATTATTTCAGTCACATATATCCAGTTTGGATAACTTAATCTGCTTCCTTGGATGGATTTTCATATATTTATGGGTTGGGATATGATTACTGGGTTGATATGGATGCTTGGGGATGTTATTGGGGGATTTGACAGTTAATTTGGTTCCTTTATATACTTCGGGTTTCATTATATACTCTTTGGATGAGTAATTTTACCTGTTCCTTTATGGTATCCGCTTTTATCTGTTTATTCTATTTATGGTATGGGTCTGTGGTATCATTAATTGTGATGGAGGGTCCTTTAAGGAGGTCTGGGTGTTGAACCTGCTTGAATTGGATGCCATGGGGAGGTGATGGGCCCTCAAAGTGCTGTAATTGCCAGGGATAGCAGTGAAATCATCTGGATTGAAGGTCTGTGCACTCCAGTGGATTTTGGTATAAGTAAGGGACGATTTTGACGGGTTATAGACATCACTTACTTACTACACATTAAATAAACACTAAAACACAATTATTATCATATATAAATATATTATAAAGCATTTAAATATTGAAATTATCTTCATATAAGCTATAACTATATTTTATTATTCTATTTTCCACCACAAGCACGCATAAAATCTAAGTATTGTGAGTTTAATTGAGAATAAAAATTTTATTATTCTTCCCCTGTGGTTTAATCACTAAATAATTTATCAAGAAGTAGCTGGACCATTAATATTTACTTTTAAATCATACTTATATACTAGCTTAAACTGAAAATTGGGGGTCTTTCCTTAGTTATTACTTATTATTTAGTATAAGCTTGGGACGTGATTTTTACTCTAGTATATCTCAAACAATCCAAATATTTGGGTCTGCAGCATATTTATGGGTCATCATATCTCAGTGATTGTGAAAAAGAACCCTTAAAATAATTGTACTAATTTTTTATAATAAAAATTAGGTATTTACAGTAGTAACTTTACCCAATATAAACCCAATTTCACTTGGTATTTGGTCACCAATATAAAACACAATTAAATTGGTATTTGGTTAAAGTTTGGTAAGATAAGTATTCACACTTATAAAAATCTAGTTAAACTTATTATATTATTTTTAACATATTTTTTTGAATTTCTATTATATTTTATTTAAATAAATAAAGATATAAATTCAGAGTAAGCTCCAGAGCTTTTATTAGTAATTGTATTGCTAATATTTTTTGTCACTAATTACCATATAGATTTTCCCTTTTGTAGACGTATAAAAATTTTACTTGAATACACAATGAGTGCTCAACAGGACAATATAAGTAAAAATGCTGCTTATAACACCAGGTCTAAAGCTAAAAACATTTCTACAGGACATCACCATGGAGGGTCAATCCTACCCACAACCAGAGTCAATGAGCATAGAGGAAAAGGACACCCTTCTAAAAAAATAACAATCAAAAAGACTTCATCTCCTCTGCAGGATCAACCGTCCCTTCTGGCAAAGCAGGATCTGAAACTGGAGGAATCAAAGTCTTTCATGCTAAAGGAGGTAGAGAAGTTGCAAAACAACTGCAAGGTGGGTTTCCAACAGATGAATCAAACCTTGGCAGAGTTAAAGGTAGGTCAGCCAAGCCAACAACCCCCTACCCAAGGAGGGTCACATTATTCCCAGGAAAAAGTCCTGGTAGAGAAATGGAAGTGGGATTGGTTCCACCAGCAATGGTCCAGTCACAATTGCAACAGGGATCCTCCCCCTCATCAGACTTCCTCAGCTCACCCCTACAAAGGAAAGCAAAAGCGCCAAAAATCAGGGCTTGCACAAATCCCTTGGTAAGTAGATTACCCTCTCAGATTAAACACAATACTGATTATTACAATATAGGTAATATTATTGATGTAAAACTGTACAGAGAATTGAGGAGGACTTGAGAAATCAAGGTTTCAATGTAGATACACCAGACTTATCTTTTGTCAATAACAACAGTACTATTTATAATAATAATACAGTTAATCCTCAGTTTCCACAACTTACTAGTGAGATGAGAAGTTCACAAAACAGTGAAAAAATTGAATAGGAAGACATGGAGAATTTTAATAATAACACTACTGCCCATAGAATTGTTTCAGAATTATGGAATAGGATGACTGATTGTGAGGAACAGAAAGTTAAGCTCACAAGTGATACATTTTTGTCCTTGAAATTGAACATTTCTCAACTGGTAAAAAGAAATAAAGAATTAGATAATGAAAACTTGGCTCTAACTCTTAAGTATGATTCTTTGAGTAATAAATATAGTGAACTTTCAAACAAATTCTGTGAGTTAGAAAAGTTTTATGAAGCACATTTATTGACAACTGAATCAAGAACAAAGTTATCTTTTGCCCAGACAAATCAGAGTGTCTCTGAGCTGCTACAACAATTGACTAAAGTTGAGATTGAAACTTCTAATCTGCTAATGAATCAGGATAATCATAAGTATACTCAGTATAATAATAATCTTTTCATTGGAAAAAATGAATCTCAATCATTCCCCATACCACCACAAGTAAAACCATCTGGTGGTAGTGTCAAGTCTGAAAATACAAATATAAGTCACAAATCCATGAAAGAGGAAATACAAGACCATTTATCCAGAGTAAATGAGTTATTGAATTTACCTAGGATTAGTGAAAAAAAATCCAATCATATGAACTGGCTTAAGATAGATCAGTACTCAACTTATGATGGGGAAGCCAGCTCTGATTGGCAACATTTAATCCAAAGAATTTACAACTTGAAATTCTCATATAAGTTACCAGAAGAAGAAATAACATCCAAATTAATTTCTTCATTTAAGGATGTTGCTTTATTATGGTTTGAAGCTTTTTTGAGTGAGGGTAAAGATTACTCTTGAGTTGAATGGAAACAACTAATTAAAAAATAATTTGGAGGTTCTAAATTCAGGCTCACTCAGCAAAGATTATATGAGAAACAAGGTATAATCCGTTTAATGGTGAAAAACCTATGGTGTTTTAATGAATTTAAATAAAATATTAAAAGCCATTGAGCCAAAAATGGATTTTAACTTATGGAAAGATAAAATAATATATAAATTACCTATATCTGTCAGAGACATTGTTGTAGCTAGAACAATTAATGTTACTGAATATTATGACTTTATTAATATTTGCAATGAAATATTATTAAACCATAAGTATGAAGCAATGTATTCCACTTATAAACAAAATTTTGAACCTGTGATAAATCAGAATTCAAAAACACTTCAGGAGAAGCAGAAAAAACATACTGCACCTGTAGTACCAAAGAAGTATGAAACAAATAATTGTTATAAGTGTAAAAAACCTTGGGTTAAAGGTCACAAATGTGAGAAGAATATAAATATTGTTGAAAATCAGCATGAATCTGAAAATGAAACAGAAAAAAGTAAAGATTCAAGTGATTAGGACAGTAATATCTCATATAGTGATGAGAATGAAGTCTGTATGTTAGAAGATGATTTGTCCATATTTGAAACTCCAATATTAACCATGGACTCAAATGAATCTTTAATGAATTTTGAGGATGCTGAAATAATTTAGGATATACAAGCTGATAGCTTGAAAATGAGACCTATTACTGTTCCAGCTATCATTTCTGGAGAAAATGTAAATATAGTATTGGACACAGAAGCTGCTGGCTCTGTTGTTTCAACAAATACATTGCAGAAAATTGATAGTGAGTATAAGTCAAAGATTGAACCCCTTCAAAGTAAAAATTGGAAAGGTTTTGGATCAGCACTACACCCCATAGGTAGATACCAAGCTGCTGTTTTCTTTAAACATCAACATGGTTATGTTAGAGTAACTTGTGTCTTTGTAGTAATCGATAATACTAATTGTATTAACTGTTTTATCATTGGAAATGATATTCTGATTAAGTTTGGTGTTAAATAAGACACTGCTAATAATCACTACGCAATATAGGGGGTGGACTTGCTAGCAAGTCCTCAACCTGAACTCAGATGGAACTCAGATGGAACTCAGACTGAACTCATACTGAACCCATACTGAGCTCTACTTGAACACCCACCTAAAACTGTTCTTCTGAGTGGTGTTCATTCCTGATTGTATGGCTCCTTTATCAATAGCTCAATGTGTGTTCAATCTATGGTGAGTTTGGGTCCAAGGTTGCGGACTTGCTAGCAAGTCCGCCCCCCATATTGTGTGGTGAATAATTTTACAATTGGCATGAATGGTAAAAGGAAATTTAAAATAAATTCTTTTAACATGGTCTTACACATAGAGTCAGTAATAAATATTCCTTGCAAAGGAAGAGAATCCAATGAAGTGGAAATTCTGGAAACAGAAATTTCAAAAGCATCATTTGGCACTCAGATACATAAAGCTGAGAAAACAAATATTTTGAACTTCATTAAAGCATTTCCAATGGCTTTTTCACATGGAACCAATGAACTTGGCCTTGTAAAATATCATAAAATGTAAATTGGTTTAACCTGTGATATGGATAATATTCCTGCTAGTCTTAAAAGTAAACCATATCCTGCTTCACCAATGAAAAGGAAAGACATAGAGGATAATATTAAGATGTTATTAAAATTGAACATTATTGAAAAGGTTGAAACTACACCAAAATATTATGTGATATCAAAAGTGCTAATTTCTTATGAACAAGATAAAGCAAGACTGTGTGGTGATTATAGAGCATTAAATAAATTCAAAGTGGATGATATTTATCCCTTTCCAAGGATTGTCTCTATACATGCTACCCTTAAAGTTGCTAAGTCTAAAACTTGCCTAGATGGAAATAAAGGGTACCATCAGATTCCTGTAGAAATTAATTCACAGAACTTTTTTTTAATAAAAACACATATGGGAATATATAAATATGTCAGGATGCCATTTGGAACAAAAAATGCTCCTTCAGTATTTCAGAAGTTAATGGATATAACATTCCATAATGAAATGATTGAAGGCTGGTAAATGGTATACATTGATGACAACATAGTGTTCACTAAGACATATGATGAACACTTAATCCATCTAAAGAAGGTATTTCAGAAAATGGATGAAATAAATATTACCCTTGCATTAAAAATATGTAAATTTGGGTTTGAGTCTTTAAAAGTGCTTGGTCATATTGTATCTGGCTTACAAATATGTGTAGACCAAAATAAGGTGGCTGCAATCAAGAATATTGGAATATCTCAAAATTTTAAGGATATAAAATCTTTTCTTGGTATGTGTGGCTATTATAGACAATATATAAAGAGCTACAAATTAATTGCTGCACCATTGACCACACTGACAAAGAAATAAGAAGCTTTCATTTGGAATAATAAAAGACAACAGGCTTTTGATAAGTTGAAAGAATTTTTGATGACAGCTCCTATCTTGGGATTACCAGATTTCAAATTGCCTTTTGTATTATATAAAGATGCAAGTTTTATTGGTCTGGGTGCTGCTTTGCATCAAAAACAACTTATTGAAGGAAAAATGTCAGAAGTAGTAATTTGTTATATTTCACGTACTCTAAGAAGTAGTGAATTGAAATATGTTGCTACTCAACTTGAATGTTTGGCAGTAGTATGGGCTCTTGAGAAGCTACATTATTACCTGGAAGACCAAAAATTGGAGTTAATAGCTGACTGTAGTGCAGTTAAGTCACTCTTAAACATGAAAACTACAAATAGACATATGTTTAGATGGAAATTAGCTGTACAAGAATAAAGATAATGCATGACTATTACGCATAGAGCAGGAACCTTACACACTAATGTAGATCTGTTATATAGAATACCTCTACCCAATAATGATGATAATCCTGCTCATGTTCCTGAATCAGAGATTATTAACATTTATGGCATTTATATTGTAGATCTTGAGGATGAATTTATGCAATCAATTCTCGATATTAATGCTTCAGATCCTGATTGAGTAAACTTACTACAATATTAAATGATCCTTCTTATGCCTTAATGAGTGTTTTAATAAAATCATTACCACAAAATTATAAAGAAGCATTAGAAAAAGGAAAATTTTCAATTGAGGATGGTTTTATATATTACAGGAATAAATTAAGCAATGTAATTGTAATTCCCCCTTCAATGAAGGAGTTAATGTTAAGTATATGTCATGATGATATGTTAGCAGGTCATTTTGACTTCCATAAAACATTAACCAGAGTAACAAATACCGCTTGGTGGATTAACATGTCTGAGGATGTTTACAAATATGTTGAGATGTGTGATTCTTGTCAAAAATCTAAAATATTAACAGGCAAAAGAGCTGGTTTATTACAACAAATTGAACAACCAAAAGCTCCATGGGAAATAATTTACATGGACTTTGTAACAGGTTTTCCAATAGCAGGGTATAAGAGTTATAACTCCTGCTGGGTAATTGTAGATAGATTTACAAAAATGTAAAAAATTATTTCTACTCACAAATAGGTTTCTCCAAAGGACTTAACTTTCTTATGGTGGACAAAAATGTTAATTATAGCAGGTTTTCTCAAAGCAATAGTCTCAGACAGAGATCCTAAATTTAGTTTTGAGTTCTGGTCATCACTCATGGATGTTTCAGGGTGTCAATTAAAACTTTCTACAGAACACCATCCACCAACTGATGGGCTAGCAGAAAGAATGATACAAACTTTAGAAGATATGATAAGAAGATATTGTGCTTTTGTTCTTAACTTTAAATAGAATGGAAAATTCATGCATGATTCGGTAACCCTTATCCCAGGCTTAGAATTTTCATACAATAGTACAGTAAATACTGTCACTTGCAAAAATCAATTTTATTTATGGTTGAGTTATGTACATAATACCCCTTCTAAAACTCTTAATAAATTATCTAGATTGGATCTCCATCCAGGTACAAAATCTTTTCTTCAGATGCAAGAATTATGCAGAAAAAATGCTCAAGAATGTATAAATAAGGCATTTGAGTATAAGAAGAAAAGATGGTATAAAGCCCATAAAAAACAGATTTTCAAAGAGGGTGATGAAGTCCTTATTTCTACACTACATTTCAATTTAAATGGTAATGTTAAATTGAAGGATCCATTCATTGGACCATTTGTAGTAAAAAAGATGGTTGGTAACAATGCTGTTGAAGTTATTGTACATGCACCATACGATAGAAAACATCCAGTATTTCCTATTTCTCTTATAAAACCATACCATTTTAATGATACTGCTCTATTTTTAAGAAGATCAGGAAGGCATAGACAGCAACCTGAAGAAATAGTTGAAAAGGAAGAAATTGAAAAGATACTTAAAAAGAGACACCTTACTAAAGAAAAGGGAGTTGAGTATCTATTAAGATTTAAAAATAAATCAAGTGAATATGACAAGTGTATTCCAGAAAATGAAATATCTGATTTTAAAAATCTCTTGAAAAAATTTAAATCCAGAAAATACTGTAAAATTCAGTATATGTATCATAGAAATTTTAAAATTAATTTTCTATTCACTCCTTACTTATTAATTAAAATGTCTTAACATTTTTTTATTGTTTTTTTGGGTGAGGGAATTTCAGCCTAGGTATCTACAGGACTGAGTAATTCTTTTGTTTAAAATAAGATAACCTTAATTACATTAAGCTTATAACTTAAAAAATGTTAAAATACTTATATATATGGTTGTAATACATATATATATAATTATGACACTATTATATGACTTATAGTATTTTAAATAGCTTATCTATAGCATAATAATACTTATTAAGGTGTTAATGGAGTCATAATATACTTATCCTAAGTGATATTAAGTATTTATAGAAATACATAAGCATATATGTATAAATGAACCTCATAAGGACTATAACACATTTTGCATAAAAGAGAAGAGCCAAATACATGCACAATGCTCAGCAGCCCACCTGCTGAACTTCTACTCTCCCTTCATCATCTAACATCACTGATAAAATTTTCATTCATCTCTTCTCTTTTTATTGTTGTTTCTTCACAGATTATGGCTGAATATTTAGACTTTGACCCATTGGACCTTCCTTTCTTCTGTGCTCCACAAGACTATGCTTGTAAACAGTGCATCCACATGTGCAGGCCTTACACTTTCTCTCTTCCTACTCCTCAGGCCAAATTATATAACAGAGCCTGTGATTCTTGAAACTATAAAAAGAAAAGATGTGACAGACACCCCAACTATCAAACACCTCTGCCTTCCCCTTCTAATAAATATATTTCCACATATCCTACCAGGTCACTAGAACTTGGACCTGCTTCCTCTTCTTTATCTTCTGCTCCTTCCAGAAGATCACACTGTTCTATTCCTAAAACACTCCCTAAAAGACCTGCTTTATCTTCTCAAGATTCAGTCTTTATCTCCACAAATCAGGTTCAAAAAGCTTCAAAATAAGCTCCCAGGCTTCTAGACCGCGTCCAGGAAGCCCACCCAATGTAGGGCAGCCGGACCGCCTTTCCAGAAAACTTATATCAGGCTCAAAACTCCCAAATTCAGCCAGATAACAGCCAAATTCCTCCTTCAAACACTAACAACTCTACACAAAAAACTCATAATTCTCTTAGAGCAATGCATACTACCACCATTTCTTCATCTGAAAACACCAAAAATTCCAACATCTCTAGAAGGCTTGCCAGAGGACCTCCTGAAAACAGCAGAGCATGCAACACTTCTCCCAAAAAAAAAACACTGGTTACTTCAAGAAGAACTTTTTTCACCTCTCCTCTGGCCGCCAATTCTTCCTCTGATAGTTCCATTTCTTCCAGATCTTCATCCAGAAGATCACAATCAGCTTCCAGGTCACCTTCTCCTGGTCTTTCCTTTAACAACCCTGGTACTCCAACACCAGTTTCAGACCCAACTGGGCCAAGCAATAATATCAACAACAACAACAGCAGCCCTGCTGCTCCAACCAGGCTACAAGAATACCCTCCTTCTAGTCCATCTTCCCAAAACCATTTAGAGAATGATCATGAGAATCCAAACCTCCATCTGGTTGATCCTCTAAAACATGCATTCAGAATTCTTCAACAGCTCAAATACCAGCCCCTTACAAATCTGATGAGCTCCCAATCTTTAAGTACCAAATAAATAATTGCAATTTCTTTAACAGAAAATAATTAATGATCCAATTTTTCTGTTTAGTTGGAACCACACCTCCTGAAATTTCAATTGGGATTGGCCAACCTCTAGAAACTATCTTGAAGCTGGATTATTCTGACATGAAACAACACCTAAGCATGATTTGTTCCAACATGCTTAAGGCCTTTTCACTACACAGTCCGTTGAATGAGTTTAAAAAGAATCTGAGAAACAGCTCTTTGATGAACACTGGAAGATGTCTAGAATAATCAAGCACAGCTTCCAACACTATATCCCCTCTTCTTCCACTCCTTCCCAAAAATTACTTTTCACTCCAGTACCTAACCATTACAACCCATATACTCTTTCCAGAAGTCTACACCACAAAGAACACAGTTCTTCTTCCAATCCTAGAAAAATAATATAAATAAAAAAAATATGAAATAAATGGAAATCAAAGAAAATAATTAAAAAATGAGAAAGAGATAAAAAGAAAATACCATTTACTAACCATAAATCACAAAGAATACAGTTCTTCCTCCAATCCTCACAAAAGGTAAAAATGCCACCATAATCTGGACAAACCACTGGAGGCTCCTTCTTCCAGACATTAAAATAAAAAGAAAGAAATTAGTAAGTGGCAAAAAAGAGATAACAATAATAATTAACAGATATATATAAAGAATTTGTTTTATTTTTATTTTTATTTTATTTTAGTTATTTTTATTTTTATTTAATTTAATTTTTTTTTTAATTTAATTTAATTTTATTTTAATTTTTTTAAATTTTTGTAAATTTTTATTTAAACTACTAACATACTAAAAAAGAAATCTTGAAAATAATTAAAAAAAATTACCCGAAAAATATGAGAGCTGAGAAATTAAAATGAAATGAATAAAAATAATAAAATGAGATAAATAATAGTTACAAATGGTATCCTAAAACCAATTGATGAGATAATCCTCTGATACCTTACCCACATCTAAGTGCACCTTGATGTGGATTCACCTTTAAATAATTTTTAAATGAATTGAGATAAAATAAATGAAGAATAATAATATAAATAAAGAAAATATGAAATAAATAGAAATCAAAGAAAAAAATAAAAAATGAGATAGAGAAAAAAAATAGCATTTACAGGCCAATTGAAGAGCATTTCCCAACCAATGCTTGCTCACATCCAGGTGACACTGATGTGGTGACATTTTGTAATTTTTCCCTCTTTATATCCTAATAACCCCCATAAAAATATTAAAAGAAAAGAGAAAAAAGAAAAAAATCTAAAACTACTATCTAACACAACCAGAGACACAAAAATTAAAGAAAACAAAAATTCAAAGACCGGCTCCATAGAAAGTACAGTCAAAGGAAATGATCACTGGGTGGGCTCCATCCAATAAGTAAAAATGATGGGAGGCCACTAGTGATCCACTACCAAAACCAAAGAATCTAGTCTTGAACCAGTAAGCCAGTTTAAAGTGATAGTAGACTTGAAACCTGAATAACAATAACCAGAACTAGGATTCAACTAGGACAAACAAAATACTTTAAAGAGACATTTTGGGATAACTGTTCTACAGAGCATCCAGCTCATCAGTTACCCCCACACTTTCCAGAATAAAATCTAGAAGACCCCCCTGGGTACCTTCTAACACAACACAACTTCCAACACAATAACCCAAATCCAATAAGTGTGAAGAGTCCAGCACTTGAAGACTAAAAGAATTTCCAGTTTAAAGTCATAGAAGACTAAAACCTGTGAAGACTAACCAATACTAGGGTTCAACTAAATTAAGAGAAGGGATTGGAAACAGAAAATCTGGGGTAACTGTCAATAAAGCAGCCAGCCAATCAGTTACCCTCGCACTTTCCAAAATAAAATCTAGAAGCCCCACCCATGGGTACCTTCTAGCATAAAGTTTTCAACAAAACTGATGCACAGCATCACCAAAATCCAAAATTTAAAGAATGGTCCATAGTTTATTCTCATTAAAGAGTCAATCCTCTTCACTTCTAGTGCCTCTTGGGTAAAATATCTTCACCTGATCAGAAGCCACTCTTTTCTTTAAGACTGCACCATCTTACTGCTCCAAAACATAAGAACCTCCATAAACCTGAGGTCTAACTCTGTAAGGTCCATTCCATCAGTCAGAATACATTTTTCCCCACTGATCTCCAAACTTCTATTATACACCAAAACCAAACAACCAGGTTTCAAGGGACTCCTGAGTTTATGAGCCATTATCTTGTCCAGTATCTGACTGATTGATTTCTTATCTTCATCATTCTAGAATATTCCTTATCTTGACATTACTCTCTACATTCCAACTGTTGCATCCTGGCACGGAGCAAATCTTCTGTTGAGCATATATCATCCCAATCAATTCCAAGATAAGAGACAGCTTCCAAATCCACTGGTAGAACAGATTTCTGCCCAAAAATTAATTCATAAGGGGAAAGCCAGTTGTCCTTTTTACAGTGACCCTTTCAGCAAATAACACTAAGGGTAAATAATTCCTCCATTTTTCAGCACTATCTCCACACATCTTCACCAAAGCATATTTGACAACTTGATGGCCTCTTTCAACCTTGCCTTCAGCTTCAGGATAATAAGGTGTAGCCACTCTGACTTTTGAACCAATACTTGCCACAGCTTCTTTGAGTTCAGCTACAAACTCTGGGCCACCATAAACAGTCACCAACTTCATCAACCCATATCTAAATACCCATTCCTTCTTCAAAAACTCAGCCAAATTTTTGGCAGTTAAATTAAACAGAGGAGCTGCCTCAACACAACCAGACAAATCATCCCTAGAAAAAATCAAGTATTTATACCTGCCCTCTTTAATATGGACAGCATCCAAACTGACTCTTCCAAATACAGTTGATTCACCAGTAGCACGGCCCATCTCTTTAACTTTTCTGCATATCTTTCAATAAAGATATATAACCAATCTTCTTTTTTGAACTTGAATTAATGGTAATTGATAATCTTTAGAGAGAACAGATACTTGATAAAAAACATGAAGAATACTTGCAGAGAAGAGAAAAATTAAAAAGAGAAAGTTGAAAATCCACTTAGTATATCTCCAAGGGAGCTGACCTACTACAACCTAGGATTTCCTTGTCTTGGGGAGAGGTTTTATCTTTTAAGTGATCAGCCCTTATCACTCTAAAAGCGACAGAATCTCAATAGAGCCTGAGAAACACTCCGAAAAACCAGAGGAGGAACCCACTTCCCTTCTTCTCCTACAGCAATCCATGCCCTGGCACATTGAAGACAATCCAGGCCTGGTCTCTTAATCATCATCTCCAGGAGATCACAGCATCATGTGAAGTCTTCTTTCATCTTCACCAGTCAACTCCAAACTGATTCCCAAATAAAATTTACAACCAATTCTTGCCTGGAAATCCATCAAGAATGGTCCACCCAAAACAGCTTTTACATTACCTTTGGCAATGTAAAAATGAACCTTCCCTGAGGCTCCACCAACATCCAGATTGACAAATTCAGATGTTCCAATCAACTCAGTGAAATGGCCACCAATCCTTTTTAAAGTTCAACAAATTCCTGTCTTGATGGGAAGGCCCAGATGAGTAGCCTCAAAAAAAGAAATCAGGTTAATCTGAGAACCTGAATCAACCAATGCCCTAGCCTCCCTTCCATTCAGAGTGACATTGACATAATCCAGAGGTGCAAAAAAATGAGTCTCTAACCCCTCACCAAACTTATCAGCAGAATCACAAATTTATGCCACCTCCCCATAAGAAACACTTATCCTGGTCAACAACTTTTTATTCCTATCAGCAAACCCAGGACTGATAGAATACAACTCCCAATAAGAAAGGGAAACCTGACCTTGATTCATTTTTTCCAGAACAGAGTCCATAAAATTAGATTGGCCAGAAACTATTGGCATCTCAGAGTGAGCACTTGGCTTCACCACCTTGGCCCTAGAAGATTGTTGAGGACCAGAACCACCAACAGATTTACTATAAACAGGAATCAAACCAGATCCCTCACCAGAACCTCTACCTCCAGCAGGCTTTGGCAATGAATCCAAAGGGACATCCTCCTCAGAGTCAGAATCAACATCCAAAGACATTGGCTCACCATTCATGTCTAATGCACCAAAACTAGAGGGGCCCATATCTGCAATCCCCTTCTGCATCTTGTACACCTCCTATTTGCTGTACTTCTTCCTAGCTGCACTCAGCTTAAGATCCACCTTTAAAGCCTTAGGATTTGGTTTGGCCTGAGAACTTCTCTTAGGCCTTCCCACCTTTCCCGCTTCTACATCATAAACACCATCCAAGCATTCACCACTTGACTGTCCACCACAAGAATACAACTCCAATCTACCAGAGGAAGCAGAGAAGGAGACCTTATTAACCTCCTTCCCTTTTCCCTTGACATTATCATCTTCCTTACCAGAAGACTTCCCCTGATCAGGAATCTCCTCAAACCTTTTCCTCCTCTGATTGAGACAACTACTTCTCCCAAACAAATGTACAGGAGCCTTCCCCTCACTGGGCTTCACAAATGAATTATCTGGGAACTTGAACACCCTGCTATCAAACTCAACCTTTCCCTCTGAAACATCTCTGTTCAGAGCCCAACAATCATTAGACTTGTTCCTTCCCCTGATGAAATAAGAGCAGACAAAATGATCACTCCTACCATCCATCCTATCAAAATATCTAGGCTGAGAAGGAGCCTTATTGGGCTTCTTATCCTCCTGAACAAAATTATGTAGCTGTTTTGTCAGATCAGCCAACTGCTTCACCACTGGGTCCCTCTCCTGTTTGGGAACCTTCACCATAATCTTCTCTTCCTTCTTCACTCTATTCTTCTCTTCAGCCAAAGCCTCACTTACTTTGCTGACATATTTGGCACACCCCTCCTGATAGGTGTTCACAGCCAATAACTTAAAATGGGCCTCCACAGCCTCCTTCACCTTGTCCAAGGCAGGAAGCTTTTTATCCCCATCAGAAAAAGTCTTCATCAAGTCCTTCCTTGACAACTCCTGCAACACATCCATCCTCACATCTCTATCCAAGGCAGACTAAAAACATCTTCGGAAGCATTTTCATGTGCCAGCTCCTCCACTACCACTAAATATTCCACCCCAGGATCAAACTGTAGGAGAAACTTCCTTTAACTTTTCAAGTTACCAAAAACACCATAAGACTGCCATTCACTGACAACCTTGTTCAGATCCACCATAGTTAACCTGACACCCCATCTATCCACCTTCTCCCTGCACAGAAACTTCCAATCCCTCTTCTTGTAGCCAGAAATGGCCACTTCTTCAAAATTACTCCATCAAACTCTTCTAACACATATTAGCTGCCAGAAACCTGTTCTTTGACTTTGTATGGTCCATTTCACCTATCTGCAAACATCTTACCACATTGGCTCTCCAAGCTCTTGTTGTACACCAAAACCATATCACCAGCTGTAAAAGGTTTTCTAAGTTGATGTCCCAACCGCTCATCTCAATATCTTACTGACTAATTTCAGATCTTCATCATCCATGATTATGCCTTTTCCAAGTATTCTTCTTACTTTTCTAACTGGACTATTCTTGCACATAATAATTCTTCAGTGGTCTTGACCAAATCCCAGTCAACTCCAAGATATGATTCAGCTTCCAAATCAACATGTAAGACTTCTTTATGTCCAAAAACAAGTTCATAAGGCAAAAATACAGCTGTCCTCCTGGCAGTGATTCAGTAAGCAAAAAAATTAAAGGTAAATAGTGCCTCCATTTTTTGGCACTTGTTTTGCACATTCTTACTAAAGCATCCTTAATAACTTAACTCCCTCTTTCAACCTTTCCTTCAGCTTCAGGATAATAAGGGTTTTCTACCCTAACCTTTGATCCAACTTTTGATATAGCCTCCCTAAATTCTGTCCCCCATTCATGACCTCCACATACCGTCACCAATTTCATCACTCCATATCAATACGCCCAGTTTTTCAACAAGAAATCCGCCACATTTTTGGAAGTCAAATTAAATAGAAGTTCTGCCTCTACACAACCAGATAAATCATCTCTGGCCACAATTAAATATTTATACCATTCCTCCTTAATATGAACGGCATCTAAACTAACCCTTCCAAAAAGAGTATTTTCACTGGTAGAATTTCCAGGTTCTTTTGGCCTTAAATAATTTTCTCTTTGACATTCTTTGCATGAATTAACACATTTTTTAACAGCCATCTTCATGCCAGGCCACCAAAATTGATCAGCAATTCTTCTAAACATTTTACCAACACCTCTATGCCCAAGATCTTCATGCAGTGATTTCAAACTTATTTCTTGCCCTTTCTTTTGTGTTAAAACACCTTGAGGATTTGGATACCTCCTTTTCATTAATTGTCGACCAGATAAGTAAAACACCAATGACTTCCTTTTGATAGCCACCCATTTGTCCTCCTCACACTCTTCTGGCCTCTCTAATTTCAAAAAACATTTTACTAATAATAAATAAAAAGCAGTCTAACCCCAGACTTTGTCTTGAAAATTGATTAATCTAATATCAATGGGCACTTCTCTATCACCAACATCACTTGCAAATGAATGATCCAATAATCATTGACCACAAATTTGCCTCTTGATTGAGCTAGGTCAAAATTCTTCTTCTGAACCATTTGAACTCTTATATACCAAATTTGAAAACACCTCTTTCTCTTCTTCCCCTTTTTAACCCTACATTTGTCCATCCTCTTTTTAGCCAAATGTTCCTCTACACTACTCAACCTCTCTTTAACCAAATTTACTAATTCTCCGACATATACACCATTCCTCAACCTACTACTATCCCAAAAAACAACTCCATCTTTATGTATATACACCACATCTTCTTCTACCTCTTTTTTACCAATTTTATCTTCACCAATTTCTTCAATTTTATCCATTTAAAAATAATTTTCCAGTTTATCCTCTTGGTGGAGGTCATCACCATAATTTTCAACACATATTAGTCCTTCCAGTTTAGCCTCAATGGGTAGGTATGGAAGGTCTTCAGCTCCTTTAGTTCTGGCTTTAATAATTGGTATATCTTCATTGAACTCTTCTGAGTCTAATTCTTCTTCAGTGGGTGGTCTTTTTGACAAACGATCTGGTGTAGTAAAAGTTTTTCAAGTCTTATGAACTAAATCAAAAGAAACATTCTGGATAAATGCTACCCATTGTGTAATAGGTGCATTTGGTAAACTTGGGGAATTAATCATTTGAATTAATGATTTTGCACCCACTTGCAACTTGAAGTGTTGACCCCATAAAATATTTTGAAGCTTTTTCAGAATTTTTTCCACTCCAAACAGATCTAATTTTGGCTGTGAGTATCTTGATTTGACCTCAATATATACCACAGATTCATACCTAACAGGCCTAAAATAACCAGCTTTATCTATCTGAGACAAAACTTCCCCAGAAGCAACCTGACTTGAATCAACTGCTAAATAAATCCTACTGGCATCATTTCCATAATATAACTTGTGCAGGACTAAATCTTCCCCCACAACCTTCTTCAGCTTCACAATAGCCCTTTCACACTCTTCATCCTACCCCCAATCTGTATCCTTTCTCATCAACCTTCTCAATGGTTGTGCCAATGAAGAAAGTCCTTGATAAACATTCAAACATTAACACATACACCAAAAACCCTCTTACTTTAGTCGTATTCTTGGGTCTTGTCCAGGACTGAATTTTATTTACTTTCTTCTTGGACATAGTACTACCCTCTCTACATACCACACAACATAAAATCTCTAAATCTGGCACACAAAATTAAAATTTTAAACCTTAAATAGTTAACCCAGCTTCTTCTATCCTAAACAAGATCCTCTTTAGATTTATTTCATACTCGCAGATAAAAGATACCTGAATATTGAGGAATTTCATCTTGTAGAATCCAAGCCATCTGAGCTTGATAAACAGAAACCAAATTTGTTGCTCCTTGAGGTAATCTTGTCAACTGTAAATGTCCAAGTGGAGTATCAAAAGTAGTGAGAGGCCTAGATTCTGGATGTAACTCTCTCTCATCATATCCCCCCATAATATCTCCTAAACCATAATACACTCTCCCAGAAAACTCTTTAACAAACTCCTCAGCACTAGGTGGTATCCCAGCATCCTTTATTGTAACCCTATTTAATTCCCTTAGATCATGAAAACTCTAAGTTTGCCATTTGGTTTCCTGATGCAAAATACCGGACTAGAATAACTTGATGATGATTGCTCATACATTTCAGTGCAAATCTGTTCTCTGATAACTTCAATACAAGCTTCTTTCAATGCAGCGCAAAATGGGATCAGTTTTGGCTGCCACAGTTCATGACATACCACAAGAATCTTGAAAGGCTCCCTTTGCGAATGCTTCAACACACTGCTCTCTTCTTCTACAAAAGCAATGGCCTTCTCTTGCTTTACAATCACATCCAACAACAACTTCTTCTCTTCACCCGACAACCAACCTCCAGGTCCAAAATTAACAACACCTAATCTGTCAAAAGTTATTCTTGTTGTTTCAGAAAATTGAGGCGGATTTTTCATCAAGGGAGGATAACCTCGGTCTTCTCAAAGGTGGGTTTAATTCAGCTGGTAACTGTTCATTAATTGGTTGGACCTTATTACACCACACAATATGGGGGGCAGACTTGCTAGCAATTCCGCAACCTTGAACCCTAATTCATATCTTTTTGAGCCCACATCGAATTATTGATGAAACCACCTAGAAATAATATTGACATTCTGGTGAACTCAATATGAATACAACTTGAACATTAAATGAAGCATAGGTAATAATACTTTGAACAAATCTTGAGATACGAAGAATGAGATTTTTCTATAGAAATTTTAATACAGTGCAGACCACACTCAAATTAATCTCAAAAATACATATTTTAAACTATTTAAGCAGTTTCTTAGCAATTTAAAAAAAAGAACACCAATGTATAGATCCGGAAAGATACCATCTGAAATTATTATATAAGTTTCTTTGGCTAGAAAAACATGGAGAAATTATAATTTGAAATATGTCAATTTGTTCATGAAAGGTTATTTTGTGCATTTATATTATTTATTGTATAATATTCAAGAATTGAAAAAATTATATACTTATTTTATGACTAGATAATATTGAATATTATTAATCATTAAAATATCTAAAGAAGGTAGAAAAATCTTAAAAATGATGTTAAAAAGACTTTACTTAGACATATAATTTTCAAATTCAATTGACATACTATATTTCACTATTAAATAAAAAAAATTTCATACTAATATTTATTAAAATTACTTTCCCCTCTTTTTCAAAATTTTCAAAATATTAAAATGTAGATTTAAGTAAAGGAAGAGAATAAAAGTATAGAAGTTGTGGATTTTTAGGATTCAAGGAATTTTTGTTCCCACTCTTTGTAACATATTTTATATTTTATATATTTTTTGTATATATATTTTGTATTACTATCTTTTATCGTCTTTTTTACTCTCTCTGAAGAATACTCCACTCTTTTCCATTTGAAATATTTCTTTATCCTCACCTCATCTTTCTCCCCAACCTTTTCACTCCCTTTTTCATCATTTTCAACCCCTATCCACATTTTCCTCTCCCTCTCCATGCCTCTCTACCTCTCTCCACCCCTCTCCTTCAAGTTTTCTTACCTACCCATTTCTCCCTAACACTTTATTTTTATATACAGAAATAGGGACTGAGTTGAAAGGGAGGAAATTGGGCTTCAAGGATTGTGGAGGCAAGGTTAATGGGAGGAATGAAGCTACAAGGGTTGGGGAGGCTGAAGAGAGGGGTGAGGAAGGGTATATAGGGTAGTGAAAAGGTTGGGAAGGAGTTGGAAGGAAAGATTAAGGGTTCCAAGGCATTTTCAATGAAGATAAGGGTCTGGGAGGGGTTGAGAGGGGTGAAATGGGGATAAAAATAGGATGGCATACAATGGGGCTTGGAGGATAGTGAAAAGGGTGGGGAGGGAAGACAAGCATGTGTTGATAGAATTGAAAGGGATGGGGATTGGTGCAAACAGAGTGTGAAAAAAGGAGGATGAACTCTGTTCTTTGGGTGAAGAACAGAGTTAACTTCCATAAAATATTAGCTGAAACATAGTTTTCAATTCTGTAAAAACATTTTCAGGTAATAGAAAAAGTCACTGATTTTTTTATATTTAATCTGAAAGTTTTAAATAAAATGATTGTATTTAAGAATTGTGATATTGTCAATCAATTTTTATTGATCCAATTATTTTAACAAAGTATTTTTTAAATAAGTTGCTTCAAAAAATACTGTGCATTGAGTAGACTCATGGAACAATTTTTTCTGTCTTTCATTCAGTTATCCTCACACTTTCACTATGTTTTCAATATAGATCCATTATTATTTGTGTGATACTTCAAGTGAAAGTTTAGTGTTACTTCAGTCTGAGTTCCATCTAATTTCCATCTGACTTCAAGTTAAGGAATTGCTAGCCAGTCTTCCCCAAATATTGTGTCGTGTTAGCTACCTTCTTATACTTTTCTTTTTCGACATTCACATAAACTTGAGGTAAAATATTTATTTTAGTATTGCCATTAAAAGTTTTATCAAAGGAATTTTCTTCATTTTCAGAATCAGAATAAAAATAAGCAGAATAATATTTTCTATTTTTATTTAATATAACCAATTTTTCCCTTTTTCCTTTGTCTAATTTGTTAAAGATTTTACCATTACCTTTAAATCCCTTATCCTTCTCAAAATAACTTGTAAAAAATGTTGGCAGTTTAACCTCTTGCTGGAGGACAGATTTAGAATTTTCACAAAAATTATTTTTTGTGTTATAATTATACTAAGATTTTAAATAGGACTTTGATGAGTGAATTTCAGTTTACCATCTTGTTGGAGGTCAGAGAATAAACTGTTTCAAATTTTATCCAACATAATATATCCCATCTTCCATCAAGATCCATTATTGAATCTGATCAAAAAACTTGACAGAGAAGTGAGACAAACTGAAAAATTGAGGACATAATATCAATTTCAAGTATTATTAACAGAAAATAATTAAGAATCCGCTTGAATTATCTCCAAATAAGCTGACCTATTGCAATCCAGGATCTCATCACAGGAAGAGATTGCAACATTAGGGTGACAAGCCCCTTCTAACCCAAAAAATGAGGGTCTTTATAATCCCCCTCAAAAAAATTCACCAGAAGCCCTCCTTTTTATTTGGCGCTTCTTGGTACATGTACAATACTGAAACAGAGTGGTGATCCCTGGCCGTGTTTCCCAACCTTCATCTCCAGGAAGTGCTGACTGCATATGGAGCTGCCACATATCCTAACCAGTAATCTCCAAACTACTACCCATTCTAGACTGGTAACCAATCCTGGCCTAAAACTCCATCAAAAAAGGACCACTAAGAACAGTTTTAGCTGCCCCTCTGGCTGCTTAAAATTGAACCTTACTAATAGATCCACCAATACCTAACTTAACATGCTCAGCTGTACCCATCAACTCTGTTGCATGCCCTCCGATACCTCTGAGTTTTCCCCAAGTACCAGTTTTAATCAGCAAGCCTATAATTGTTGCTTGCTCTAAAGAAATCAAATTAATTTGAGACCCTGAATCTACCTAGGCCTTAACTTCTTTACCATTAAGAGTTACACCAAGTAACCCAGGGGAGCAGAAAAATGAGTATTAACATCCTCAATTTATTGATTTCGCTCATCATCATAAATAATAACTTTTAGGGTACCATTTTAAAGGTCTCATTATCACGGATCTAATTTTAAAGACTAAATCATGAAAATAAATGCTTCATAACAACATATTATTCAATAATTTATATAAATTTTCTAAATACAGATTCACTGTTGTTTTTCTCATCTTTATTATTGATAACACTGATTCTACATCTCAAAACATTTAATAACAAATATTTTATTGGTCATTTCATATCAAGTAGAATCTGTAACTTAGTGAATTGTGAACTCTTTATTTACTTAAAGGGAAAGTGTTTTTTTCAGTTTATCCAACTCCCTAGGATTCTGCTTACAGCAAGACAACTGTAAAAGTCTTTCTAAATTGGTGACTCCAAACATGGGGTTTGAATTCTATAGCTTTTAATTGATCTTATTTTGTATCTGAACTCACTTAGCCTGCAATAGGATTTTTTAAAAAATGCTTATATTCTTTTAACAGTTGTAATCTTATGATTTTGGGATGTCTTCCGCTATTGGATCTGGTGTTTTGGCTGCTGGTGTACCTGTTAGGGCATCAGTAAGGATTTTATCTTGGGATGGGTTCAAATTTACTGGTGAAGATTTAGAGTGATTTTTATTTAGCTATGAAACTTCAGCTAGATTGGATGGAGCTCTACCTTTGGATATGGTGAAGAAGATTAGGTTCTTTATGGGAGAAGGAGAGGTGGAAGAAGAGGTTATTACAATGTATGGCTATAAAGTTCAAGATTGGGGAAATCTGAAGATGAAAATGGAAAAAAGATGGCCAAAGGTTTATTCATTGTGGATCTTAAGAATATTTCTAGGAGATGGGAAACTAAAGGTGGTTTAACATCTCTAAGTCAGTATCATCAGTTTATGGTTGAATTTCAGGTGGTTTTTAGATTATTTGATAGATTATGAATTTTTATATCAATCTTCAAATCTTGATTCATCTTCTGAACCACATCTTCTAAATTGTGCAGTTTATACTCATGCTAGAGGCCCAAAAATAGATCTTGATGATACTTTTCTTCAAAATTTTGTGCAGTTTAACCTCATGCTGGAGGCTAAAAAATTGATCTTGATGATCTTCACAAAAATAATTCTTTTCTTCTTTCTTGATTATCTTCAGATTTGTTTCTTGATTTTCTTCAGTTATCTTGAGATTTTTATTTCATTTTCATGAGTTTCCTTCTATCCTACAAAAATAACCAGGGGTTTCCTCAATGCTCACAGTCATGGCCAAGGTAATGTTTTTGAAAGGTGTAGAAGAAACCCTAGAAGTGCACAATTGGGAGGACTTACTTTTACACCCCAATTTAACCACTCTACAGACTTTCTGAATATCTTTCAATAAAGGTATATTACCAATATTCTTTTTTGAACTTGAATTAAAAATAATTGAGAATTTTGAGAGAAAACAGATTCTTGATAAAAAAGTTGAAGAATACATGCAGAGAAGTGAAAAATTACAAAGAGAAAGTTGACAATCCACTTGGTATATCTCCATGGGTGCTGATTTACTACAACCTGGGATTTCCTCAACTTGGGGAGAGGTTGTAACACTTGGGTGATCAGCCCTCATCACTCAAAAAAAGACAGAATCCTACTAGAGCCTGAGACACACTCCAAAAAACAAGAGGCAGCACCCACTTCTCTTCTTCTCCAACAACTGTCCATGCACTGGCACATTGAAGACAAACCAGGACTGGTCTCCAAACCATCCTCTCCAGGGGATAATAAACTCATGTGAAATATCCTTTAATCTTCACCAGTCAATTATGAACTGATTCCCACATCAAACTGATAACCAATTCTTGCTTGAAAATCCATCAAGAATGGCCCACCAAAAACAGCTTTACTGTTCCTTAAGAAATATAAAAAATGAACCTTCCCTGAGGCTCTACAAACATCTAACTTCACAATCTCAGATTTTCCAACCAATTCAGTAACACAGCCTATAATCCCTCTCAAATTTTCACTAGTATCTGTTTTGATGGGGAGGCCCAGATGAGTAGCCTCAAACAAAGAAATCAGGTTAATATGAGAACCTGAATCCACCAATGCCCTAGGCTCCTTGCCATTCAGAGTGACATTGTCATAACTCAGATGTGCAGAAAAATGAGTTTCCAACCCCTCTCCAAATTTTTTGGCAGAATCACAAATGTATTCTACTTCCCCAGAAGAAACCCTTCTTCTGGTCAAAAATTTTTTCTTCCTATCAGCCAACCCAGGACTGATAGCATACAACTCCCCATAAGTAAGGGAAACCTGAACCTGACTCATCTTTTCTAGGACAGACTCCATAACATTAACTTGGCCAGAAACCACTGGCCTCCCAAAGTGAGCTCTTTGCTTCACTACCTTGGCCCTAGAAGATTCTTGAGGACCAGAACCACCAACAGATTTACCATCAACAGGAATCAAATCAGATCCCTCACCAGAGCCTCTAACTCCAGAAGTCTTTGGCAATGAAGCCAAAGAGACATTCTCCTCAGGGTCAGAATAAACATCCATAGGAATTGGCTCACCATTCATGTACAATTCTTCTAAAATAGGGGGGGCCATATCTGCCATACCCTTCTGCATTTTATACAGCTCCTCTTTGCTGTACTTCTTTGTAGATGCACTCAGCTTAGTATCCAACTTTGAAACCTTAGACTTTGGTTGAGCCTGAGCACTGTTCTTAGGCCTTCCCACCTTTCTTACTTCAGCATCATTAACACCAGCAAAACATTCCTCACTTGACCTTCCACCACAAGAATACAACTCCAAAAAACTAAAGAAAGATGTAAATGAGACCCAATCAGCCTCCTTTCCTTTTCCCTTTCCATAATCTCCACCTTTACCAGAAGAAGAAGCCTAATTAGATAAATCTTGAAATCTTGCCTTCTTCAAGTTGAAATTATGTCTCCTCCTCAACAATTCGACTGGAGCCTGATTGTCATTTGGCTTCACAAAATAACCATCTGGGAACTTGTACATTTTCCCATCAAATCTACCTTTCCTTCAGACACATCCCTATTCAATGCCCAACAATCATTGGACCTGTGGCCCTTCCTGCTGCAATAAGAACAGACCCAAGGATCACTACTACCAGACCTCCTATCAAATTCTCCAGGCTGAGGAGTAGCCTTATTGGTCTTCTAAGCCTCCTGAACAAAGTTATGTAGCTGTTTTGTCAGATCAGCCAACTTCTCCACTAATGGATCAACTTTCTTAGGCTTCTCAGGAGCCTTTCTCTTGTTCACACTTTCCTTCTTCCTAGATTCCTCCACATCTTCAGCAAAAGCTTCACTGACCTTGCTAACATACTTGGTGCTAGTTTCCTTGCAAGAATCCCCTGCTAAAAGTTTCAGATGATTCTCCACAAACTCTTTCACCACAGAAAGAGCAGGAAGTTTCTGATTCCCATTTTGAAGAATCTTCATCTTATCCTTCCTTTCCAGCTCCTTCAGAAAATCAATCCTGAAATTCCTAGCCAGAGAAGACCACAAAATATCCCTTGAAGAGTCAGTACTTTTTAACTCCTGCATATCCACCAAATAATCCACAACTAGATCCAACTGAACCAGAAACTTCCTATAAGTATGGAGATTGTCCACACCTCCATAAGATTGCCATTCACATGCAATCATATTTAGATCCAACTTAGAGTACCTGGATCCCCACCTGTCTGAAATCTGCATACACAACTTTCTCCAATCTTTCCTCCTATAACCCTCCATAGCAGCAACCTCCTTCAACAGAGCCCAGTAACCAATATAAAAGATGAATTGCTTCATCATGTCCAAGCGAGAAACACCATCGATATTTCCAGAAGCCTCAAAAAGCTGTAGAAACAACTTCACATCCTCCCCCATAAACATAGACCCCTTCCAGGACTTGATAATAACAGAAGGCCTAACAGAAACTGGAGGATTACCATTCTCAGCAGCACCAACAGTGCCACTAACACCACTAGAGAAAGAGGGTCCAGAAGCCATGGTCAAATATATTCTAGAAAACCAATCTCCAGCCGAAGAAGAGAGTCCAAAAGTAACAGAAAGTCAAAAAAGCTAAAAAATTCTCACACCACGTTAAGAGCCAGAAATGTAGACAATCCTATAGTACTAGCTATAGACCTTGACCAAGGGAGTTGGAGTAAAACTAGAGAGAAAAACCCCTGTCACTTTGAGAAAATCAGGTGAGATTAATTTGCTACAGAAAATCAGAGACTGTTACTATACCCCTTGCAACACACTTTTTGACTGCTTAACAAGTCAAGACAGTAGCAAATAGCAGAAAACTGAGAGCCAAAGAACCAGAAACCTGAAATGCAGAAGGATCCACATACCAAAACACTGTGCATATGTTGCCCAGAAAACATCAATAATACTTGATGCAGGTTGCAAATCTACACCAGAGAAATCAGTTACTCAAGTTGAGTTAAATGAAGAACTAACCTTGAAACAAAAACAACCAACTGTGGCAAAAAAACAGTAAAAACTGAATGAGAAACAATGATATCATCTCTGGATGGTTGTATGATAATTAAGGTTGCCCCAAACTGTCTTTATCGGTATTTACACAGACCACCCTCTAAAAAATCATTTCACAGCAACAAATTTGGCGCGTTTGACAGCCAAATTGAATAAAAACCCTCTAGAAATGCTTCCCAGCCTTCTATAATCAAAGAAAGGCTGGCCCCCTGACACAGGAAGCCCGCCCAGAAGTGGCCAGACCTCCCTGAAGCCAGAAAACCACCAATAACCTCCAATAAAGCCCAAGATACTTTTAAAAGTCTACCACAACTACTAAAACCCTCAAAACACAAAATTAAGCTATGAAAACAATGTGACATAAAATTTAGAGCAAAATTAGCTCTACTTATTGGTACTAAGCACTTAACCCCATGACTTAAGGTTAGCCTGTAAAACATGAAAAACAAAATTAAACAGATATCTTTTAGAAATGAAAAATGAGGAAATGACCCCTTAAAACTTAGAATATGAAAAATTTCATAAGGATATAAAATATAGAGAAAAACCTGAGCTATCCAATGGTACTACACAAATAACCATATTCTCAATATTCACTGAGTAAAACTAGAAAAACAACAAATTATTTAACCAACGTCAATTTAGACATACCAAAACAGCGCCAAACAGCCCAACAAATGACTCTGCCAGTGTTGGAAGACCACAACATCATCTGCATTGGTGATTTCAATAGCTTAGGAGTTGGAAGAGATACTATTTGGATTTGGAATTAGTAAGAGAGTTATTAAATTAAAATTAAAATATTAACTTTTTGAGCCAGGAAATAATGTCTCAGAAAAACTGAAAGGAGAAACTGGTATAATAGGATTAGGGTCTTGAGATGAAGGACGAATCTCAGGATTGGGATTCTTAGATGAAGACTCTGTTTTGGACTTTATATTACAAAAAAAGGTGGGAATTTACGATTATCTCTTTTTAGGAATTGTAAGATCAGGAAGAGCAGCTGGTTCAGTATAGATGTTAGTTCTGGAAGGTAGAATCAGACATTAGACTTGATTTTCTTAAGCCTGCAAGGATCACAGGAAATTCTTACAGGAAGTCCAGGGTTAGAAATCAAACAAGACTGGTATTTAGTGCAAATTTCACATGTGACAGAAAGGTCATTTGATGAAATATTGATGATGATATTGATTTAAAAAATAAAAAGTGTAAATATTCAGGACTAGTGAAGAAAATTGGTTGAAGATAACAAAGAGAGGATGAATATGTGTTTGATAAATTATGCAAATTTAAAGAATCGGTACATTCTTTATTGGAGTGATGACATGGGAGTCAAAAGTTTAGTAGGGAACTTAAATTTATTATAAAAGGAGTTTTGGGGATGATTACTGAGATTGAAAAGTCCAATCTAAATTTAAGATGGTTATATTTAAAAGAATGAGTATTAAAAGTGGTTAAAAGGGGGTAATTTTATCATTAAAGATTTAAAGAATAATTACTGGTGAGGAAATGCAATTATAGGTTTAAAAGTGCATGGAAATTAAAGACAAAGTCTCATGAACCTTTAAAAGTTTTGGTGGAGATTTTGTTATTTTTATACTATTTTTAATAATTTTATGAAGTATTTTTGGTTATTTTAGAGTTTTTATAATTTACTAAACTTATATATTTGTTTACTAGGTGACTAGGTCTGCACAGACCACAAAAAAAAAGAATTGATTATAAAGGAGAAGTAGCTCTATAATCTATAATTTTTGAGATTTTTTATTAGTATTTTAAAGGTTCTAATTATGTCTGAAAGTCTGTATGAGCTCTGGAACCCTCCAGATGGGCTACATACAAACTCTGGTGATCTCTGGAAAAGCTCCAGAATGCTCTGGTTAGGGAGAAAAGGGCACATGAAAAAAAATGCGTCTAAAGCCTGTAGACTCAAATATATATACAGATAGAGATACATACATACATACATACAGAGAGCAACCACAAAAACACATATCATAACATTTATTATTATTTTACATAACAAATTATAAAATTGTAATACTCTTATAAATATAAAAATTTTACATAACAATTTATAGATTTCACTCTTCATCATAAATATTAACTTATAGGGTACTATTTTAAAAGTCTCATCATCAGGGGTCTAGTTTTAACAACTAAATCATGAAAAAAGAAGCTTTATAAAAGCATATTATTTAATCATTTGCATAAAGTTTCTAAATACAAAGTCACTTTTGTGTTTCTCATCCTTTTATTAAAAAACACGGATTCTAAATCTCAACACCTTTAATAAAAAATAGCTTATTGGTCATTTTGTATCAATTAGAGGCTATAGCTTAGTTAATTGTGAAATCTTTATTTGCTTCAAGGGACAGGGTTTTCCTCAGTTTATCTAACTCCCTTGTATTCTTCTTACAGAAAGGCAACTGCAATAGTCTTTCTACACCATTCTGAATCAGGGGAAAAGACTGATGGCTCTGGAGGAGGAGGTCAACAAGTTGGTCAACCGTGGGTTCAATCTGGTAGTGGAGCTTGCTCCTACCACAAAAAAATGTTGAAAAATTTTCAAGGATGAGACAGTGGAGGTAGTCAAGCCCACCAGGCCAAAATTACTTATCGAAGCAGATCCTGAGTTTGAAGTAAGTTGTTTTTTTTAAATTTAAAATTTTTCTTTGCTTTATTAGCTTACTGACTAATTTCTGTAGGAGGCAAAAATCAATGAAGAATTGGCTATCAAACCAGAGGTAGTGTTTATCAAGCCTCAAGTTGCAGATTTACCACCAGTTTAATCTGGTTCCTCAAGGGTAACTCTTACTGAACCCATAACCAATTCTTTGAATGGGGAGGTTGAGTTGGACTACATGTGGTCAAAAAAGCTTGAAATGGCTTGTCCAACAACATTTTTCAAAATTTTTTTTGACAAAATCAATGGGATTGCCAATTCAGCTTTCTACAATGTAGCTGAAGAATTACTTGACATTGGAGTGGTGGTGCCAGTTGGGGAGGAAATATTTTTTGAGAATGGTAGAAAGGAAATTCAAAAATTGGTGGAGAGAATGAAGGAATTTATTTGGATGAAAATAGAGGAGAATATTTTGAAGTAGAAGGAAAAAAGGAGAAGAAGAAAAATGTATATAGTTTTATATTGAACATTTATTAACTTGTTGTTTTATTTTTGTTGAAATATATTTATCTAAGAAATAAAGTAAAAAAAAAAATTATTTTGTTTAAATTTAATTTAAGTTTATTTTAATTTATTTTTTTTGAAGTTTTTTAGTTTAAATTTTAGCATTTCAAAAATAAAAAGAGAAAACAAAAAATTGTTTTTAAAAAAAATTCAAGGAAAGAAGATGCATTTTTACAAAGAAAATTTTATAGGATAAGAAAAAATTGATTTAAATAAAAAAAATTTCAGGTTTGAATATAGTCAAAAAATAAGGTTGTTTTGAATTTTATTTTGAAGATGTTTATGTTTGAGAATTGTTTAAGTATGAGAAGAAATAGAAAATACATTTTTTTAGTTTGAAATGATAAGGAAAAAAATGAGATTGAATTGAATGTTTTATAACATATAAAGAACAATTTAAAAGAGAAAAAAGTGTAATATGTTGTAATAAGATTCAGAGAAACAGATATTTTGATTTAGTTTTTGTTTAAGTTATTTTGATTTTATTTTTTTTATCGATTTTTAGTTTTAGTTTTAGTTTTTTTATTGTTATTTTAATTTGATTTTGATTTATTATAATCATTTAGATAATTTTAGAAAAGAAGAGAAATGAAAAGAAAAATCTAAAAAATTAAAAATTTGATTTAGATGAGAAAAGAAAAGATTTTTTTTTTTTAATTTTAAAGAAAAAAATTTAGTTTTAAGGGTTAGGTTTTTTAGAATATTTTATATGAATAGATTTTAAAATTTCAGGAGTGTTCGAAACATTAATGGCTGGTTCCCAAGATGATTTATTTAGGTCATTGAGGTAGCCTTCACATTCCAGAAGTGTAAAGTTCTTCTTCCGTGGGGCCTCTGTATGAGGGCCTTTCCTCTGCTAGATGTTCCATGGGTCTGGTCTTTTATTCTTGAAAGAGTGCCATTTTCTCTTGCATTGCAGCAAGGGATTCTTCATCAGGTTTACCTGAGGGGTTCAGTTTTCTTTGGTAGTGTACAAATTAAGATCAAACAAAATTTTATGACCTAAGAAGGCAGACTACCACTAACGCTAACACTAGCCTAAGATGAAACTGAATATACTGGATAAAGCAGTAGAGCTAACTAAGACTGACTATGTTGGGACCTCCAACAGTCATAGAAGAAGGGACTGACTATACCAATTGGTAGTTAGACTAAAGAATAAATGAATTACTAGATAAGTTTTCCAATGGGGAGCGCTCCATAGCACTTGTCCCATATAACCCCATTATGCAATATTCACACTTCCGCCTCTTTACAATGTATAGCACCGGAATCTCTCCTCCTCCCCACCTCTCAACCAAATACTAAAATTATCCCTTCTTTTACCCTTACTGTCCCCTGAACTCCTTCTCAAACTCCTTCAACCTTTCCTTTTCATCCACCAAATTTTCCACCATTCCACACGACCTATCTCCAACCACATAACCTTTCAAATGCATTAATTACTTAACCTTTCATCTATACACCCTCTTAGAAACAACTTTCTCTACTTCAAAATACTTTTCATTTCCCATCTGGATTGGCCCTGGTGGCTCTTCTGGGTGTCCTGGAATTTTATCTTCTTCATGCTTTGTGAGAAATTAAATGTTGAAGACTGGAAGTACTTGTATCATTAAGATTGGTAGTTCCAGCTCATAAGCTGAGTCAGACAACTTGCAATTGACTTTGAATGGCCCCACTTTCTTGTGATCTAATTAAGCACTGGGGCATAATTACCACGGAAAATCAGGTGGTAAACTGCTAGCAGTTCCCTCTCTTTGAAACATTCAGGAAGAAATTGGGAAAAAATTGGGGAAATGTTGTGAAAGTTTTAGGAAACTTTTTTTAAATTAGATGAAAAATTTTTTTAAAAAAAAGTTGGGCCTTAACTGAGCCTCAATCTATCCCTTCTTGAGCAGAGCTTTGTATTCAAGTTGAGCATTATTTGGACCAAATTTGAGCAATGGTTGAGCCACAACACTTAACATACCATAATATTGAATTTTATATCTAGAACAATTTAATGTTGTGTGTTCAAATTTGATATTAGTAGAAATATCTTAAATTACACATAGTATACTAGTTGTGGAATATTATTTCAATTATCATTTTTATTTCAACAAATATATAAAAAAAGATACTATTTAAGTCCTTTTTAAAAAATTTATTATTAAAAATATAACTCTGTAAAAATATTTGCTCATAATTTTAAATTTTCTAGACAAAAGTTGATATTGAGCCCTTATTAATACAACTTTTTTATTGTTCCTTTGAATAAAAAAATTTAAGA
Organism: Hemileia vastatrix; assembly: GCA_030280995.1. Lineage (NCBI taxonomy): Eukaryota > Fungi > Basidiomycota > Pucciniomycetes > Pucciniales > Zaghouaniaceae > Hemileia > Hemileia vastatrix. The sequence continues at coordinate 44,384,340 of JASXTE010000004.1, forward strand.
AACACTATACAATATAGGGGGTGGACTTGCTAGCAAGTTCTCAGCCTGAACTCAGATGGAACTCAGATGGAACTCAGACTGAACTCATTCTGAACCCATAGTGAACTCTACTTAAACACCTACCTAAAACTGTTCTGCTGAGTGGTTTTCATCCCTGATTTTATGGTTTCTTTATCAATAGCTCAATGTGTGTTCAATCTGTGGTGAGTTTGGGTCCAAGGTTGAGAATTTGCTAGCAAGTCCACCCCCATAATGTGTGGTGACAATGTTCAAAAAAATTAATGTATAAGAAAATATATATATATATATTATAAGGCAAAAAAATAGTAATGAGTTTTTCTTCCATTGACGCTATTGAAGAAACTAATTTTTTAATTTTGGCACAAAACTTAGGCTCTAAAATAATGCACTTCCTTTATTTATCTATCTGTATTTAGTTATTATTAAAATTTGAATCAACATTAATTATATACATACATGAAAAATTCAATTTTGAATATTCATCCAATATTATATCTATTTTCTACCTTATTCTCTTTTCAAAAATTTGCTCTCATCATCTCTTTGTTTAAACTACCACCATCACAATAAGATTCATTTAATTAAAATTTCAAATTTAAGATGCATTGGAAAATTCTCTTTAAATTTTAAACCTACTTTTCCAAGGGAAGGATCAGTATTTGATGAAGTCTCCACTCCAGTTATTATGTAATGAGGAAGATATTTACTTCATGTTTTTGGATTATTCAAAGAAGGAGAAGCAACACCTATTGTTTATCTTTCTAACAAAAAGAGCTGATAAATTGGACAACTACTTAGAGAAATTGGATTTGGATCTCAAATTTTACCTGAGGAAAGGGCTTTAAATCCCCAAACACCTTATTATTTTTTCTGTTACTTACTTCTGCTTTTAAACAGGCAGTATAGAATTTTTGGCCTTCTTTTTTTTGAATTAGTTTATTAGTCAGGCTAAATAAGTATTTTTAAACGCTCAAATTGGTTTGACACTGATTCCAAACTACAATCCAACTGTCTTCTTCAATATTCCTCATTTTTGTATTAACACAACTTCTGAATTTTCTTGGACAAGGGATAATTAAATGGCAAATCTATCAATATGTGGTATCAAAACAACTCTGAAAACGCATCAGATTCATGCTATCAATTTTATGATAGACAATGAAAATTACTTATGAGAAAAGTTAAAAAACCTGTGGAGGCATGCGGAAATTAACTGGATGAGAGTAGGTTCTAATAATTATTATGAAAAGTTTCCTGAAGAAGAGTTATCCTCTGCAGTAATTGGCTCAATTCTCTCTGATGATATGGGCTTAGAAAAGACCCTCTCAACTCTTGGCTTATTTACTGAAACTCAAAGTGAAGCCAGACAATTCCAACTCTTGGGAGGTGGAGAAAAGAAAGCTGGGACATCAGGGTCTCTCATAATTTTCCCACTTGCAACACTATCAAACTGGGTCAATGAAATAAGAACTCACTTTGAAGATAATGTACTAACTTTCAAGGCTCTTTATGGGAAGTATTCAAAGAAAATATATTTTGAGGAGCTTCAGAAACAACTAGTTGTTTTGACTACCTATGAAACAGCAAGTCCATCTTCTTCAAAGAAAACTCCTCAACCCATTCTTCTGGTAACTCATAGACTCACTTGCTACAAAATAGTTTTAGATGAGGCTCAGTAAGGATTTATTTGAATTACTAAGGTTTTTGAAAAGAATATTATAAAAGCTGATTTAATGCTTAATATAATTTTGAATTTTAATCAAGAATCCCCAGTTGTAGAAGAGTCAGAATATATCAGACCTGGATGCTGAGTATTGACTATGCTTGACAGGAACAACACTTCAGAACCGGAAAACTGATCTTCAAAGCCTTATATCATTTGTCAGAGTTGAAAGATTGCAAGAAAACTGGTTGTGGTTCAATTTTCTTATGAATGGCTTAAACTGAGGAACCTCTAGCTCAATAAAATTGATACATACTCTCATGAATGTCATATGCCTGTGGAGGACTAAAGAAGCAATCTTATCACTTACTCAAAAAATTGAGCAAGGAATATCTGCAGAATTATCAGATCCTAGACACTCAAAACTTACCAAGCTTCCATAAATTTTTTCTGAGTATTATGGGCCTGTTTTAAACACCAACCTCCCTTGGGACTCAGCTGAGTTTCTCCAAGAACTTTCAATTTTATGGCAATTTCATAACCACCCTGTCTACAAAAACCCAGATAAACCTCCAACATTTCCTTTCATTTGGAAACATTAAGCAAGGATTATACATATAATCAGTCATTTAGAAAATTTATTAAAGGGAGAAAGGGGGATAATTTGTCTAAGGCTTTTATATTTTCAGAATATGCAGACTTTTTGCAAATGTAAGTAACTCTATTAATTATCTCAATAAGTTATTTTTAGCTTACTCAAAATTTCAATATTCTATCCATTGAAAGAGTATAAGAAGCCTTTAGATAACCATGTAATTAGCTACACAGAGCTTATAGGAAAGTTGATCCTGAAAAAAAGGGATAAAAATCAGGAAAAATTCCAAAATGATGAAAAATGTCAAGTTTTGCTTGGTACGAGGAAGGCTGCAGGAGTTGGAATAGACTTGAGATGTGCGTAAAATGTATGTATAATGGTAAGTCAAAGATTCTTATATTGAAATAATAAGGTTGAAAAGAGAATTTGTTTAATATATTGAAACAGGAGCCTAATTGGAATCCAGCAGTTGATTGTCTGTATTGAATGGGCCAACAAAATGAAGTTCATGTACTCAAGTATTTTGTAAGCAGAAGTATTGAATTCAGAATTTATAGGATACAAAGAGGAAAGATTGAGCTATCAATGTAGGTGAAATTTTCTTTAAATAAAGTTGCATCATAGCTAAAATAAATTTATCCATTTTAATTTTTAAAGCTAAGTTTCCCAAACATTGGAAATGAAGAATATGAGACTTCTAGATAATTGATTAGATAATTCATCAATAACTCACATTAGAATTTGAAATTTGCTCAAGTATGTAGGAAATGTTTATTGGGGGTTGACAATTAAGAAGTCTTAATTGTTGAGGATTAAGAGAAGCAAGATAAAGTAAAGAATAGCAGTCACTTCTAAAACCCCTGGGGACTGGAAAAGAATTAAAGTGAGTCTCAATTTAGGATAGAAAATTCAATTTATGATATAATGCCAAGTTCTTAAGTATTTCTCCTGAATAAGGTGAATTTCCTTGCATTTGAATGTGTTTATGGTCGATATTTTGTGTATTTCTTGAAAATTCTTCACATCTCTATGGCAATAAAAACCATTTAAAAGAACCTTCATCATCAATTTTTGGTGTCTGAGCAACATTTGAAGTTTTTGAAGAGATTCTCATAGGTTTCACCACTTGTATGTTGTTTAAGAAGGTGAGTTTGGTTAGAAGAATTCTGAAAAAGATTTTCAAAATTATATAAGTTTGTGGAAAAAATAAGAGAAAAATATTAGTTCTTACTTTATTTCATAACTTATATTCATATTTTCTTATTTAAACTATTTCAAAGAAAATATCAGAATCTTTCAAAGTCGTAATTTATCAGCATAACCTATAAACCAGCAGTGAAGACAACCCATTTAATTTGGGTAGGATATATGAGTAGAGTCCATTGAATAGGAAATTAAATAATTAGTTTCCAAAGCTTTATCCCAGTGCTTAATGATAATTTTACCAAAATTTGATTCCACTTGGGAAACCAATCAAGTCTCCAAAAAACATTTTTTCTGTGAAAGTTGCATTGATGAAGAAAGTGGATAAAAGCATCATTGAATATACATGGTATTTTTTCAGAAACACATTAATTTTTTTCAGGAAATGGTAAATTAATATCAATGTTGGGAGAGCTTATATTTAACAATGAAAACTTCTGTAGTTGTTCTTTGGTAGGTTTCAGCTTCCATTCATTAGACTGAGGTGAAATAAACAAAAGAGCACAACATAAATTGTAAATAGACCTGTAAAAATGATAAGTTGATTGAAAGAGTATCTCATTGAATCTTTTATTAATTACATGGGTATTGATAGGTATTTTTCCCTGAGGATAATAAGAACAACTACAGCTCATCATATACTTTATGAAAAGCAACATGAAGGAAAATATAATATTTTGAAAGGATATGGCAACAAAAACACTACTATCACTATGAAATATAGGGGGTAGACTTGCTAGAAAGTCCTTAACCTTAACTCAGATGGAACTCAGACTGAACTCATACTGAACCCATACTGAACTCTACTTTAACACCCACCTAAAATTGTTCTTCTGAGTGGTGTTAATCCATGATTGTATGGTTCCTTTATCAATTGCTCAATGTGTGTTTAATATGTGGTGAGTTTGGGTCCAAGTTTGCAGACTCACTAGCAAGTGGGCCCCCCATATTTTGTAGTGTTTAATTAATTTTTTATTTTGAAAAGAATTAATAGTGAAGAGTTGAGTGGACGGACAGATGAGCTTTCTCATGAATATCTTTCTCTGTAAAATATAGATATCTATGTATCTTCATAATTAATTCAAAAGGAAATAAATCAGCTGTAATAAAAAATTATTGCATGATAAATGGGTAAAAATATAATGCAGAATATTTTTGATTTTCCAAGTTTTTTTGATAATATTTTAATGCAAATAATGATTTTATTGACAAACTTATCTAAAAAAATTATTTTAACACATTATTAGTAGGTTTATAATTTATTGAACAAGATTACTCAGAAACCATACCAATTTTTCAGAGTTTGGAATAAGAAACTTAATGTAAAAATTCTCTTTTTTGGATTCCAGAAGCTTTACTTTGATGACCTCATAGATCTAAAAATTTTAAAATAATATATTTTGTTGAAAAAATATTTATTTTTCAGAATTTAATTCTATATTGTGAAAAATAAATATTATAAATTTTTTTATATCTTATAGTGATTATTAGTGGAAAACTTTCTTTTACTTAGAAGAATTTTATTAATGCAGGTGATTGTAGAAAAAAAAACACTTAAATAACTTAATTATTATAAATTAAATGGTATTATTTTGATTCAAGTTATATCATAGTTTCTCATATATTTAAAAATGTGATCAACTAGTATTCTCTTATAGTATCATGCTTTGTGCGAAATAAGCTGTTTGATAATCATGTATGCAACATTGTAAAATGTAGCGAGTCTGAAACATTGTGCTGAGGCAGAGTATGGATACCTACTTAATGCATGGTTGATATGCATGAAACAAACATTAAAGTAAATCCATGTACTATGAAAAATAAGGGATGGACTCACTAGCAAGTCTCCAATCTGAACTCAGATGGAACTCAGACTGAACTCATATTAAACCAATACTGAACTCTACTTGAAAACCCACCTAAAAAAGTTCTGCTGAGTGGTGTTAAGCCCTGATTGTATGGCTCCTTTGTCAACAGCTCAATGTGTGTTCAATCTGTGGTGAGTTTGGGTCCAAGGTTGCAGACTTGCTAGCAAGTCCCCCCCCCATATTGTGTGGTGATGGTAAACAACTTGTTGATAAACTTCTTGAGACATAAAAATAAGCTTATTTTAGTAAGTTCTTCACAATAGATAAATAGTTTATTCAATTTTTACCATCCAGTCACATATTTCTTTTATCCAGATGTCTTAAAATCCCACCATTTTTTTGCATTTGTAAATGTGAAGAGCTTGGATTTTCATCAAGAAAGCATCAGACCTCATTGAGAAGCTTTGAAGTTGGTGTAGCTTTCAAAAAATCTCAGTCATACTCTGCACATGAAGAGGAAAGAAATCCCAAAGCACAGATGGTTGGTACATCCAGTTCTTCACCTAACTTAGGATCCAACATCCAAAATCTTGTAATACATAAACATTTGGTAAATAAAGAGAAGTTATGTTTCAGCTAATCTCTATTTTTTTTTCTTTGCTTAGAGGCAGCCTGTTTTGGATACAATTGCATATCTACCACAGTCAAATAAATTTAATTTGGAAGATCTTTATAGCCAAATAATAATGTGGCAAGAAGCAAAACTTTCTCTTATCCATCATTTAAGCAAAGAAGGTTGTGCTCAATTTTCACAAGACAAAATCAACAACCTCAAACTTCTTAGTGACATAGTTAAACTAGATACTAGTAGAATCAGCAGCCTGATTCTCCATTCTATAGAGACAGTTTTTAACCAATTGGGACTTAATCCATTAGTTGTCACCAAGACATGCTGTGCTAAGTGCTTTTCTCTTTATGAGTATAACACAAAACACCAACCATCAATATTATCTTGTACTCAACCTCTTTATTCACCCTAAAAGCGCTATTTGAAAGATTTAGAATGGAGAGAAGAAACTGTCAATTGTGAAGAAAGTTTGTATTTGACTAAGTACAAACAAGAAAAAGCAATCTACCATCCTTATAAAGCATTTCATCACAACAATTTATTTGACTGGCTTTCAGGAAAGCTTTAAATAATCAAATTTGAGATGTTGGTTCAGAAAAAAAAATTTCTAGAAAACATGGAAAGGGATGTGATTAAAGATGTATATGATGCTTTTGTATGGAAAAATTTTCCAGATATTTCTGTGATTCAAAATAGAAGTGTTGATAGATATACAAAAACACAATGTAATTTACTTTTTATTTTATATGTTGACTGGTTTAGGCCAGGTGGCAATTGTATTGGAGGTCATCAGAAATCTGTGGGTAATATATTGTTGGTGTTTGTGAGTTTGCCTCCAGAAGATTAATACTAAACCAAAAATCTATTTTTGTATGCTATTATTCCTGGTTCAACTGAGACAACAAGTGAATAAATAAATCATCTTCTGAAGCCTCTTATTGATGAACTAAAGACACTATGGGATTGCATATTTATTGAAAAAACACCTCACTATCCATGAGGCTGAAAAATAAGGGCTGCATTATTCTCTTTAATAGGAGACATTTGTGCAATACAAAAGATTTCTGGTTTTGAAAGTCACTCAGCCATTAAGTTCTGCTTTGTCTGTCATATTTAAAAAGACAAAATTGGTGAGGATCAAGTTGCAAATTTTTCCTTATGTACTCATGAGGATTATATGCACTGTGCAGAGTAGTGGAAAAGGTGTTGGTCACATTGGGAGAGGGTATCTATTTTTAGGAGCCGTGGGGTTCAATGGAGAGATCTGAATAACCTTGTATATTTGCATCCTATGGAGTATTGCTCAAACAGCTTGATACATTCACACATGCTTGGAAATCTTAAAGATTAAAGTCTTAATTTTTACCTAATACAAAATTCTGCAATCACACTAGAAAAAAAGCTGAAAAAGGAAAAAAATTGGAATGTAAGAAGAGATGATGATATTTCATGTTCTGATATATTTTTAAATAAGCAATATAAAAATGTAGAAGCAGCTTAATCAGCAGTGATGCTGCTAATATTTAACCAGTGGTACAGAAAAAAGACTACAATATACAAGTACAAAAAGACCGTCACAAACATATATTAGAATTGATTTTAGAGGAGCTGAATCAGAAGGATAAAACAGCAGGAAAAAGTCATCAAGTTCTGAACATTACTTTCAAACCTTAGAGTTTGGATCAGAACATGCTTCTGGAAGTGGAAGTGGAAATTTGACCTATAACTTAAGGAAAAAAAGTATTAGCATATCTGAATGTGAAAGATCTAATTCATCCCTTGAGGCTATTAGAAGTAAGGAATATAAAAAGAAGGGCAAAGAGAAAGAAAGCAAAAGAACTAGAAATCCACAATTATCAGCCACTGAGCTAGAGGCAGTGTGAAATGTGATTGAGCAAACAAAAAAACCCTCCTGGATTTCACAAGTTCCAAAACAAGTAGGATCTAAAAATTCAGGCTCCCTCAAATCTGTGGAGTGGCATGTACTTTATACTATTTACTTTCCTTTGTCACTTATCCCCCTTTGGGTAGAAAAATTAATTTAAGCTGAGACATTAGTGACTTCAGACCACAAACCTTGACAATATTATCTTCTCAAATCACTCACCACTTTAAGTTCAATTACCGTCACACGCCACATGACACTCGAGGCAAAAGCAGCTCATTAAATCAATAATACAGAGGTCTAAATCCATACTCGAAGCGCAGAAAGCAATTCTCCATAGCACCTGTGACTTTCCTTTGTGTACTTGCTATTCAACTGCGCTAGTCTAAACTATAAATCTAAATTAGTCAATCTCTCAATAGTGTGTCTCAGTATTTTCTTCAATAAGCGACGCACAGCGCAATAGTCAATGTAATGGTGCACTAAAAGGTTTATTAAATGTCTGTGAATTATTAAAAAGGGTAGTGAGCATGGACGGAATGTATAGTAGAGGATTAAAGGGTTAACGGATGTTAGTGAGGAGGGTCCAGGTGTAATGGATGTATTTTTAATGGTCTGTGGTGTGCGGAATAGTGGATGGGTATGAGGTCAATGCAAGGAGGAGTAAAGGATATAAAAAGGGGTTGGGATTTCGGTTTGATATTCTTTAGAATTAAATTATAGAACATATATATAGTTAATAGTGGTAAAGATTTAGGTTAAATCATTATTATTGTATCTTTCCTTATTTTCTCAGTAATCATTTCTAAATCCTAAAATCTTTGATTATTGAGTTTCCAACCCTTCGTGAGATTTTAAGAATTTTAATATTACCTTTAACTTATATTAGAATTCTCCTTGAACATATCTCAAAGCAGTAGCTCTTCCTTTGAGTCATCTTCAAATCACTTCCTCAAACATTTCCTCTGTACCTCGACGAAGTTTCTAAACTCCTCTCTCCATCTCACTTCCAGGAACACCCTCGACCTTGTGCGTAGTTTGTCCGGTGACAATTACCAACTTTTTGACTTTAAAAAATGTATCCACCAATGAAGTTGATGAATTAAAACAACTTTTATTGGAGTATTTTAACTGCTTGGAATATGTTGGAAAAATATTATCTTTAAGCCAAATCTGCATTTCACTCAACATTTTCCAGAAATGATTAAATGTTTTGGTCCACCTGTAGGTATGGCTACTTGGGCTGCTGACAGAGTTAATGGTATATTTTTGAAAATTCCAAACATTTATCATCCAGGTATTTAGTTTGGTTATTGGGTGCTTAAAAATGCAAATAAGCTAATTGATTTTTATTGAACATAGAAGAAATTCCACAGACCATGCTCAAGCACTGGCATTGGAAGTCTAAGGTATTGGAAATAGGTGAAGCTGAAGATGATGCTCAGTATGGATCTATAATTAAATAAATTTAACATGATACAAAAAAAGACATATACATTTAACTAAGGCATTATTTTCAAAATGGGTAAGGGCACGCTTGAGAAAAGAGACATCTAATCAGGCTTTGTTACCATCAGAGAAGGTAGGAAACCAGGTAGTTGAAAATGTAGCAAGCTTATTGGTCCATGGAAAGTGTTATACAACTCATGACCAGATTCCTGGTATTTCTACCATTGAGTTCACATCTGAAAAGAAAGTCAGTTTGGGAATATTAATCAGCTTTTTAGTTCAAAGACAATAATTAAAAAGTCTATCTAATTTTAAGTCCATTTAAAGAGCGTATACCAGAAGATACAAAAAAGGATCCCTATGAGGGCTTTCCACAAGCGCCTTTCCATTTAGTAAGAGTAGAAAAAGAAACATGATTTGTGATAAATAAAGATTCAATTATTGGACATGTGTCCACTTTATAGCACCAAAGGAGAATTTTTTGAATAAAGTACAATGTTATCACTGCTGTTGGACTTCAGAAACTAGTAAGTAGAAAAATTAAACGACATGGAAATTTTATTTTTGTTAATATATTTGAAATTATTTAGGATTAGTAAGAATTTGGAGGATTTTGAATAGTTGTAATAGATTCTGGAACAGCTAAATGCAAGATTAATTAATAAAACTATTTGATATTTTGCCTAAATGTTTAAGCAAACAATAAAAAGGGCATTCTTTATGGTTTAGAAACCCTGCTATTAATTAGTGACATTTTATTTTAAATTCAATTTCAACTAAAACGAATTCAATGTACTATACAAAGTCTACCTAGACTTGAAATAAATTATAAATAGTTTAGAACCAGGGTTGAAAAATCTAAGTACCATATTTTACAAGCTAATAAAACCAAGTTTACCACAGTTTTTTTGCTTGAATATTTTATTCATTAAACTCACAATTAAAATGCATAGCTAATTTCTCTTAAATATTATCTTGTCTATATTCTGAAAATTAATGATTTTTGTTTTATTTTTTATAAAGAACAGAATGTCTAATACTGGTGATGCCATGCAAGTTGATACTCCATTAGCAAGTAACTTTAGAGGGCGAAATAATCCTCCTCCTCAAAATCCTAGAGCTGTTTATTTGGGTCCTTTTCCCCCTGAAAATTCTAGAGAAAATCCAGGTAAAACCTAACCTCCTCCTCAGTCTTCATCAGATCCCCAAATATGAACAACTGATGGCTCTTCTAATATCACAAATACAGATGGTAAATCTGCACCTCATAATTTTTAGCAGAAAGCAGAAAGTATAGGGAAAAATTGGGCTAGTATGTTGATGAATAAGTTTCTTGGAAACAGTGGGGAACCCACTTCTACTAAACCAGCAGCCAGTGTAGACAATCCTATAGTACTAGCTATAGGCCTTGACCAAGGGAGTTGGAGAAAAACCGGAGAGAAAATCCCCTGTCCCTTTAGAAGAATATAAGTGAGATTTACCTACTACAGTAAATTGGTTCCTGTTGCTTAAAGCCCCTTTTTAAATACATTTGACTGCTTTATCAGCCAAGAAAGTAGTCTCCAGACAGACTACCAAACCAAAGAACTGAAATGTAGACCAAGGTCCACACCAGAGATAGAAATGATACTTGATGTAGGTTGCAAATCCACACCAGAGACAGCAATAATACTTGATATAGCTTTCAAGACTACACCAGTGAAAAAAGTTGCCAAAGTTGAGTTAAATGAAGAACTAACCTTGCAACAAACACAGCCAATTGTGGCCAGAAAACAGTGAAAACTGAGTGAGGAACAAGGATACACCACACAATATGGGGGGCGGACTTGCTAGCGAGTCCGCAACCTTGGACCCAAACTCACCACAGGTTGAACACACATTGAGCTATTGATAAAGGAACCATACAATCAGGGATGAACACCACTCAGCAGAACAGTTTTAGGTGGGTGTTCAAGTAGAGTTCAGTATGGGTTCAGTATGAGTTCAGTCTGAGTTCCATCTGAGTTCCATCTGAGTTCAGGTTGAGGACTTGCTAGCAAGTCCACCCCCTATATTGCGTAGTGATATCACCTCCAGATGGTTGTATGATGATTAAGGTTGCCCAAAACTGTCTTATTCACTACATACACACAGACCACTATCTAAGAGTCCATGAACACCAACAAATTTGGTGTTTTTGAGCGCCAAATTACATAAAACCCCTCTAGTAATGCTTCCCAGCTTCTAGCACTGAGGCGGGTGGTCCACCCAATGTCAGTAGGCTGGCCTGAGGCAGCAGGACCGCCCTGAAGCCAGAAAACCTCCAAAAACCTCCAAAAACACCCAAAATACTTAGAAAAAAAAATACAACTACTAAAACCTTTAAAACACATAATTAAGCTACAGAAATGTTGGGACATGAAACATAGAGAAAAATTGGCCCATTCTAATGGTACTAAGCACTTTACACTAAGACTCAAGGTTATCCTTTAAAGCACAAAAAACAAAATTAAACAGCTATCTTTTATAATGAAAAATGAGAAATAATCCCTCACACACTTAGAATATGAAAAATGTCATCCTGACATAAAATATAGACAAAATCCAGAACTATCCAACGGCAATACCCACACCCCTGCAGTACCAATATTCGTCGAAGAATTCCAGAAAAACACACAATTATTGAACAATGCCATTTAAGTCATATCAAAAACAATGCTAAACAGACCAAAAAAGGGCTCCGCCAATGTTGGAAGACCACATCCTCCCTCCAATATAGAATTTCCACATTCTCCTTCATCATAACCACCATGTTCAGCTTCCTCTCCAAATCTGCTACTGACATGGGTCCTTGCCAATACTGCATTGACAACAATCTCATCTGTACCATAACAACTCAAGTTCATCCCTACAGAACCTCCTGTGATGCCTGTCACTCTAGGAAGAAGACTTGTTTCAGACCTGGTCCATTGTCCTCTTCAACATCTTCTTCTCCTTCACAACCTGATCCACCTTCCACCAGCACCAAAAGATCCAGACCATCCATCTTGATCCCCAGACTGGTCAACAAAATACACCCTTTAAATAAGAATGCCAACCCCGCTACAAACACTAGCTCTTCTATCCCTGGTCCTTCTGATGGTAATCTCAATACTTCTTCATACTGAAATTCAATCTGACAAATATCCAGCTCATTTCCATCCAGACATTGATGATGACAATGTGGGATCCATTGAAGAACCCCCACCTAATACGTTTCCAACCATCAAAGACAATTTCCAACAACATTCTTCTCAACAGAAGAATCTCATCCTAGATTACTTCCAATCCACTTCTTCCAGGCACCCACAGGACCTTGAGAAAGGAAGAACCTCATCCACAAGTTCAAAGCCAATGATGAAAATTTTGTTACATCTCTTGATTATTTTCTGTAATTACTTCTTGCTCAAAAATCTTGATTTAGAAATAAAAAATATTAAAAACTCCTCATTTTAAAGATTTGGGGGACTAATCCTCAGTTTTAAGTCTTGGGGGACTAACAGCCCTCATTTTATAGTCTTGGGGGACTCAAAAACCCTCAGTTTATAGACTTTGGGGACTTAAACCCTGAATCAAAAAGATATAACAAGAGATCAAAGAAAGAAACAAACTAACATTCTGGGGTAACTGTTCTACAGAGCAGCCAGCTCATCAGTTACCCCCACACTTGCTTTAACAAAATTAATAGACTCCCCCTTGGATGCCCTCTTCCAGAATCACACCAACACCACATTATCAGTTTATAGTCCTGAAGAACTCAACAAACAACCATCCTCAGTTTATAGTCTTGGTGGACTTTACACTTTCTCAGTTTAAACTCATGATGGACTGCAGTGTTCAGTTTAAAGTCTTGAAGGACTACCAGTGTTCACTTAAAAGTCTTGACGGACTACAGAGCCCATAGAGATTCAAATTCTTGAAATAAAATTGTAATCAGCCAGTTTAAAGTCTTGGAGGACTAACAGTGTTCAGTTTAAAGTCTTCATGGACTACCAGTGTTCAGTTTAAAGTCTTGACGGACTAACCACATTTGCATATAAGGGTGGAGCCACCTCCATGCACAGTGCTCCACAGCGAACCTGCTGAACTTCCACTCTTTCTTCATTATCTACACATCACTGAAAAAATTGTCATTCATCTCTTTTCTCTTCACTATTTTTCCTTCACAGATCATGGCTGAATCTCCAAACTTTGACCCATTGGACCTTCCCTGTTTCACTGCTTTAAAGGACTTTGCTTTTTAACAGTGCATCCACATGTGCAGGCCTTGTACCTTCACTCTTCCTACTCCTCAAGCCAAATTCTATAACAGAGCCTATTATTCTTGCAATTCTAAAAAGAAAAGATGTGACAGAGACCCCAACTATCCAATACCTCAGCCTTCACCTTCACACATATATATTTCCAGATCTCCTACCATGTCACCAGAACCTGGACCTGCTTTCTCTTCTTTATCTTCTGCTCCTTCCAGAAAATCACACCGCTCTATTCCCAAATCACTCCCTAAAAGAACTGCTTTATCTTCTCATGAATCTGCTTTTATCTCAGAAAATTTTACTAAATCAGCTTTAAAATCAGCTCCCAGGATGCTAGACCGTGTCCAGGAGGCCCTCTCAACGTTGGGCAGCCCGCCCGTTGTGGTGATCCAAACCTGGGTAGGCCTTTGAAGTGCATATTTGGGGGTACTTGGTATGTAGGGTGTTATTATGGTTATGGTGTTATTAGTAGATTTTCTCATCTTTAGGTGATAGTTAGTAGTGTCTATGGAGGCTTAAGCTAGGGTCACTTATTATGTCTCAGCTTAATGTCCTTTCTTTTCTCTTCATTTTGGTAACCCTTATGGGTGGTTACCTTGTTTTATAGGGTAGTTATGGTGTTGTTAATGGTATTTAACGGATGTTTATTACTTAGTGGTGCTTATATCGGCTAAAGCTAGGGTCACTTATTATTTCTCAGCTTATTGTCCTTCATTTTCCTTTCATTTTGGTATGTCTTATGTGTGTTTATCTTGTTTATTAGTGAAGTTATGGGTTTTTAGGGTTTTTAGGGTTTTTATTAGTTGTATGGGTGTTTTAGGGCCTAGAAGCGGCCAACCCGCCTCTGTTTTAGAAGGTCGGGGAGCGCTTCTGGAGGGTTTTATTAAATTTGTCTGGATTTTGGGTGGGGAATTGGTCAAGGTGGTCTGTGCACTGGCTGTATGATGCGTGTGTGGGAAGATTTTTAGGGGGGAATCTTATCTCTTTATCTGATTGCCTCTCTGTTCCTCACTGTCTCATTGGCTTGTGTTTTGTTGAAATATATTACTGTTCATTTCAACTCTTTCTGGTAGTCTGTCTGGGACTATTATCTTCACTTTTAAAGGGGTCAAGAGTGTTTTATTAGAGGGTCTAGCAAACAGACCACCAATTTTCTGCAACAGGTAAATCTCACTTGTTTTTCTAAAGGGAAAGGGGTTATTCTTTCTGGTTTTTCTCCAACTCCCTTGGTCAAGGCCTATAGCTAGTACTATAGGATTGTCTACACCGCCTTGCCAGAAAGCAAAAATCAGGCTCAAAACTTCCAAATTCAGCCAGATAACAGCCAAAATACACCATTAAACACCAACAACTCTACTCAACCACCTCCTAGTGCTCCCAGAGAAATGCATAGACACCAAATTTCTTCCCAAAACAGCCCTAAAAATTCCAACATCTCTAGAAAACCTGCAAGAGGACCTTCTGTAAACACCAGAGCACGCAATGCTGCTTCCAAACAAAAATCTCCGGTTACTTTAAGAAGAACTAACTACACCTCTCCTCTGGCCACAATTTTTTCCTCTGATGGTTCCCTTTCTTCTAGAACTTCATCTTGAAAATCACAATCAGCTTCCAGGTCACCTTCTCCTGATCCTTCCTTCAACAACCCTGATTCGCCACCACCAGTGTCCAACTCAACTGGGCCAAGAAATAATAATATCCACAACTACAACAGAAGCCCTGCCTCTCCAACCAGGCCACAGGAACGCCTTTCTTCTCCTTCATCTTCTCAACACCATTTAGAGAATGATCATGAGAATCCATACCTCTATCTGGTTGATCCTCCTTCAACATCCATTCAGCTTTTTTCAACAGCTCAAATCCTGCCCGCTTACAAATTTGATGAGCCTCCAATCTGTAAGTACCAAATTAATAAATCCAATTTCTTTACCGGAGAGCAATTACTGATCTAATTCTTCTGTGTAGTTGGAACCCCGCCTCCTGAAACTACAATTGGGATTGGCCAACCTCTAGAAACTACCTTAACGCTTGATTACACTGACATGAAACAACACCTAAGCATGATGTTCTCAAACATGCTTAAGGAATTTGTCCTCCACGGTCCATTGAATAACTTTGAATAGAATCTGAGGAAAAAGATCCTTGATGACCGCTGGAAGATGTCTAGAATAATAAAGCACACCTTCAAACACTCTATCCCCACTTCTTCCACTTCTTCCCAAAAATTACCTTCCACTCCCGTACCGGACCATTACAATCCATATACTCTTTCCAGCCACCTACACCACAAAGAACACAGTTCTTCTTCTAATCCTTACAAAAAGCAAAAACGCCACCATAATCTGGAACAACCACCAGAGGCTTCTTCTTCCAGGAATTCAAATAATTAAGAAAGTAATTAATAAGTCACTAAATGGAGAGAACAATAATAATTAACAGAAATATATATATATATATATATGTTTTATTTTTATTTTTATTTTTTATTATTTTTTATTTTATGTTTTTTTATTTAATTTTATTTTTTTATTTTATTTTAAACTACTAACATTCTAAAAAAACTAGAAAATAAATAACAAAATTAACCAAAAATATGAGAGTTGAAAAGTTAAAATGAAAGGAATAACAATAATAACATGAGACAAATAATAGTTACTAATGGTATCCCCCAGCCAATTGATGAGCTGATCCCCTGATATCTTACCCACATCTAAGTGCACCTTGATGTGGATACACTGTTTGATAATTATAAATGAATTGAAATCAAAAAATAAAGATGAAATAATTGGATATTTAGAGAATAATAAGAAAAAGAAAGAAAATAGCATTACCTGGCCAATTGATAAGCCTTTCCCAACCAATGCTTGCCAATATCCAGGTAAATCTGATGTGGTAACACCATATAATATAGTTTTGTTTCAATTCCAAGAAAAGAGACTGCTTCCAAGTCCATCAGTAGAACAGCTTTCTACCCAAAAAATAATTCATATGGGGAATAGCCAGTTGTCCTTTTTACAGTGACCCTATCAGCGAATAACACCAATGGTAAATAATACCTCAATTTTTATCCACTATCTCCACACATTTTCACCAAAGCATTTTTTGATAACTTGATGGCCTCTTTCAACCATTTCTTCAGCTTCAGGATAATAAGGTGTAGCCACTCTGACTTTAGAACCAATACTTGCCACTGCTTCTTTAAATTCAGCGCAAAACTCTGGCCCACAATCAACAGTCACCAAATTCATCAACCCATACCTAACACCCATTCTTTCTTCAAAAATTCTGCCACATTTTTGGCAGTCAAATTAACCAGAGGCACTTCCTCAACCCAACTAGACAAGTCATCCCTAGAAACAATCAAGTATTTATACCTGCCATCTTTGATATGGACAGAATCCAAACTGACTCTACCAAACACAATTGTTTCACCAGTAGCACGGCCAACCTCTTTAGGTTTCAAGTGACTTCTTCTTTGACATTCTTCACATGATTAAACCCAACCCTGCACAGCAAACTTCATACCTGGCCACCAAAATCTATCTGCTACTCTTCTATAAGTCTCCTCAAAGCCTCTATGACCAAGGTCTTCATGAAAAGACTTCAAAACCAATTCTTGATCCTTCTTCTGAGTCACCACCAATTGAGGATTTGTATGTCTCCTCCTCATCAACCTCCTTCCTGACACATAAAATTTAGGACTCTTCTTCTTGATTTCTACCCATGTATCATCATCACAAGTATCTGGCCTTTCTAAGGTTAACAGATATTAAACCATAATAAAAAAAACCCAGTCTGACCCCAGGTCTCATCTTCAAAATCCAACAAAACAATATCAAAGGGTACAACCCTGTCATCAAAATCTCCAGTGTACACATGAGCAACACAACCGGCCCATCCAGGACACCAATCTATAAACTTCTGCACCTTATTTTTCTTCCACTAAATCTTAAGAGAATCCAGTTCACCAACAAAAACACCATTATCCAATTTTGAGCCATCCCAAACAACGGCCCCATCTTCATCAACAAAAACATCCTGATCACCAGAATCAAGATCAGAACCATACAGTTTAACCTCTTGGTGGAGGCCAGAACAATCATCCAGTTTAGCCTCTTGGGGGAGGAGAGAAAAATCTTTGGCACCCTTTGTGCTGGTCCTAATCACTGGATCATCTTCATCAAATTCGTCAAAATCAGAATCATCATTTGTGGATGGCTTTCTTTTTAATCCATCTGGAATTGTAAAAGTCTTACCTGGCTAATGAACCAGGTCAAAAGAAAAATTTTGAATGAATGCCACCCACCTAAGCATTGGAGAATTTGGAAGACTAGGTGTGTTGATCATTTGAACCAGAGATTTAGCATTTACCTGCAGCTCAAAATGCTGCCCCCAAAAAACGGTTTGTAGCTTCTTCAAAGTATTTGCTACACCACAAAATTCCAACTTTGGCTGAGAACTCCTAGATTCCACCTCATTAAAAACTACAGATTCATACCTTACTGGCCTGACCTTCCCAGATTTATCTTCCTGAGACAAAACAGCACCAGCAGCAATATAACTTGAATCCACTGCCAGATAAATTTTTACAGCTTCCCTTCTATAATCCAACTTGTGAAGAATAATATCTTCACCTACCACCTTCTTCAATTTCTGAAAATACTCTTCACACTCTTCAGCTCATTTTAACTCTACATCATTCCAGGTCGACCTTCTCAAGGGTGAATCCAACAAAGAAAAATCTTTAAAAAAAATCATGACGTACACACAAACTCCCAAAAATCCCCTAACTTCAATAGTATTTTTGGGCCTTGGCCATGACTTAATTTATTAACTGTCTTCTTTGCCATAATCCTTCCCTCCTTACATACAACATGACCCAGGATTTCCAGATCAGGATCACAACAACAAAACTTTGACCCAGAAATGGTTAAACCAGCCTCTTCAATTCTAAACAATACTCTCTCTTGAGTAATTGCATATTCCCAAACAAATCTCCTTATTCCTGGATTCTCCTTCAGCACTTTATTTCCATAATCAGTGCAGGGTCTTTTAATTCCACCATCATCAATAAAAATACCAGCATGAGTCGGAACCTCATCCTTTAAAATCCAAGCCATTTGATCTTGATATACTGCTACTGAATTAGTTTCTCCTTGAGGAAACCTAGTGAGTTGAAATCTTCCCAGAGGAGTCCCAACGTTGTGAGTGGCTGTGAATCAGTGTGAAGTTCCCTTTCATTATAACCGCCCATAATATCTCCCAAACCATAACATACCCTTCCAGAAAAAGCTTCCACAAAGTCCTCCGCACTTGGCAGCATCCCCTCATCCTTGATAGTGACTCTATTCAAGGCCCTGAGATCATGCACCACCCTCAACATCCCATTCTGTTTCTTAACACAGAAAACCGGACATGAGTAACTAGAAGTTGATTGTTCATACAATAATATCCTGACTCTTTCCCTAACAATCTCCACAAAATCATCCCTAATAGTAGCTGGGATTGGGATAGGTTTGATTTGCCAAGCTTCATGACAAAACACAGAAATCAAGTAAGCTTCCCCATAAGAGTGTTTCAAATCACCCCTTTCCTCTTCAACAAATGCCACCACTTTCTCCCTGAGTACAATAACGTTGTGGTCTTCCATAATTGGCAGGGGCCTTTGTTGTGTGTTTTGGCACTGTTTGTACATGTCTTAATTGACATCTGTTGAAGAATTGGGTATTTTTCCGGTTTTATTCCATGGATATTGGGTCTGCAGGTATAGGGGTACTATCATTGGATAGCCCCCGATTTTCTATATATTTCATGTCTTGATAATATTTTTCATATTCTAAGTTTTAAGGGGTAATTCCTCATTCTTCAGTTACAAAAGATAGCTGTTTAGTTTTGTTTTTTGTGTTTTACAGGCTAACCTTAAGTCTTAGGGTTAAGTACTTAGCACCATTGAATAGGGCTACTTTAGCTCTCTATTTCATGTCTCAATGTTGTTATAGTGAAATTCCGTGTTTTAAAGGTTTTAGTAGTTGTAGCTAATTTTTCTAAGTAGATTAGGTGTTTTTATTGGTTTTCTGGCTTCAGGGAGGCCGGGCCGCTTCAGGCTGCACCTCCGACATTGGGCGGCCTGCCCGCCTCTGTCTTAGAAGGTTGGGAAGCGCTTCTGGAGGGTTTTTTATTCAATTTGGCTGGTACAGGCGCCAAATTTGTTGGTGTGCATGGGCTCTTAGATAGTGGTCTGTGTGTACATAGTGAATAAGACAGTTTGGGGCAACTCTAATTATCATACAACCATCCGGAGGTGATATCCTTGTTCCTCACTCAGTTTTCACTGTTTTCTGGCCACAATTGGCTGTGTTTGTTGCAAGGTTAGTTCTTCATTTAACTCAACTTTGGCAACGGGTTCTCTGGTATAGTCTTGCAAGCTATATCAAGTATTATTGCTGTCTCTGGTGTGGATTTGCAGCCTACATCAAGTATCTTTGCTTTCTCTGGTGCCAACATTGGTCTACATTTCAGTTCTTTGGTCTGGTAGTCTGTCTGGGGACTACTTTATTGGCTCATCAAGCAGTCAATTGTGTTGAAAAAAGTGCTTTAGCAAGCAAGAACCAACTTACTTTAGCAAGTAAATCTCACTCTATTTTTCTAAAGGGACAGGGGATTTTCTCTCTGGTTTTTATTCAACTCCCTTGGTCAAGGCCTATAGCTAGTACTATAGGATTGTCTACAACGTGCAACAACGACTTCTTTTCATCATCAGCCAACCACCCATAAAGACCAAAATTAACAACGTTTAACCTTTCCACAGTCACCTGAGCGGTTTCCACAAAATTAGGAGGATTCTTCACCAACAGAGTACGGTACAGATCTCTTGATAATGGAGGTCTCTTCAAAGGAGGATTAAAACCCACAGGCATTGTGTCAGCCTAGATATCCCTAGGACTGAGTATTTTTTATACTTAAAATAAGATAACCTTAAGTAAATTAAGCTTTTATCTTAAAAATAAGGTTAAAACAATAATATATATTATTATATTACATATATATATAATTATTACTCTATTATATAAATTATAGTAGTTTAAATAGCTTATCCATAGCCTAAAAATACTTATTAAGGTGTTAATATACTCATAATATACTTATCTTAAGTGATATTAAGTAATTATTGACATACATAAGCTTATATGTATACATAAATCTCATAACAGTGAAATATGCAGTATATTATGTATATTTAGGTATATAAGTGGGTTTTAGCCTCTTAATAGCCTATAAACTTTGTTTTTCTGCTTATTTTAGGTCATATGGACGTATCCAGTGGACTCACAACACCTACAGAAGCATAAACATCTAATTCAGGTGCATACACTCAGTCTGGACAACTTAATCTGCTCCCTTGGATGGATATTCACAGATTTATGGGTTGGGAGGTCATTTCTGGTTAATATGGATGCTTGGGGATGTTATTGGGGGCTTGGAAATTTCATTTGTTTCTTTATATGTTTTGTGTTTCATTTTATTCTCTTTGGATGAGTTATTTTACCTGTTTCTTTATGGTATCCCCTTTTATCTGGATTTTTTATTTATGGTATGGGTCTGTGTTATCATTAATTGTGATGGAGGGTCCTTACTGGAGGTCTGGGTGTTGAATCTTCTTGAAGTGGACGCCATGGGAAGATGATTGTCCCTCACAGTGCTGTAATTTCCAGGGATAGAAGTGACATCATCTGGATTGAAGGTCTGTGCACTCCAGTGGATTTTGGTATAAGTAAGGGAGGATTTTGACAATTATTAGACATCACTTAATTACTAAAATTCAAAAAAACATTATAAAACAATTATTATTATTCAAAGATATATTAAAAAGCCATTATAAATTGATATTCTCTTTATATAAGCTATAACTATATTATATTTATCTATTTTCCACCACTAGCACACATTTAAATCCAAGTATTGTGAGTTTTATTTGAGTATAACTATTTTATTAGTTTTCCCCTGAGGTTTAATCACTGGATCATTTATTAATAAGTAGTAGGACCATTAATAAATACTATTAAATGATACTTAAATACTAGATACACTGAAAATTGGGGGTCTTTCCTTAGTTTTTACTTTTTATTTAGTATAAGCCTTGGGATGTGATTTTTAGTCTAGTATAGCTCAAAACAAGACAAGTATTTGGGTCTTCTGCATATTAGTGGGTCATCATAACTCAGTGATTGCGTAAAAGAGCCCTTATAATAATTGTACTAATTTTTTATAATCAAAATTAGGTATTTACAGTAGTAACTGATCCCAATATAAACCGAATTTCCCTTGGTATTTGGTCACCAATATAACATCCAATTAAATTGGTATTTGCTTGAAGCTTGGTAAGATATTTATTTACCCTTATAAAGGTCTAGTTAAAATTATTATTTTATTTTTAATAGATTTTTTCAAATTTTTATCACATTTTATTTAAATAAATAAAGATTTAAATTCAGGGTAAGCTCCAGTTCTTTTTATTAGTAATAACATTACTAATATTTTTAATCTACTAATTCCAATAGGTTTTACCTTCTGTAGACGTAATATATTTTTATTTTTATCAATATGAGTGCTCCCAAGAAAATGTAAGTGAAAAGCCTGCTTATAATACCAGTTCTAAAGCTAACAAAAACATTGCTCTAGGACATAACCATGGAGGTTCAGTCATACCCCCAGGCAGAGCAAATAGGCATAGAGGAAGAATACACCCTCTCAAAAAAGATTACCATAAAAAAGACGTCTCCTCCTCTTCAGGATCAACTATCCCATCTGGAAAAACAGGTATTGAAGTTGGAGGAATCAAAGTCCCTCATGCTCAAGGTGGTAGAGCAATTACAGAACAATTGCAAGGTAGGATTTCAGCAGATTGACCAATCATTGGCAGAACTAAAGGGAGGACAGCCAAGTCAGAAACCCCCTACCCCAGGAGGGTAACATCACTCCCAGGAGAAAATAATGGTAGAAAAATGGAAGTGGGATTAAATCCATCAACAAAGGTCCAGTCACCACTGCAAAAAAGATCCTTCTCCTTATCAGACTTCCTCAGTTCACCCCTACAAGGGAAAACAAAGGCGCCAAAAATCACGGCTCACACAAATCCCGTGGTAATTAGATTACCCTCTCAGATTGAACACAATACTTATAATTAAAATGTAGGTAATATTATTGATGTCAAATCTGTGTAGAATATAGAGGAGGACTTAAGAAAATTAGGTTTTAATGTAAATACACCTGACTTGTCTTTTGTCAATAACAACAGTAGTATTTATATTACAGTTAATCCTCAGTTGCCATAACTTACTATTGAGATGAAAAGTTCACAAGATATTGAAAGAATTGAGAAGGAAGACATGGAGTATTTAATAATAATCCAAATGTCCATAGAATTGTTTTAGCATTGTGGAATAGAATGACTGATTGTGAGGAACAGACAGTCAAGCTCTCAAGTGATACAATTTCATCCTTAACATTAAATATTTCTCAACTGGCAACACTTAATAAAGAATTAGAGAATGAAAATTTGTCTCTAACTCTTAAATATGATTTATTGAGTAGTAAATATAATGAACTTTCAAACAAATTCTGTGAGTTTGAAAAATTGTATGAACCAAATTTATTGAAAAAACTGAATCAAGAACTAAGTTATCTTTTGCCCAGACAAATCAAAGTGTCTCTGAGCTGCAACAAAGATGGACTAAAGTTGAGATTGAAACTGCCAAACTACTAATGAACCAGGATAATCATAAGTATACTCAGTATAATAATAATCCTTTCATTGGCAAAAGTGAATCTCATTCCTTCCCTATACCACCACAACTAAAACCATCTGATGGTAGTGTCAAATCTGAAAATGTAGGTCACAAATCCATACAGGAGGAAATACAAGACCATTTATCAAGAGTAAATGAGTTGTTGAATTTACCTAAGATTAGTGAAATAAAATCCAATCAGAAGAACTGGCCTAAAATAGGTCAGTACCCAACTTATGATGGGGAAGCCAGATTTTATTGGAAGCATTTTATCCAAATAATGGACAATTTAAAATTCTCATATAAGTTACAAGATGAAGAAATAACATCAAAATTGATCTCTTTATTTAAGGGTGTTGCTTTATTATGGTTTGAAGCTGTTTTGAATGAGGGTAAATATTACTCTTGGGCTGAATGGAAAAAACTAATTGAAAAACAATTCGTAGGTTCTAAATTCAGACTCACTCAGCAAAGACTTTATGAGAAAACTAGGTACAATCTGTTGAATGGTGAAAAACCTATGGTATTTTAAATGAATTTAAATAAAATATTAAAAGCCATTGAGCCTAACATAAATTTTAACTTATGGAAAGATAAGATAATATATAAATTATCTATATATGTCAGAGACATTGTTATAGCTAAAACAGTTAATGTTACTGAATATTCTGACTTTAGTAATATTTGCAATGAAATATTACTAAACCATAAGTATGAAGCAAGGTATTCCACTTATAAACAAAATGTCCAACCTGAGATAAATCAGAATTCAAAAACACTTCAGGAGAAGCAGAAAAAACCTACTTCACCTGTAGTACCAAAAAATTATAAGACAAATACTTTTTATAAGTGTAACAAACCTTGGGTTAAAGGTCACAAATGTGACAAGAATATAAATATTGTTGAAAATCAACATGAATCTGAAATTGAAACAGAGAAAAGTAAAGATTCAAGTGATTATGACATTAACATCTCATATAGTGATGAAAATGAAGTCTGTATGTTGGAAGATGATTTGTCCATCTTTGACAATCCAATATTAAATATAGACTCAAATGAATCTTTAATGAATTTTGAGGATGCTGAAATCATTAAAGATATACAAGCTGATAACTTTATAATGACACCTATCACGGTTCCAGCTATCATTTTGGGTGAAAATGTTAATATAGTATTGGACACAGGAGCTGCTGGTTCTGTTATTTCTACTAATACATTACAGAAAATTGATAGTTAATATAAGTCTAAGCTTGAACCCCTTCAAAGTAAAAATTGGAGAGGTTTTGGATCAGTACTACATCCCATTGGTAGATACAAAGCTTCTGCTTTCTTTAAACATCAACATGGTTATGTAAGAGTAACTTGTGACTTTGTAGTAATGGATAATACTAACTGTAGTAACTGTTTTATCATTGGGAATGATATTCTGACTAAGTTTGGTGTGAAATTAGACCCTGCTAATAACAATTTTACAATTCGCATGAATGGTAAAAGGAAATTTAAAATAAATTCTTTTAACACAGTCTTACACATTGGGTCAGTAACAAATATTCTGTGCAAAGGGAGAGAATCCAATGAGATGGAACTTCTGAAAACAGAAAGTTCAAAAGCATCACTTGGCACTCAGATAAGTAAAGCTGAGATAAATAATATTTTGGACTTAATTAAAGCATTTCCAATGGCTTTTGCACATGGGACAAATGAACTTGGCCTTGTAAAAGATCATGAAATGAAGATTAGTTTAACCTGTGATATGGATCATATTCCTGCTAGTCTTAAAAAGAAATCATACCCTGCTTCACCAATGAAGAGGAAAGACATAGAGAATAATATTAAGATGTTATTAATAATGAAAATTCTTGAAAAGGTTGAAACTACACCAAAATATTGTGTAATATCACCAGTGCTAATTTCTTATGAACAAGATAAAGCAAGATTGTGCGGAGATTATAGAGAATTAAATACATTTACAGTAGATGATATTTATCCCTTTCCAAGGATTACCTCTATACATGCTACCCTTAAAGGTGCTAAGTATATAAGTTGCTTAGATGGAAATAAAGGGTACCATCAAATTCCTGTTGAAAAGAATTCAGCAAACTTTTTTTTGATAACAACACACATGGGAATTTATAAATATTTCAGGATGCCATTTGGACCAAAAAATGCTCCATCAGTATTTCAGAAGTTAATGAATATAACATTCCATAATGAAATGATTGAGGGATGGTTAATGGTATACATTGATGACATCATAGTGTTCTCTAAGACTTATGATGAACACTTAATCCATTTAAAGAAGGTATTTCAAAAAATGGATGAAATAAAAATACCCTTTCATTGAAGAAATGTAAATTTGGGTTTGAATCTTTAAAAGTTCTGGGTCATATCGTATCTGGCTTAAATATATGTTTAGACCAAAATAAGGTGGCTGCAATAAAGAATATTGGCATTCCTCAAAATTTAAAGGATGTACAATCTTTTCTTGAAATGTGTGGTTATTATAGACAATATATAAAAAACTACCAGTTAATTGCTGCACCATTGACCACACTGATAAAGACATCAGAAGCTTTCATTCGGAATAATGAAATACAACAGGCTTTTTATAAGTTCACAGAATGTTTAATGACAGCTCCTATCTTGGGATTACCAGATTTCCAATTGCCTTTTGTATTATATACAGATACAAGTTTTATTGGTCTGGGTCCTGCTTTGCAGTAAAAACAACTTATTAAAGTAAAAATGTCAGAAGTAGTAATTTGCTATATTTCACGTACTCTAAGAAGTAGTGAATTGAAATATGGTGCTACTCAACTTGAATTTTTGGAAGTAGTATGGGCTCTTGAGAAGTTACATTTTTACCTTGAAGACCAAAAATTTGAGTAAATAACTGACTGTAGTGCAATTAAGTCACTCTTAAACATGAAAACTCCTAATAGACACATGTTTAGATGGCAATTATCTGTACAAGAATACAGATGACAGATGACTATTACACATAGAGCAGGAACCTTACACTCTAATGTAGATTTGTTATCTAGAGTACCTCTGCCTAATAATGATGATAATCCTGCTTATGTTCCTGAATCAGAGATTATTGACATTTATGGCATTTATATTGTAGATATTGAGGATGAATTTATGCAATCAATTCTTGATATGTATACTTCAGATCCAGACTTTAGTAAACTCATTACAATATTAAATGATCCATCTGATGCTTCAATGAATGTTTTAATAAAAACATTACCACATAAGTATAAAAGAGGCATTAGAAAAAGGAAAATTTTCCATTGAGGATGGTTTTATATATTACAGGAAAAAATTAAGTAATGTAATTTTAATTTCCCCTTCAATGAAGGAGTTAATGTTAAGTATATGTCATGATGATATATTAGCAGGTCATTTTGACTACCATAAAACATTAACCAGAGTAAAAAACACAGCTTGGTGGATTAACATGTCTGAGGATGTTCAAAAATATGTTGAGACATGTGATTATTGTCAAAAATCTAAAAGATTAACAGGCAAAAGAGCTGGTTTATTACAACAAATTGAGCAACCTAAAGCTCCATGGGAAATAATCAACATGGACTTTGTAACAGGTTTTCCAATAGCAGGGAATAAGAGTTATAACTCCTGCAGGGTAATTTTACATAGATTTACAAAGATGTGAAAATTTATTCCTACCCACAAAGAGGTTTCTGTTAAGGACTTAGCTTTTTTATCGTGGACACAAATGTTAAATATAGCAGGTCTCCCCAAAGAAATAGTTTCTGACAGAGATCCTAAATTTACTTCTGAGCTCTGGACATCACTTATGGATGTTTCAGGGTGTCAATTAAAACTTTCTACAGCACACCATCCACAAACTGATGGGCTAGCAGAAAGAATGATACAAACTTTAGAAGATATGATAAGAAGATATTGTGCTTTTGGTCTTAACTTTAAAGACAATGATAATTCACACATGATTGGGTAACCCTTAACCCAGGTTTAGAATTTGCATACAATAGTACAGTTCATTCTGTCACTGGAAAAAAGGCATTTTAGTTATGGTTGGGTTATGTACCTAATACCCCTGCTAAAACTCTTAATAAATTACCTTGATTGGATATCCATCCAGGTACTAAATCTTTTCTTCAGATGCAAGAATTATTCAGAAAACATGCTCAAGAATGTATAAATAAGGCGTTTGAGTATGAGAGGAAAAGATGGGATAAAGCCCATAAAGAACAAATTTTCAAAGAGGGTGATGTAGTCCTTATTTCTACACTACATTTCAATTTAAATGGTAATGTTAAATTGAAGGATCCATTCATTGGATAATTTTTAGTTAAAAAGATGGTTGGTAACAATGCTGTTGAGGTTATTCTATATGCACCATATGATAGAAAACACCCAGTATTTCCTATTTCTCTTATAAAACCATACCATGCTAATGATACTGTTCTATTTACCACAAGATCAGGAAGGCATAAACAGCAACCTGAAGAAATAGTTGAAAAGGCAGAAATTGAAAAGATACTTTAAAAGAGACACCTTACTAAAGAAAAGTGAGTTGAGTATCTATTAAGATTTAAAAATAAATCAAGTGAATATGACCAGTGAATTCCATAAAATGAAAACTCTGAACTTAAAATTCTCTTGAAAAAATTTAAATCAAAATAATACTGTTTATTCAGTACATGTATTATAGAGATTTTTAAAAAAAAAATTCTATTCACTCCTTACTTATTAATTAAAATGTCTTAACATTTTTTTTATTGTTTTTTTTGGGGTGAGGGAGTTTCAGCCTAGGTATCTACATGACTGAGTAATTCTTTTGTTTAAAATAAGATAACCTTAATTAAATTAAGCTTATAACTTAAAAAAAGGTTAAAATACTTATATATATGGTTATAATACATATATATATAATTATGACACTATTATATGACTTATAATACTTAAAATAGCTTATCTATAGCATAATGATTCTTATTAAGGTGTTAATGGAGTCATAATATACTTATCCTAAGTGATATTAAGTAATTATAGAAATACATAAGCATATATGTATACATGAACCAAACTTGGACCTGCTTCTTCTTCTTTATCTTCTGCTCCTTCCAGAAGATAATGCCGCTTTATTCCCAAATCACTACCTAATAAACCTGCTTTATCTTCTCAAGAATCTGCTTTTATCTCAGCAAATTTGGCAAAATCAGCTTCAAAAGCATCTCCCAAGCTGCTAGACCGCGTCCAGGCGGCCCTCCCTAAGTCGGAGTAAGTGATGTCTAATAACTGCCAAAATCCTCCCTTACTTATACCAAAATCCACTGGAGTGCACAGACCTTCAATCCAGATGATGTCACTGCTATCCCCGGCAATTACAGCACTGTGAGGGCCCATAACCTCCCCATGGCGTCCACTTCAAGCAGATTCAACACCCAGACCTCCAGTAAGGACCCTCCATCACAATAAATGATAACACAGACCCATACCATAAATAGAAAATCCAGATAAAAGCGGATACCATAAAGGAACAGGTAAAATAACTTATCCAAAGATGATATAATGAAACCCAAAGCATATAAAGGGAAAAAATGAAATTTCCAAGCCCCCAATAACATCCCCAAACATCTATATTAACCAGAAATGACCTCCCAACCCATAAATCTGTGAATATCCATCCAAGGGAGCAGATTAAGTTGTCCAGACTGAGTGTATGCGCCTGAATCAGATGTTTATGCTTCTGTAAGCATTATGAGTCCACTGGATACATCCACATGACCTAAAATCAGCATAAAAACAAAGGTAATAGGCTATTAAGAGGCTAAAACCCACTTATATACCTAAATATACATAATATACTGCATATTTCACTGAATATGATATTTATGTATACATATAAGCTTATGTATGTCAATAATTATTTAATATCACTTAAGATAAGTATATTATGACTCCATTAACACCTTAATAAGTATTTTTAGGCTATGGATAAGCTATTTAAACTACTATAATTTATATAATAGAGTAATAATTATATATATATGTAATATAATCATATATATTATTGTTTTAACCTTATTTTTAAGATATAAGCTTAATTTAATTAAGGTTATCTTTTTTAAGTATAATAAATACTCAGCCCTGGGGATATCTAGGCTGACACTCCCTCACCCCAAAAAAAACAATAAAAAAAATGTTAAGACATTTTAATTAATAAGTAAGGAGTGAATAGAAATTTTTTTTAAAATTTCTATAATACATATACTGAATAAGCAGTATTATTTTGATTTAAATTTTTTCAAGAGATTTTTAAGATCAGATATTTCATTTTCTGGAATCCACTAGTCATATTCACTTGATTTAGTTTTAAATCTTAATAGATACTCAACTCCCTTTTCTTTAGTAAGGTGTCTCTTTTTAAGTATCTTTTCAACTTTTGCCTTTTCAACTATCTCTTCAGGTTGCTTTTTATGCCTTTCTGATATTCTTGGAAATAGAGCAGTATCATTAGAATGGTATGGTTTTATAAGAGAAATAGGAAATACTGGATGTTCTCCATCATATGGTGCATATAGAATAACCTCAACAGAATTGTTACCTATCATCTTTTTAACTACAAATGGTCCAATTAATGGATCCTTCAATTTAACATTACCATTTAAATTGAAATTTAGTGTTGAAATAAGGACTTTGTCAACCAGGCTATACCAGGAGCCCAGTAAATTGTATGTTAATCTATTGGAGCTTTATGAGGGCAAATAATTATGCATTTTATGTATATAAATTAATTTTATATTTCATAATAAAATTATATAACAATTGTATTATAATATAACTAAAATAAGGGTTATATTAAATTTATTATTAAATAAATTATAGATACAACTAAAAATCATTAAATACTTTATATTCTATAAAATGTTGGGGAATTTTTTATGTATTTAATACTTATAAATTATTAATTAATTTATTAAATATATTATAGTTAAAAAATCTAAATATTAACTTATAATATAATTAAATAAATAAATTAAATTAAAGTATTATAATAAAACTTTTATATCATAAGAATTATGAATATTGAGTGCTTTTTTGACTCATTATAATGTCATTAAGGTATTAAATTAGTCAAAAAAATTTATTTAATTAATTACTAATGTTGTATTCTAAAATTTATTAATAATATTAAATTAATAAATTGTTTTAACCTAATTTAATTCTTACACTGATAAAATGGGTTATATTAATTAATATCTTATGTTCCAGACTTAATTAATTAATTACACTAATTATTTTATTAAAATAGTTTAATTTTTATGTCTCACACAAAATGGGCTAATTATCAAATGTGTTATAAATTGAATTAGTTAATACTTCAAGTGTTTCAATCTATTTAATTACTCACTTTTTTTAAAGATTTGTTTGGGGTTAAATTGGTGGATTTTTTGGGCTCTTACTTATTTTTTAATTAATTGTTTTATATTTTTCCCTTACAGATTTGGTACAATTACTTTTAACTATTAAATATTTCTTATCTTATTTTTTTATAGGATATATTTTCTTGTGGCGCTTCAGAGGGCCCCTTGCCTATATAAGGGCCTTGGGAGACCCCCTGTAGCTTTATCACTTATTACACTCACCTTTTATTTCATATTTAAATATTATACAAAATTATTATTATTATTATTAGTATCATAGTTCTAATATAAATTTTAATAAATTTATACGGTTACTTTAAGTTTAATAATAAATATAAGTGTTTCCACGCATTGAAATTAAATCGTTACTTAAATAAATATAGTCATTTAATAACCCTTAATTATGTGTCAGCTCTCAAGTAATTTGTCGTTGCTCCCCTTTGAAAAACTTAAATCATTTTATTATTTTATTTCCTTTATTCTTTATAATCCTTTTTCTTCCCATTCCCCTTTCCTCCTTTTCTTATTTCCCCTTTCATTCCTTCTTCTAGACGACCGGCTGATAATTGGACGCCTTTCCAAACGACGACAACAATACCAATACTTGGGACAAACGACATAACGCATGGACCACCCAGCCAAAAAGAAACTTTTGCCACAACCGTGTTTCGAAATTGGGTTCGATCTATTAGTGTTATATTAAATTATTCATATATCATTTTGAAGTGATTTTATGATCACTATAGTAAGTTAACCTTTGCACCTCTCACTCATATTATTATATTTTTACTGCAATAAAAGTGTTTGTGGCTTAATTGCTGATTCACTGAGTGCAAGTGTCCATTATTTTTTAATTTTTTTTTTCCTAGTTGACCATAATAGAGTAAAACTCTTAGTCCTAGAAGACAATTGATATTTAATAAATTTTTAAATTAATTTTATTCTTATTTTTTGTATATTGGTTGACCATAATAGTACTCAGTACTTAGTCATAATTTTACCATCATATTAATCTTTGGTATTAATTATTTTGGTTGACTTCTTAAACCTTTATTGGTTGGTCCCATTTTAATTACTGTAAATTCTTAGTAAATAATTTTAATTAAATTTATTTGGGATTACATTTTTTTTAATTAATTGATTTTTTGATAAAAATTAATTTTTTTTTTGTTAAAATTCAATAAATTTTATTTTGAAATAACAATTTGAATCATTAAAAAAAAATTTTGATTCTATTTTAACAGTTTAAATTTCCAATAGTTGGGCTAGCAGCATGGATAACTGACATGTGGATGAGATGGAAGTGGATAATGACACTGAAACTGTAGGTTCTTCCAAATTAACTTACAGAAATTATTCACCTGACAAAAAACCTTCAGGACGTGGAAATGGCAAGAGAAGTGGAAAACCCCCCTCACCAAAAACCTCTGAAGGAAGTAAAACCTCTAATAAATCAGGAAAACTAACTGAAAGGTATAAAAATAAAAAAGATACCTCTAACCCAACAAGTAAACAATCTGTCCAGTCACATCAAAGAACTGAAGGCAGAAAGCATGAAGTACAAGGCAAGGGTAGACAAACTCTGGCAGCAGATGCAGAAATTGTTAAATCCCAAACAGGCTCAAACTGCTCATTTCCCAGCCTCTCAGCCTCAGCCTCAACCTCAGCCCAATCAGGTACCCAGCTCCTTCACGCAAAATTAAAGCACTCTGAAAGTGGAACAGTGGAAATGGGATTACTTTATGAGCCATTACCAGCAGAATGTTCAGAAACCAGCTCAACACCCTGGCCCATCCAGGACACAAACCTACCATCCATCTTTTTAGCCCCATCCTTGTCAGGGAGGCAGAAGAAAGAAGGCACAGGGGAAGGTTCCTCCCTTACCATGGTGAGTAATTTGTTTGATAAACATGTTGGTATGTATAATAACAAATCATCATCAGGTAATATTGTGGATTCTGGTGAAAGAACAGTTAAACCCTTAAAGAGACAACTTCCTTTAATGAGTAGCCCCAATGATATAATTAGCAAATTATCATTTGATGAACCTTTACATTTGACTTCTACTTCTTTAATTAATCCTTCTCTTGAAATTAAGAATGATTCTGTTTCCCCTGAAGTCTATACCTTAATTGAGAAAACTTCTGAAAAAATATTGAAAGATACCCTTGATTTTAATGTTGTGAAAGACAAAAATTTGAGAGATGTGTTAATCCATGAGAGTGATAGATTAAATAATTTGCACTTGCATTGTAAAGTAAGTTCTTCTGTACAAGATATGGCTTATTTTAAAGTCAAAGAAACCTTGAATATTGTTCTTAGCCAACAAAAACAAATAAGGAGTGACCATAGAGCTTTCTCAGATAAGAATATCAATCTACATAAAACCTTGAGTGAATTTAAACCCCTTATTGAGGAAAATTATTCATTAAAAAGTGAAATTAAATCTCTACAAAATGAGTTTAAAAAGCTAAAAAATAATTTCCATGAACTGAGTGCCAAACACACAGTTTCTGAGGACAGAAATGTTTTATCTCTTGCAAAATTAAATGACCAGATGTCTGAAATTCTAAGGATAAGAAACTATGTGTCTGACCTGCAGGAAAAAAGTTTCAACCTTAACCATCAATAATTATGGTATAAATGAGACTGCTGCCCATAAGCTGCATAAAAATAAAGAAAAAGAACCTGAACAGAGTTCCTCCTTTCTTCCTCATATTTCAGCCATTAAACAAACTGACAATGAGTCTGTAAAATCTTTTTCTACTAGCGAAAAAACTTGTGATAGTCATGTACCAGCTGTTTCTGTAAATAATGAAATTTCTGAACACCTGGCTAAACTTCAAGAATTATTAATGATGAATAATTCAAACCAAAAAATGGACCATCCCAGTAGTCAGAATCATTGGCCTAAATTGGACCAATATCCTACCTTTGATGGTGATTCTTCTTCTGATTGGCAACACTTTATCCAAAGAATTGATAATTTAAAGAGATCTTATAAACTACCTGATGAGGAAGTTTTTTCTAAGCTAATTTCTTTATTTTCCAATGTAGCCTTGATGTGGTATGAATCTATTCTTTTAGATAACAATCATTATACATGGAATGATTGGAAATCCTTTATTTAGAATCAGTTTGGTGGTTTAAAATTCAGGTTATCTCAGCAAGGACTGTATGAGAATACTAGATATGCATCCTCCTCTGTTAAAAAACCCATTGTTTTTCTTATGAAAGTAACAAAAATCCTGAGAGCCATTGATCCAAAGATGGATTATGATATTTGGAGAATAAAATCTTTTATAAATTACCAAATTCTCTTAGAGATTTGATTGTGGCTAGAACTGAGCATGTAAGGGAAAATTCTTCTTTCATTAATATCTGTAATGAGGTACTACTCAACCATAGATATGAACCAAAGAATTACCTTGGTAAATCTTATCATGATCAAAATAAACCCTCTACAAAGCCCCCAGAAAAGTCTGGTAAACCCTCTGCCCCAGTTGCACCTAAAAAATATGCAAAAAATACTTGTTATAAATGTAACAAACTATGGCAAAAGGGTCATGTTTGTGACAAGAAAATTCATCTTGTTGAACAAAATGAAGAAACTGATGAAGCTGAAATTGATGTCAATAATTCTTCTAGTGACTGTGAAAGTAATATCTCCTATGACAATGACTCTGTTAAAGATGTTTTAATGTTAGAACAGGATGTCCATTATTTAGATAATATATCTGAAGAATGTGTATTGGATTTATCTTCAGTGAAAAATTCTGAAATAATTAAAGATATTACTAACAATTTTATAGCCATATCCCCTTTGAAAACACCTGTTATCATAAATGGTAAAAATGTTGATGTAGTTCTTGACTCTGGTGCTGGAGGAAATGTAGTGTCTGAAAAAGATTTAGCTTCAGTAGATAAGGATTATTTGAGTAAAGTATTACCTATAGCTTCTGAAAAATGGAGAGGGTATGGTTCTACCTTAATTCCTATTGGCAAATAAAAAACCTCTGTATTCTTCAAATATAATGGTGGTTTTTTCAGAGCTATTTGTGAATTTGTTGTCATGAAAAATGATAATTTAAGCAATTGGTTTATTATGGTAAATGATATTTTAACCATGTTTGGTGTGAAATTGGACCCAGCAAATAATTGCTTTACCTTAGGAATGAATGGCAAAAGGAAATTCAAAATTTCCTCTTCTAGAAAACCTTCTGGGCATCTGTTAAAGTCTTGTAACTCACTAATCCAGTGTAAAAGCAGAACAACAACTGAAATAGATGATTTATTAAATGAAATAAATACTGCTTCTTTTGGTGATCAGTTAACTAGTGACCAAAAGGATTCTATTATTGCCTCTATTACCTCTTTCCCTATGGCTTTTGCTCATGGTTCTCATGTCTTGGGAATTGTTCAGGAAGAGATGAAAATTACTTTATCCTGTAACTTAAGTGATATTCCTCCTGGTCTTAATTAAAAACCATATCCTGCTTCTCCAACTAAAAGAAAGGATATTGAAGATAATATTGCAACATTATTAAAAATGGATATCATTGAGAAAGTGGATGTCACCCCCAAATATTGTGTCATCTCCCCAGTCTTAATTTCTTATGAAAAAGATAAGGCTAGATTATGTGGTTATTACAGAGCTTTAAACACTTATACTGTTGATGATATTTATCCTTTGCCCAGCATTAATTCAATACATGCTACCTTGCAAGGTGCAAAGTTTATTAGTTGTCTGGATGGAAATAAAGGGTATCATCAAGCTCCTGTTGAGAAAAATTTTCAAAAATTTTTGCTTTTTGCTACTCATATGGGAATATATAAGTATTTTAGAATTCCATTTGGCCCTGAAAATGCCCCTTCAGTTTTTCAAAAAGTCATGGATAACACTTTCCATCAGGAAATAATTGAGGGATGGCTCATGGTGTATATTGATGACATCATAGTTTTTTCTAAAACTTTTGATGAACATATGGTTCATTTAAATAGGTTTTTCCAAAAAATGGATTAAATCAATATGACCTTGTCCTTGAAAAAGTGTAAATTTGGTTTTCAATCTTTGAAAGTCTTTGGCCATGTTGTGTCAGGCCTACAAATTTGTGTAGACCACAACAAAGTTGCTGCAATTCAAAATGTAAAGGCACCAACTTCTGTAAGAGAAATCCAAAGTTTTTTGGGTTTGTGTGGCTATTATAGACAATATATTAAAAATTATCAGGTCATAGACTTACCTCTTACCAAACTAACTAGGAAAGATGTTGCATTCATCTGGAATATTGACTGTCAAAAAGCTTTTGATACATTAAAATGTTGATTAATGACAGCCCCTATCTTAGCTCTTCCAGATTTCAACAAACCATTTTTCCTGTATACAGATGCTAGCTTTGTTGGTCTGGGTGCTGCCCTTCACCAGGAACAAATTATTAATGATAAATCCTCAGAGGTTGTAATTTGTTATATTTCAAGAACCTTGAGAAATAGTGAATTGAAATATGGTGCCACTCAATTAGAGTGCTTAGCAGTTGTTTGGGCTCTTGAGAAGCTTCATTACTATCTAGATGACCAAAATTTTGAGTTGGTAACTGACTTTAGTGCTGTGAAGTCCCTCTTAAACCTGAAAACACCTAATAGACATATGTTCAGGTGGAAACTTGCTGTTCAAGAATACAGAGGACGGATGACAATTATCCATAGGGCTGGAAATTTTCACTTCAATGTTGATATGCTGTCCAGATTGCCTCTTCCAAATAATGACTCCAATCCTGCTTATGTACCTGAAGATGATACTGTTCATATCCATGGTATATTTATAGTTGATATGGAAGAAGATTTATTGCAATTAATACTGTATTCATATGATAAGTATTCTGATTTAAATAAATTAGTTACTATCTTAAATGATCCTAAGAATGCTTCAATTCAAGCATTGATTAAAACTCTTCCTGCAAAGTATCAAAATGCATTGATTAAAGGAAATTTTTTTATCGAAGATGGTTATATATATTATAGAAGCTTACTAATGTAATTGTAATTCCTCCTTCTATGAAAGAAACTATCCTCAAACTTTGTCATGATGACATATTAGCTGGTCATTTTGATCTTGAAAAAACATTAATAAGAATCAAAAACACTGCTTGGTGGGCTAATATGTCTGAAGACACTAAATTATATTTTGAATCTTGTGATTCCTGCCAAAAATATAAAAGGTTGAAAGGTAAAAGAGCAGGGTTATTACAACATATTGAAGCACCTAATTCTCCTTGGAAATTAATTAAAATGGATTTTGTCACTGGTCTTCCTGTTGCAGGTAAAGACAGCTATAACTCTTGTTGGGTAATAGTAGATAGATTCACAAAAATGTGCAAATTAATTCCCATCCACAAAGATGTATCCACCAAGGAATTAGCTTTCTAATGATGGTCTTATATGTTCAATATAGTTGGATTCCCTAGGGCCATTATATCTGACAGAGATCCCAAATTTACATCTGAATTCTGGATGTCTTTAATGGATATATGTGGTTGTGAATTTAAATTATCTACTGCTCACCATCCCCAGACTGATGGTCTAGCTGAAAGAATGCTTCAAACTCTGAAAGATATGATAAGAAGGTATTGTGCCTTTTGATTAGAATATAAAGACGATGACAGATTTACTCATGACTGGGTCACTCTATTGCCTGATCTTGAATTTGAATATAATAGCACTGTTCATTCTTTCACTGAGAAAAAGCCTTTTGAGATTTGGTTAGGTTATGTCCCAAATAATCCTACTCAGATTCTCAATAATAAATTACCTAAGTTGGAACTACACCCTGGTGTAAAATCTTTCATGCAAATGCAACAGCTATGCAGAAAACATGCTCAAAGCTGTATTGATAAAGCATTTGAATATGAAAAGAAAAGATGGGATAAATTCCTGAAGGAATACACATTTAACAAGGGTGATGAAGTGTTGATCTCTACTGTTCATTTCAATTTACAAGGTAACAACAAATTAAAAGATCCCTTTTTAGGACCATTTGTTGTTAAAAGAATGGTTGGAGATAATGCAGTAGAAGTTGTATTGTATTCTTCATATGATAGGAAACATCCTGTTTTTCCCATTTCTTAAATTAAGCCTTATACTTCCAACAGTGATTTATTTCCCAAAAGAAGGGGAAGACCTAAGAAAAACCCTCAGGAAGTCACAGAGACTGCAGAAATTGATAAAACTCTCAATGATAGAATTATCACTTCTGAAAGAGGTACTGAATATTTATTGATATATAAGAACAAATCATCTGAAAATAATGCATGGATACCTGGCAAAGAGATTTCAAATCTTCCTACTCTGTTAAAGAAGTACAAAAAGAAAAAAACTTAGCATTTTTTTATTGTTTTTTGAGAGTGAGGGAGTGTCAGCCAGGCTATACCAGGAGCCCAGTAAATTGTATGTTAATCTATTGGAGCTTAATGAGGGCGAAAAATTATGCATTTTATGTATATAAATTAATATTATATTGCATAATAAAATTATATAACAATTGTATTATAATATAACTAAAATAAGGGTTATATTAAATTTATTATTAAATAAATTTTAGATACAACTAAAACTCATTAAATACTCTATATTCTATAAAGTTTTGGGGCAATTTTCATTTATTTAATACTTATAAATTATTAATTAATTTATTGAATATATTATAGTTAAAAAATCAAAATATTAACTTATAATATAATTAAATAAATAAATTAAATTAAAGTATTTTAATAAAACTTTTATATCATATGAATTATGAATATTGAGCGCTTTTTTGACTCATAATTATGTCATTAAGGTATTAAATTATACAAAACATTTTATTTAATTAATTACTAATGTTGTATTCTAAAATTTAGTAATAATATTAAATTAATAAATTGTTTTAACCTAATTTAATTCTTACACTAATAAAATGGGTTATATTAATTAATATCTTATGTTCCAGAATTAATTAATTAATTACAC
Source organism: Hemileia vastatrix (assembly GCA_030280995.1). Classification (NCBI taxonomy): domain Eukaryota; kingdom Fungi; phylum Basidiomycota; class Pucciniomycetes; order Pucciniales; family Zaghouaniaceae; genus Hemileia; species Hemileia vastatrix. The sequence continues at coordinate 44,423,073 of JASXTE010000004.1, forward strand.
TAATTATTTTATTAAAATATTTTAATTTTTATGTCTCACTTAAAATGGGCTAATTTTCAAACGTGTTATAAATTGAATTAGTTAATACTTCAAGTGTTTCAATCTTATTTAATTACTCACTTATTTTAAATATTTTTTTGGGGTTAAATTGGTGGATTTTTTGGGCTCTAACTTATTTTTTAATTAATTGTTTTATATTTTTCCCTTACAGATTTGGTACACTTACCTTTAACTATTAATTATTTCTTATCTAATTATTTATAGGATATATTTTCTTGTGGCGCTTCAGAAGTCCCCTTGCCTATATAAGGGCCTTGGGAAACCCCCTTTAGCTCTATCACTTATTACACTCACCTTTTATTTCATATTAAAATATTATACAAAATTATTATTATTATTATTAGTATCATAGTTCTAATATAAATTTTAATAAATTTATACGGTTGCTTTAAGTCTAATAATAAATATAAGTGTTTCTGCGCATTGAAATTAAATCCTTACTTAAATAAATATAGTCATTTAATAACCCTTAATTTTGTGTCAGCTCTCAAGTAATTTGTCATTGCTCCCCTTTAAAAAACTTAAATCATTTTATTATTTTATTTCCTTTATTCTTTATAATCCTTTTTCTTCCTATTCCTCTCTCCTCCTCTTCTTCCTTCCCCTTTCTTTCCTTCTTCTAGATGACTGGCCGATACAGACCAATAAAACTTGCATCTGTATATAATACAAAAGGCAATTGGAAATCTGGTAATCCCAAGATAGGAGCTGTCATTAAAAATTCTTTCAACTTATCAAAATCCTGTTGTCTTTCATTATTCCAAATGAAATCTTCTGATTTCTTTATCAATGTGGTCAATGGTGCAGCAATTAATTGGTAGTTTTTTATATATTGTCTTTAACAACCACACATACCCAGAAAAGATTGTACATCCTTTACATTTTGAGGAATGCCAATATTCTTTATTGCAGCCACCTTATTTTGGTCTACACATATTTTTAAGCCAGATACAATATGAAAAAGCACTTTTAAAGATTCAAACTCAAATTAACATTTTTTCAATGCAAAGGTCATTTTTATTTCATCCATTTTCTGAAATACCTTCTTTAAATGGATTAAGTGTTCATCATATGTCTTAGAGAACACTATGATGCCATCAATGTATACCATTAACCATCCTTCAATCATTTCATTATGGAATGTTATATCCATTAATTTCTGAAATACTGATGGGGCATTTTTTGGTCCAAATGGCATCCTGACATATTTATAAATTCCCATGTGTGTTTTTATCAACAAAAAGTTCGGCGAATTCTTTTCAACAGGAATTTGATGGTACCCTTTATTTCCATCTAAGCAAATTATATACTTAGCACCTTTAAGGGTAGCATGTATAGAGGTAATCCTTGGAAAGGGATAAATATCATCTACTGTAAATGTATTTAATGCTCTATAATCACCGCACAGTCTTTCTTTATCTTGTTCATAAGAAATTAGCACTGGTGATATTACACAATATTTTGGTGTAGTTTCAACCTTTTCAAGAATTTTCATTTTTAATAACATCTTAATATTATTCTCTATGTCTTTCCTCTTCATTGGTGAAGCAGGGTATGGTTTCTTTTTAAGACTAGCAGGAATATGATCCATATCACAGGTTAAACTAATCTTCATTTCATGATCTTTTACAAGGCCAAGTTCATTTGTCCCATGTGCAAAAGCCATTGGAAATGCTTTAATTAAGTCCAAAATATTATTTATCTCAGCTTTACTTATCTGAGTGCCAAATGATGCTTTTGAAATTTCTGTTTCCAGAAGTTCCATCTCATTGGATTCTCTTTCTTTGCACAGAATATTTGTAACTGACTCAATGTGTAAGACTGTGTTAAAAGAATTTATTTTAAATTTCCTTTTACCATTCATGAAAATTGTAAAATTGTTATTAGCAGGGTCTAATTTCACACCAAACTTAGTCAGAATATCATTTCCAATGATAAAACAGTTACTACAGTTAGTATTATTTATTACTACAAAGTCAAAAGTTACTCTTACATAACCATGTTGATGTTTAAAGAAAACAGCAGCTTTGTATCTACAGGTGGGATATAGTACTGATCCAAAACCTCTCCAATTTTTACTTTGAAGGGGTTCAAGCTTAGACTTATATTCACTATCAATTTTCTGCAATGTATTAGTAGAAACAACCGAACCAGCAGCTCCTTTGTCCAATACTATATTAACATTTTCACCCGAAATGATAGCTGGAACCGTGATAGGTGTCATTCTAAAGTTAGAAGCTTGTATATCTTTAATGATTTCAGCATCCTCAAAATTCATTAAAGATTCATTTGAGTCTATATTTAATATTGTATTGTCAAAGATGGACAAATCATCTTCCAACATACAGACTTCATTTTCATCACTATATGAGATATTACTGTCATAATCACTTGAATCTTTATTTTTCTCTATTTCAATTTCAGATTCATGTTAATTTTCAACAATATTTATATTCTTCTCACATTTGTGACCTTTAAACCAAGGTTTGTTACACTTATAGCAAGTATTTTTCTCATACTTTTTTGGTACTACAGGTGCAGTAGGTTTTTTCTGCTTCTCCTGAAGTGTTTTTGAATTCTGATTTATCACAGGTTCAAAATTTTGTTTATAAGTGGAATACATTGCTTCATACTTATGGTTTAATAATATTTCATTTAAAATATTATTAAAGTCAGAATATTCAGTAACATTAATTGTTCTAGCTACAACAATGTCTCTGACAGATATAGGTAATTTATATATTATCTTATCTTTCCATAAGTTAAAATCCATGTTAGGCTCAATGGCTTTTAATATTATATTTAAATTCATTAAAAATACCATAGGTGTTTCACCATTCAACAGATTATACATAGTTTTCTCATAAAGTCTCTGCTGAGTGAGTCTGAATTTAGAAACTCCAAATTATTTTTCATTTAGTTTTTTCCATTCAGCCCAAGAGTAATCTTTACCCTCATTCAAAACAGCTTCAAACCATAATAAAGCAACATCCTTAAATAAAGAGATCAATTTTGATGTTATTTCTTCATCTGGTAACTTATATGAGAATTTCAAATTGTCAACTCTTTGGTTAAAAGTTTGCCAATCAGAGCTGGCTTCCCCATCTTAAGTAGGGTACTGATCTATTGTAGGCCAGTTCTTTTGATTGGATTTTATTTCACTAATCTTATGTAAATTCAACAACTCATTTTCTCTTGATAAATGGTCTTGCATTTCCACCTGTACGTATTTGTGACTTAAATTTTCAGATTTGACACTAACACCACATGGTTTTAGTTGTGGTGGTATAGGGAAGGAATGAGATTCACTTTTGCCAATGAAAGGATTATTATTATACTAAGTATACTTATGATTATCCTGGTTCATTAGTAGATTGGCAGTTTCGATCTCAACTTTAGTCAATCTTTGTAGAAGCTCAGAGACACCTTGATTTGTCTGGGCAAAAGATAACTTAGTTCTTGATTCAGTTTTCAATAAATGTGTTTCATACAATTTTTCCAACTCACAGAATTTGTTTGAAAGTTCACTTTATTTATTACTTAATGAATCATATTTAAGAGTTAGAGACAAAGTTTCATTCTCTAATTCTTTATTACGTGTTGCCAGTTGAGAAATATTTAATGTTAAAAATGAAATTGTATCACTTGTGAGCTTAACTGTCTGTTCCTCACAATCAGTCATTCTATTCCACAATGCTGAAACAATTCTATGGACATTTGGATTATTATTAAAATACTACAAGTCTTCCTTCTCAATTCTCTCACTCTCTTGTGAACTTCTCATCTCACTAGTAAGTGGTAGCAACTGAGGATTAACTGTATTATAAATACTACTGTTATTATTGACAAAAGACAAGTCAAACGTATCTACATTAAAACCTAATTTTCTTAAGTCCTCCTCTATTTTCTGCACATAATTGACATCAATAATATTACTTACATTGTAATTATCAGTATTTTGTTCAATCCTAGAGAGTAATCTACTTACCACGGGATTTGTGTGAGGCCTTATTTTTGGCACCTTTGTTTTCCCTTGTAGGGGTGAACTGAGGAAGTCTGATGAGGAGGAGGATCCTTGTTGCAGTTGTGACTGGACCATTCTTGATGGAACCAATCCCACTTCCATTTTTCTACCAGTATTTTCTCCAGGGAGTGATGTGACCCTCTTGAGGTAGGGGGTTTCTTACTTGGCTGGCCTCCATTTAGCTCTGCCAATGATTGGTTCATCTGCTGAAATCCTACCTTGCAATTGTTCTGTAATTGCTCTTCCTCCTTGAGCATGAGGGACTTTGATTCCTCCAACTTCAATACCTGTTTTTCCAGATGGGATAGTTGATCCTGAAGAGGAGGAGATGTCTTTTTTATGGTAATATTTTTTAAGAGGGCGTCTTTTTCCTCTATGCTCATTTCCTCTGTCTGGGGGTATGACTGACCCTCCATGGTTATGTCCTGTAGAAATGTTTTTGTTAGCTTTAGACCTGGTATTATAAGCAGGATTTTTACATACATTGTCCTGTGGAGCACTCATATTGATAAAAATAACAATATATCACGTCTACAGTAAAGAAAACCTATTAGAATTAGTAGATTAAAAGTATTAGCAATGTTATTACTATTAAAAAGCACTGGAGCTTACCCTGAATTTAAATCATTATTTATTTAAATAAAATGTCATAAAAATTTGAAAAAATCTGTTAAAAATAAACTAATAAGTTAAACTAGACCTTTATAAGGGTGAATAAATAGCTTACCAAGCTTTAACTAAGTACCAATTTAATTGGGTGTATTGGTGTCCAAATACCAAGTGAAATTGGGTTTATATTGGGTACAGTTACTACTGTAAATAGCTAATTTTTATTATAAAAAATTGGTACAATTATTATAAGGGTTCTTTTCCCCTATCATTGAGCTATGATGACCCACTAATATGCAGCAGACCCAAATATTTGGTTTGTTTTGAGCTATACTAAAGTAAAAATCAAGTCCCATGTCTTATACTAAATAATAAGTAAAAAACTAAGGAAGACCCCCAATTTTCAGTGAATCTATTGTATAAGTATGATGTAATAGTATTTATAAATGGTCTTACTACTTATTAATAAATTATTTAGTGATTAAACCTCAGGGGAAGACTAATAAAAGAGTTATTCTCAAATAAAACTCACAATACTCGGATTTAAATGTGTGCTAATGGTGGAAAATAGATGAATATAATATAGTTATAGCTTATATAAAGATAATATCAATTTATAAAGGCTTTATAATATATTTTTAATTGATAATAATTGTGTTATAATGTTTATTTGAATTGTAGTAAGTATTTTATGTCTAATAACCGTCAAAATCCTCCCTTACTTATACCAAAATCCACTGGAGTGCACAGACCTTCAATCCAGATGATGTCACTGCTATCCCCGGAAATTACTGCACTGTGAGGGACCATCACCTCCCCATGGCGTCCACTTTAAGCAGATTCAACACCCAGACCTCCGGTAAGGACCTTCCATCACAATTAATGATAACACAGACCCATACCATAAATAGAAAATCTAGATAAAAGTGGATACCATAAAGAAACAGGTAAAATAACTCATCCAAAGAGAATATAATGTAATTAAGAGCATATAAAGGAAAAAAATGAAATTTCCAAGCCCCCAATAACATCCCCAAGCATCCATATTAACCCAGAAATGACCTCCCAACCCATAAATCTGTGAATATCCATCCAAGGAAGCAGATTAAGTTGTCCAAACTGAGTGTATGCACCTGAAAATAATTGTTTATACTTCTGTATGCATTGTGGGTCCACTGGATACATCCATATGACCTAAAATCAGCATAAAAACAAAGATAATAGGCTAATAAGAGGCTAAAACCCACTTATATACCTAAATATACATAATAAACTGATATTTATGTATACATATAAGCTTATGTATGTCAATAATTACTTAATATCAATTAAGATAATTATATTATGACTCCATTAACACCTTTATAAGTATTATTAGGCTATGGATAAGCTATTTAAACTACTATAATTTATATAATAGATTAATAATTATATGTATATGTAATATAATCATATATATTATTGTTTTAACCTTACTTTTAGGATATAAGCTTAATGTATTTAAGGTTATCTTATTTTAAGTATAAGAAAGACTCAGTCCTAGGGATATCTAGGCTGACATCATACCTCTATCTGGTTGAGCATCCTTCAACATCCATTCAGCTTTCTTCAACAGCTCAAATCCTGGCCGCTTACAAATTTGATGAGCTTCCAATCTGTAAGTACCAAATTAATAAATCCAATTTCTTAAACAGAGAACATTGACTGATCTAATTCTTCTGTGTAGTTTTAATCCTTCCTCCTGAAACTACAATTGGGATTAGTCAACCTCTAGAAACTACCTTAACTTTGGATTAGGCCAACATGAAACCTAACCTAAGCATCATGTGTTCAAAAATGCTTAAGGCCTTCTCCCTCCACGGTCAGTTGAATGAATTTGAAAAGAATCTTAGGAAAAAGCTCCTTGATGACCACTAGAAGATGTCTAGAATAATCAAGCACACCTTCCATCACTTGATCCCCGCTTCTTCCACTTCTTCCTAAAAATTACCTTCCACTCCAGTCCCTGACCATTAAAATCGATATACTCTTTCCAGCTGCCTACACCACAAAGAACACAGTTCTTCTTCCAATCCTAAAAAAAAGAAAAAACTTCACCATTATCTGGACCAACTGCTGGAGGCTTCTTCTTCCAGACATTAAAATAACACATGAAAGAAATTAATAAGTCACTAAATAGAGAGAACAATAATAATTAACAGAAATATATATATATAAATTTGTTTTATTTTTAATTTATTTTATTCATTTATTTTGTTTTATTTTAATTTGTTGTATTTTAATTTATTTATTTTTTACTTTAAACTACTAATATACTAAAAAAAACTTGAAAATAAATAACAAAATTAACCAAAAATATGAGAGTTGAAAAATTAAAATTAAATGAATAATAATAATAACATGAGACAAATAATTGTTACTAATAGTATCCCTTAGCCAATTGATGAGCTGATCCCCTGATACCTTACCCACATCCAAGTGCACCTTGATGTGGATACACTGTTCAATAATTTTGAAATGAATTGAAATAAAAAAATAAAGATGAAATAATTAGAAATTGATAGAATAATAAGAGGAAGAAAGAAAATATCATTGCCTGGCCAATTGATGAGCCTTTCCAAACCAATGCTTGCCCAAATCCAGGTGACCCTGATGTGGTAACACCATATAAAATAATTTTGTGATTTTTCCCTCTTTATATTATAATAACTCCCATAAAAAAATTAAAAGAAAAAAGAGAAAAAAGAAAATAATTTAAAACTACTATCTAACTATAGACTCAAAAATTAAAGAAATGAAAAGGGAAAAAAATCCAGCTCCATAGAAAGTCCAGTCCAAGGAAATGATCACTGGGTGGGCTTCCTCCAATACGTCAAAATGATGGGAGACCACCAGTGATTCCCCACTAAACCAAATAGATAAATGAAGCCTGTCCCAAGCCAGTAAGCCAGTTTAAAGTCATAGTGGACTTGAAACCTGAATAACAAAAACCAGAACTCGGATTCAACTAGGACAAAAAAAAATACTTGAAACAGACATTATGGGGTAACTGTTCTACAGAGCATCCTTGCTCATCAGTTACCCCCACACTTGCCAAAATAAAATCTAGAAGCCCCTTGGGTACCTTCTAACATAGACACATAATCTAACACATTGAACCAAAACCAATAAGCGTGAAAAGTCCGGCACTTTAAGACCAATGAATTTCAAGTTTAAAGTCATAGAGGACTAATACCTGTGAAGAAAAACTAATACTAGGGTTCAAACAAATTAAGATAAGGGGTTGGAAACATACAATCTTGGGTAACTTTTGATAGAGCAGCCAGTCCATCAGTCACCCCCACACTTGCCAAAATAAAATCTAGAAGCCCCACCCATGGGTACCTTCTAACAAAAGGGTTTCCAACAAAACAGATGCACAGCATCACCAAAATCCAAAATTAAAGAATGGTCCATAGTTTTTCCACATTGTGGGGTCAATTGTCTTCACTTTTTGTGCCTCTTGGGTAAAATATCTTCACCTGATAAGAAGACACTCTTTTCTTTAAGACTGCACCTTCTAACTCCTCCAAAACATAAGAACCTCCAGAAACCTGAGGTCTGACTCTGTAAGGTCCATTCCATCAGTCAGAAAACATTTTTCCCCACTGATCTCCAAACTTCTATTATACACCAATACCAAACAACCAGGTTTCAAGGGACTCCTGAGTTTATGAGCCATTATCTTGTCCCAGTATCTGACTGATTGATTTCTTATCTTCATCATTCTAGAATATGCCTTCTCTTGACATTCCTCTCTGCATTCCAACTGTTGCATCCTGGCACAGAGCAAATCTTTTGTTGAGCATATATCATCCCAATCAATTCCAAGATAAGAGACAGCTTCCAAATCCACTGGTAGAAAAGATCTCTGCCCAAAAATTAATTCATAAGGGGAGAGCCAGTTGTCCTTTTTACAGTGACCCTTTCAGCAAATAACACTAAGGGTAAATAATTCCTCCATTTTTCAGCACTATCTCCACACATATTCACCAAAGCATATTTGATAACTTGATGGCCTCTTTCAACCTTGCCTTCAGCTTCAGGATAATAAGGTGTAGCCACTCTGACTTTAGAACCAATACTTGCCACAGCTTCTTTTAATTCAACTCCAAAATCTGGCTCACTATCAACAGTCACCAACTTCATTAAACCATACCTAAAAACCCATTCCTTCTTTAAAAATTCTGCCACATTTTTTGCAGTTAAATTTACCAGAGGCACCACCTCAACCCAACCAGAAAAATCATCCCTAGCAACAATCAAATATTTATACCTGCCCTCTTTGATATGGACAGCATCCAAACTGACTCTTCCAAACACAGTTGTTTCACCAGTAGCACAGCCAGCCTCTTTAGGTTTCAAGTGAATTTTTCTTTGACATTCTTCAGAAGATTGAACCCAACCCTGCACAGCCAACTTCATACCTGGCCACCAAAATCTATCTGCTACTCTTCGGTAAGTCTCCCCAAAGCCTCTATGACCAAGGTCTTCATGCAAAGACTTCAAATTCAATTCCTGACCCATCTTTTGAGTCACCACCACTTGAGGATTTGGATGTCTCCTCCTCATCAACCTCCTTCCTGACACATGAAAGCCAGGAAACTTCTTCTTTATTTCCACCCAAGTATCATCATTAAAAGTATCTGGCCTCTCCAAGGTTAACAGATATTCGACCATAATTAAATAAAACCCAATCTGACCCCAGGTCTCATCTTCAAAATTCAACAAAACAATATCCAAGGGTACAACCCTGTCATCAAAATCTCCAGTGTACACATGGGCAACACGACTGGCCCATCCAGGACACCAATCCCTAAACTTTAGCACCTCCTTTTTCTTCCACTGAATCTTAAGAGAATCCAGTTTACCAACAAAAACACCATTCTCAAATTTTGAGACATCTCAAACAACAGCCATATCTTAATCAACACAATAATTCTGATCTATAGAATCAAGATCAGAACCATCCAGTTTAACCTCTTGGTGGAGGCGAGAACAATCATCCAGTTTAGCCTCTTGGGGGAGGAGAGAAAAATCTTCACCACCCTTTGCGCTGGCCCTAACCACTGGAAAATATTCATCAAATTCTTCAGAATCAGAATCATCATCTGTGGGTGGTCTTCTTGATAATCCATCTGGCATTGTAAAAATCTTACCTGGCTTGTGCACCAGGTCAAAAAAAATATTGAATAAATGCCACCCCACTAGTCATTAGAGCATTTGGAAGACTAGGTGTGTTGATCATTTGAACCAGAGATTTAGCATCTACCTGCAGCTCAAAATTCTGCGCCCACAAAACGGTTTGTAGCTTCTTCAAAATTTTTGCTACACCACACAATTCCAACTTTGGCTGAGAATACCTAGATTCCACCTCATTAAAAACAACAGACTCAAACCTTTCTGGCCTGACCTTCCCAGATTTATCTTCCTGAGACAAAAGAGCACCAGCAGAAATATAACTTGAGTCCACCGCCAGATAAATTTTTCCAGCTTCCTTTTATAATCCAACTTGTGAAGAATAATATCTTCACCTACCACCTTCTTCAATTTCTGAAAAGCCTCTTCACACTCTTCAGTCCATTCCTACTCTGCATCTTTCCTAGTCAACCTTCTCAAGGGTGAAGCCAACAAAGAAAAATCTTTAATAAAAATCCCGATGTACACACAAACTTCCAAAAATCCCTTAACTTCAGTAGTTTTTTGGGCCTTGGCCATGACTGAATTTAATTAACTTTCTTCTTTGCCATAATCCTTCCCTCCTTACATACAACATGACCCAGAATTTCCAGAGCAGGAACACAACAACAAAAATTTGACCCAGAAATGGTCAAACCAGCCTCTTCAATTCTATACAATACTCTCTCTAGAGTAATTGCATATTCCCAAACAAATCTCCTTATTCCTGGATTTTTCTTCAGCACTTCATTTCCATAATCAGTGGAGGGTCCTTTAATTCCACTGTCATCAATTAAAATACCAGCATGATTTGGAACCTCATCCTGCAAAATCCAAGCCATTTGAGCTTGATATACTGCTACTGAATTAGTTGCTCCTTGAGGAAACCTAGTGAGCTGAAATCTTCCCAGTGGAGTCTCAAACTATGTGAGTGGCCGTGAATCATTGTGAAGTTGCCTTTCATCATAACTGCCCATAATATCTCCCAAACCATAACATACCCTTCCAGAAAAAGCTTCCACAAAGTCCTCGGCACTTGGCGGCATCCCCGTATCCTTGATAGTGACTCTATTCAAGGCCCTAAGATCATGCACCACCCTCAACTTTCCATTCTATTTCTTGACACAGAAAACCGGACTAGAGTAACTAGAATTTGATTGTTCATACAATCCTGTCTTGACTCTTTCCCTAACAATCTCAACAAAATCATCCCTAATAGCAGCTGGAATTGGAATAGGTTTGATTTGCCAAGGCTCATGAAAAACCACAGGAATCAAGTAAGGTTCCCCATAAGAGTTTTTCAACACAACACTTTCCTCTTCATCAAATGCCACCGCTTTCTCCCTGAGCACAATAACGTGCAACAAAAACTTCTTTTCCTCATCAGACAACCACCCATCAGGACCGAAATTAACAACTTTCAAACTTTCTACAGTAACCCAAGCAATTTCCACACAATCAGGAGGATTCATCACCAGCGGAGTACAGTACGGATCTATTGATAACAAAGGCCTCTTCAAAGGAGGATTCAAACCACAGGCATAGGATCATTGACAGGCCTAATCTTCTGTGCTATCTTCTTGTACTTTGCGGCCCCACCATTAACTTGAGGGATCTTCACGACGTCTTCACCACCAGACCTGGAATAAAAACCAAGGTTTCCCCATTTCTCACATGTGTGGCCCAGATAATGTTTTTGAAAGGTGTAGGAGAAACCCTAGCAGTGCACAATTGGGAGGACTTACTTTTAGACCCCAATCTCACCACTCCACAACTTTTCCACAATTCCAAATCTTCATCCTCACTTTCATCTTCTAAAACTTCTAATCTTGATTCATCTTCTAAATCACATCTTCTAAAATTGTGCATTTTATCCTCATGCCGGAGGCCCAAAAATTGATCTTGAAACTCTTCTTTCTTCAAAACTTTGTGCAGTTTAACCTCATGCTGGAGGCCCAAAAATTGATATTGACGAAATTCTTTCTTAAAAAATTTGTGCATTTTAACCTCATGCTGGAGGCCCAAAAATTTATCTTGATGATCTTTACAAAAATAATTTGTTTCTTTTTTTTTTAATTATCTTCATATTTTTTTCTTGCTTTTCCTTAGTTATCTTGAAATTTTTATCTTCTTTTCTTGAGTTTTCTTCCATCCTACAAAAATAACTAGGGGTTTCCCCAATTCTCCCAGATGTGGCCAAGGTAATGTTTTTGAAAGGCGTAGAAGAAACCCTAGCAGTGCACGATTGGGAGGACTTACTTTTAGACCCCAATATCACCGCTCCAAAACTTTTCTGCATATCTTTCAATAAAGATATATAACCAATCTTCATTTTTGAACTTGAATTAAAAATGATTGAAAATCTTGAGAGAGAACAGATACTTGATAAAAAACATGAAGAATACTTGCATAGAAGAGAAACATCAAAAAGAGAAATTTGAAAATCCACTTGGTATACCTCTAAGGGAGCTGACCTACTGCAACCTGGGATTTCCTCATCTTGGGGAGAGGTTTTAGCACTATGGAAATCAGCCCATATTACTCTAAAAAAGGCAGACTCTCACTAGAGCCTGAGCCACACTCCAAAAAACCAGAGGCGGCACCAACTTCTTTTCTTCTCCTATAACAATCCATGCACTGGCACATTGAAGACAAGCCAGTCCTGGTCTCCCAACCATCATCTCCAGGAGATTGCAACCTCATGTGAAGAATCCTCCCATCTTCACCGGTAAACTCCAAACTGATTTTCATGTCAAACTGATAACCAATTCTTGCCTCGAAATCCTTCAAGAATGATCCACTCAAAACAGCTTTCACATTACCTTTGGAAATGTAAAAATGAACCTTTCTGGAGGCTCCACTGACATCCAGCTTTACAACTTCGGCTGTCCCAATCAACTCAGTGACATGGCCACCAATTCCTGTCTTGATGGGGAGGCCCAGATGAGTAGCCTCAAACAAGGAAATCAGGTTAATCTGAGAGCCTGAATCCACCAATGCCCTAGCCTCCCTGACATTCAGAGTGACATTGACATGACCCAGAGGAGCTGAAAAATAAGTTTCCAACCCCTCTCCAAACTTCTCTGCAGAAACACAAATGTATTCTACCTTCCCAGAAGAAACCCTTCTGCTGGTCAACAATTTTTTGTCTATCAGCCAACCCAGGACTGATAGCATACAATTCCTCATAAGAAAGGGAAACCTGACCCTGATTCATTCTTTCCAGAACTGATTCTATAACATCAGATTGGCCAGAAACTACTTGCCTCTCAAAGTGAGCCCTTGGCTTCACTACCTTAGTCATAGAAATCTCCTGAGGACCAGAACAACCAACAGATTTTCCATCAACAGGAATCAAACCAGATCCCTCACCAGCACTTTTAACTCCAGAGGGCTTTGGAAATGAAGCCAAAGGGACATCCTCCTCTGAGTCAGAATCAAGATCCATTGGAATTGGCTCACTGTTCATTTCCAATGCACCAAAACTGGGGGGGCCCATATCAGCAATCCCCTTCTGCATCTTGTACAGCTCCTCTTTGCTGTACTTCCTCCTGGCTCCACTCAGCTTAGAATCCACCTTTGAAGCCTTAGGCTTTGGTTGGGCCTGAGAACTACTCTTAGGCCCTCTCAACTATCCAGCTTCAACATTATAGACACCATCCAAGCATTCACCACTTGATTGTCCTCCACAAGAATACAACTCCAACCCACCAATGGAAGTAGAATAAGAGACTTGATTAACCTCCTTTCCTTTTCCCTTGACATCTTCATCTGCCTTAGCAGAAGACTTCCCCTGATCAGGGATCTCCTCAAACCTGGCCTCCTCTGATTAAGACCATTTCTTCTCCTGATCAAATCAACAGGAGCCTGCCCCTCACTGGGCTTTACAAATGAACCATAAGGGAATTTGAACACCCTGTCTTCAAACTACACATTTCTGTCTGAAACATCTCTGTTCAGAGCCCAACAATCATTGGACTTGTGCCCCCTCCTGCTGCAATAATAGAAGACCCAAGGGTTACTCCTACCAGCCCTCCTGTCAAAATTTCTATGCTGAGAAGGAGCCCTGTTGACCTTCTTAGCCTCCTGCACAAAGATATGTAGCTTTTTTGTCAGATCAGTCAACTGCTCCACCACTGGGTCCCTCTCCTGCTTGGGAACCTCCACCATATTCTTCTCTTCCTTCTTCACCCTACTCTCCTCTTCAGCCAAAGCCTCACTGATTTGCTGAAATACTTAGCACACCCCTCTTGATAGGTGTCCACAGCCAACAGCTTCAAATGGGCCTCCACAGCTTCCTTCACCTTGTCCAAGGCAGGCAACTTCTGGTCCCCATTTGAAAGAGTCTTCATCAAGTCCTTCCTTGACAACTCCTTCAACACATCCATCCTGACATCTCTAGCCAGGGCAGACCAAAAAACATCTTTGGCAGCATTTTCATGTGCCAGCTCCTCAACTTCCACCAAATATTCTACCACAGGATCAAACTGTAGTAAAAACTTCCTGTAACTGAGTAAGTTACCAACACCACCATAAGACTGCCATTCACTGACAACCTTTCTCAGATCCACCATAGTGAATCTGACATCCCATCTATCCACCATCTCCCTGCACAACAACTTCCAATCCCTCTTCTTATAGCCAGACATGGCCACAATCTCCTTCTCCACTGCCCTATCACCAATGAAGAAAATGATCTGCTTCAACATGTTTAGGTAAGAAGCGCCATCCACACCAGCAGCAGTTTCATATTTTTCTAGTAACCACTTCACATCTTCCCCATTAAACTTGGTACCATCCCAAATTTTAATCCTCACACACTCCCTAACCATCACAGCAGGAGGATCTTTCCCCCCAATGACATTCACCACAGGAATAGATGAACCAGAAGCCATTCTTTGAGAAAAAAATCACTAGAAAAGACCAACCAAATACAACAGAGATTCCAAAGAACTAGCAGGTCCTACCCCACGTTGGGTGCCAGAAATGTAGACAATCCTATAGTACTAGCTATAGGCCTTGACCAAGGGAGTTGGAGAAAAACCAGAGATAAAATACCCTTTCCCTTTAGAAAAAGATAAGTGAGACTTACCTGCTACAGTAAATTGGTTCCTTTTGTTTAAAAGCCCCTTTTCCAATACACTTGACTGCCTGGTCAGCCAAGAAAGTAGTCTCCAGACAGACTACCAAACCAAAGAACTGAAATGTAGACCAATGTCCACACCAGAGAAAGCAATGATACTTGATGTAGGTTGCAAATCCACAACAGAGACATGAATAATACTTGATATAGCTTGCAAGACTACACCAGAGAAAACAGTTGCCAAAGTTGAGTTAAATGAAGAACTAACCTTGCAACAAACACAGCCAATTGTGGCCAAAAAACAGTGAAAACTGAGTGAGGAACAAGGATATCACCTCCTGATGGTTGTATGATATTTAAGGTTTCCCAAACTGTCTTATTCACTATATACACACAGACCACTATCTAAGAGCCCATGCACACCAACAAATTTGCCGTTTCTGAGCGCCAAATCGCATAAAACCCCTCTAGAAAAGATTCCCAGCCTTCTAGAACTGAGGCGGTAGGACTGCCCTGAAGCCAGAAAACCACCAGAAACCTCCAAAAACACCCAAGATGCTTAGAAAAATAAACTACGACTACTAAAACCTTAAAAACACATAATTAAGCTACAACAACATTGAGACATGAAACGTAGAAAAAAATTAGCCCATTCTAATGGTACTAAGAGCTTAACCCTAAGACTTAAGGTTAGCCCATAAAACGCAAAAAAAAATTAAACAGCTATCTTTTAAAATGAAAAATGAGAAATAATCCCTCAAGTACTTAGAATATGAAAAATTTCATCAAGTCATAAAATATAGAGAAAAAATGGGGCTATTCAATGGTAATACCCAAATCCCTGCAGTCCCAATATTTGTTGAATAATTCCAGAAAAACACCCAATTATTAAACAATGCCATTTAAGACATATCAAAACAACTCCAAACAGACCAACAACGGGCTCTGCCAATGTTGGAAGACCACACCAGCGACCAAGGGACCATTGACAACAAGGTACCAGTAGGAAAAATAGAAGACAAAAACGATGAACGTCATCAATCATGTGACTTATTTTTTTTTGCTGGGACCAGGAAGCAAACCACGCTCCAAAATTTAGGTTCATATATTGACAATTGTCATATATAATTGTGGTAATTATATTGATTACTAGTTGTGGGTCATTTTGCACATTTCATTGTCCACATATATCCTTTTTTCTCAGTACTCTGTAAGTGGAATTAACTTTACCATTTTACAGGGGGAGGTGCCTGGTAAATAAAAAAAAAATTTTCCTAGTTGACCAAGATAGAACTATATTTTTCTTAGTCCTAGAAGTAATATTAAAATTTAAATTAATTATTATATTATTTTTTTAATTATTTCAGTTGACATCTGTTGTGATAATTAAAAATTATTATTGTTTCAGTTGACAAACTTTCCAGACAGTAAATCATTAATATTTAAAATTAATTGAATTAATAATATTAAAATTATTTCAGTTGACAATAAGTCCTGATAATTAAATTATTTCAGTTGACATTAAGTCCTGGTAATTAAAATTATTTTCAGTTGACATTAAGTCCTGGTAATTAAACTCTTCAGTTGACTTCTAGTCCTGATAATTATCAAAATATTACTAATTAATAAATTATTTTATTACTTCAGTTGATTTATTTTAAATCCTGGTTATAAAATTACCTTAAAATTAATAAAATTGTGATTATTATTTCAGTTGAATTTTCGTCCTGATAAAAATTATATTTTAATTATTCCAGTTGATTACAAAGCTCTGATAATTACTTATATAAAAAAAAAATTTCCTTATTTTTCTTTAAATAAAGTAAAAATAATAACTGATTAAATTTTAATATTTCCTTCTCTCAGTTCAAGTTAATTACAACTATGACTGATCAAGGTGCTTCTGCTGGCCGTGATGAGGAGCTTGATTTAATTGATTATAATGAAGCTTCTTCTGTAAATTCTCCTTTGACTACAAAACTGGCTCAAATTAATCAATTACTGGACCAATAAGGATGTAGAAATGCAGGAGATGGAAATATTAGTGGAGACAACTTCTCAGGATCAAAAGCCTTCTATCAACCCCCCAGAAGAGCTTCCCAAAGGCTTCAAAATATAAAAGATGCCCTTGAATCAGCAAGTCAAAAGTCTCTCCACTCACATCAAGGAGTTGAGGTCAGAAAACCTCAAGCTGAGATCAAAAACAGACTCTCTAGAAGACAAGGTAAGAAAAATAGAGTCCTTCCTTCAAGAGAAGAGGAAACCTCCTCCTCCAAAATCCCTTCCACAATTGGTCCCCCAGCAACAAGAAAAGGTGGATGTCTCAAAGTGGAAGTGGGATTGGCTGAGCACCCAGTGGGATTTTCTTTCCCAACAACAACAGCAACAAGCACCTCAGGCAGGTCCTCAAGAACAAATGAGTTCAACCCTACACCTCCTCACCCCTACCATGTAGGAATAAATATAAAAAACAACCACATCCAAGTCTTGCCCAAGCCATGGTAAGCCCCTCTATTGAATCTCAAGTAGCATTTCTTGTAACTGATTCAGTTCCTTCAATTAATTCTGGAAGAAAAGATGAGACTGTGAGACCAGCAGAGGCTGAGAATAGTAGACAAATTGCTCAATATTCTAATCTATCTAATCCTTTGGTTTTTATTTCTACTTGAATGATAAATCCGGATATGGCTATTATTGATGAGACACTTGATCCTGAGTTTTTTGAGAATCTGGAAAGTTTTTCTTTTTCCCTATTGAGAAATACTCCTGATGTAGCTAACATTAATGATGAATATTTGAGGTATATTATTTCTAAACAAAATCATATAATTAACAACATGCAATTGACTCAGAAATATAATAGATTTGTTAACTGAACAGGGTTATCAAGAATTGAGGAGTGAGTTACAGAGAGTTTCTGATGATTTGTTTCATTATAAAGTCACTCATGAAAAGAAAGTTGCTTTATGGCAAAATATCAAGAATGATTTGTCTAAATTAAAAGATGATTTGTCCATATGTTTCCAGGAGCTAGAAGGACATAAGATGAACTTAGAAAGATTGAGTAACCATTATTCATCTTTACAAAATAAGAATCAGTTTTCTTTTGCAACCATCAATGAGAATTTATCTAGTTTTTCAATGAGAATTTATTTAGTATTCCTGAGGAGAAATTGAATTCATTGTTATATAATCAAAAGTTTTCTGACATTTCTTTGAAAGAACCTTTTGAGCAGGATACCCCAATTTTACCTGTTTCTAGTTCATCCAAAGTAAAATTAGTTCCAGAAATACCTGTTGATATCACTAATTTTCCATCAAAAATTTATGATGTACTTGGATCATCCACAGAAGAATTAAACAATGAAATTTCTTCCCAATTGGAGAGATTACAGCTACTACTCACTCAGAAACAAGCTTGTAATAATGAAACTAATTC
The DNA here is from genome assembly GCA_030280995.1 of Hemileia vastatrix. Classification (NCBI taxonomy): domain Eukaryota; kingdom Fungi; phylum Basidiomycota; class Pucciniomycetes; order Pucciniales; family Zaghouaniaceae; genus Hemileia; species Hemileia vastatrix. The sequence continues at coordinate 44,441,505 of JASXTE010000004.1, forward strand.
AAATCAAAAGAATTGGCCAAAACTTGACCAGTATCCAACATTTGATGGTAAATCTTTCTCTGATTGGCAACAGTTCATTTGCAGGATTGATAATCTAAAAAATTCTTATAAACTCCTAGATGAAGAAATTTTGTCAAAATTAATCTTTATTTACCAATATAGCCCTAATGTGGTATGAATCATTTCTCTTAGATAAAAATGACTACTCATGGGAAGATTGGAAAAAATTAATTAAAGAACAATTTGGTGGTTCCAAGTTTAGATTAGCTCAACAAAAATAATATGAGAAACCCAGATGTAGCTCTTCTACAGAAAAACCTATTGAGTTCCTGATGAAGTTGTGAAAATCTTGAGGGAAATGGACCCAGTTATGGAGTTTGAATTATGGAAGGACAGGATCCTCTATAAATTACCTATGTCTGTTAGAGACTTAATAGTTGCTAGGACTGAGTTCTCAAGGGAAACCTCTTCTTTCATTAACACTTGTAATGAGACTTTCTAAACAACAAGTATGATGCTAGAAGATTCATTTCTAGAACTTCATCGGGGAAAACCTCCAATCACCAACAAAAACCTCTGGAAAAGGTTGGTAAACCTTCTGCCCCTGTTGAGCCCAAAAAATATGCAACAAACACTTGCTTCAAATGCAGCAAGCCTTTGCAGGAAGGCCATGTTTGTGACAAGAAGATAAATCTTGTTGAACAAACAGAGGAACATGCTGATGACACAATAGCACTAGATGATACTTTAAGTGACTGTGCTAGCAATATTTCATATGAATATCACCAAGAAATTCTAATGCTGGAAGAGAATATTCATTATTTAAATAATATTGATATTGAGAATAATGATTTTTCTACAGTGGAAGATGCTGAGATCATAAAAAATCTTGAGGATAGCTCAATTATTATTGCCCCTCTCAAGGCACCAGTCTTGATCAATGGAAAAAACATTGAGGTTGTCTCAGATTCTGGAGCTGGAGGAAGTGTAGTATCTGAAAAGCACTTTCTTCAGTTGACCAAGATTATAAATCAAAACTTATGCCTCTCATCTTTGAGAATTGTAGAGGTTATGGCTCTGTTTTGTCCCCCATTGGTAAATACAAAGCCATGGTATTTTTCAAATATAACCATGGTTTTTTTAAGAGCCATATGTGATTTTGTTGTCATAAAAAATGATAATTTGAGTAGTTGGTTCATTTTAGGAAACGAAATGAAATTTTAACCAAATATGGCATAAAATTAGATCCTTCAAACCAATGCTTCAAAATGGGGATGAATGGGAAGAGAAAATTTAAAATTTCCTCCCCCAAAAAATTATTTACACCAGGATTGAACACATGTCATTCTGTAGTTCAATATAAAGAAAGATCTACAAAAGAAATTCCTTCCCTTGTGTCTGAAATCGACAATACTTCTTTTGGAGAACAACTTTCTGGTGAGGATAAAGATTCCATCATTAAATTGATAAAATCTTTTCCTATGGCCTTTGCTCATGGGTCAAATGAATTAGGATTGGTAAAAGAAGAAATGAAGCTTTCATTATCCTTCCCATTAACAGAAATACCACCTAGTTTAAAGAAGAAGCCTTATCCAGCTTCTCCCACAAAGAGAAAAGATATTGAAGACAATATCTCTACCCTTTTAAAAATGAATATTATTGAAAAGGTAGTTGAAACACCTAAACATTGTGTTATCTCACCTGTCCTAATTTCTTATGAGAGTGATAAAGGAAGGTTACGTGGTGATTATAGAGCATTGAACACTTATATGTCTGATGATATCTATCCTTTACCCAGAATTAGCTCTATACATGCTACCCTACAAGGTGTTAAATATATCAGCTGTTTGGATGGTAACAAGGGATATCATCAGGTACCTGTTGAGAAGAGTTCCCAGAATTTTCTGATGATTGCTACTCATATGGGTATTTATAAGTATATTAGGATGCCATTTGGCCCTAAAAATGCCCCTTCAGTTTTTCAAAAATTTATGGATAACACATTCCATCAAGAAATAATTGAAGGATGGCTGATGGTTTGTATTGATGATATCATCATATTCTCAAAAACATTTGAGGGCCATCTTAACCACCTGTATAAATTTTTCCATAAGATGGATGAGATAAATATGACACTTTCTTTGAAGAAATGAAAATTTGGTTTTCATTCCTTAAAAGTGCTTGGTCATGTTGTCTCAGGTTTACAGATATGTGTTGACCAAAACAAAGTGGAAGCCATACAACAGGTGAAGGCTCCTACCACAGTTAGAGAGCTCCAGATTTTTTTGGGAATGTGTGGATACTATAGACAGTATATTAAAAATAGCCAAGTCATAGCATTACCCCTTACCCAACTGAATAGGAAAGATGTTTTTTTGTCTGGAATAGTGAAAGACAAAAAGCTTTTGACACTATGAAACATTGTTTAATTTCAGCACCAATTCTTGCTTTACCTGACTTTAATCAACCATTTGTTTTATACACTGATGCCAGTTTTATTGGTCTTGGTTCTGCCCTCCATCAGAAACAAGTGATGAATGATAAAGTATCAGAAGTAGTAATTTGTTATATTTCAAGAACCTTGAGAAATAGTGAATTGAAAAATGGTGCCACTCAACTAGAATGTTTAGCAGTAGTGTGGGCTCTGGAGAAGCTACATTATTACCTGGATGACCAGAAATTTGAACTTTTCACTGACTGCAGTGCAGTTAAATCCCTATTAAACTTGAAAACACATAACAGACATATGTTCAGATGGAAGCTGGATTTTCAAGAGTACAGAGGGAGAAACACAATAATTCATAGGTCTGGTATTTTTCACTCAAATGTGGATATGTTTTCAAGGTTACCTTTGCCAAATGATGACTCAAATCCTGCATATGATCCTGAAGATGAAATTATTCACATTCAGGGGATATATGTGGTTGATATGGAGGAAGAGATATTACAGTTTATTCTGGATTCATATGATAAGGACACTAACTTAAAGAAGTTATGTACCATATTAAATGATCCAAAAAAATGCTTCAATACAAGCATTAATTAAAACCCTTCCACCCAAGTACCAGAAGGTTTTGGAAAAAGGTAAATTTTCAATTGATGAAGGATATCTATATTATAGAAGAAATTTAAGTAATGTTATTGTTATTCCCCCTTCTATGAAAGAGATCATCTTGAAAATTTGTCATGATGACATATTGGCTGTACATTTTGATCTTGAAAAAACAATGATCAGAATTAAAAACACTGCTTGGTGGGTTAATATGTCTGAAGACACCAAACTATATGTTGAATCCTGTGATTCTTGCTAAAAATCAAAGAGATTGACTGATCTTTTTGATTATACTATGACAAGTTAGAGATCAAGCTGCCAAGAGTTAAAAAAAATCATCAGTTCTATTTTTTAATTTTTTGAAGAGATTTAAAAGGAGAGTAAAATACCAACAATCCAAGTTAGTAATCTCTAAATAAGTGAATTTGGTGGTAAACCTAATGATTGAGAAAATTGGATTCCCTAAAAGTTGAACTTATATTTAAAGTGAAATTAATATTTTTACATAAGAAAAAAGTATCAGGGACAAACCAAAATAAAAAAATCTTAGGTGAAACAGATAGAAAACTAATTATAATAACCTGTCTCTTGTAAGTAGAATGAGAGAAGTAGAAAATTTGCCACTTGGATGAAAATTGGCTTAAAGTTATGTGTATAGAAACATGCAGGCTACTGAAGCCTGTTAAATGGCATGCAGTGACTTGCATAAGGTGTATATGCAACAGGTTTTTACAAAGAAATATATTGTACAAATGATCACAAAACATTTTCACATGCTTTTAATTAAAACTTACATATTATTTTTACAGCTTATTTTTATAGGGTTTCACAAAGTATAATTTGAGGAACTGAAGCCTTGGAAAGTTGCACACAAATGTAATTAATATTTATTTTTACTTTCTTTTCAAATGCAATCCACGTATCCATATCATTTGTTCACATAAGTTGGGAAAACTCACCTTCAACTGTTATAGACACATTTTTTCTCACTTATTATTTTTGTTGCCACTAAGTTTAAATTTGGCTACAAAAGTGTTAACAACCAAGCATATATTTCTGCAAAAAAAGGTGCACACAAAATCAGTATCCTGATATTTCATACATGTTAAAACTTGGTATATAAGTTTTGGCATTTAGAAATATTCAATACCACTTTTCCTGGCTTGCATTTTTTTTATTATGCACATATACATTTCACACTCAACACACAATATGAGGGGAGGACTTGCTAGCAAGTCCGCAACCTTGGAACCAAACTCACCACAGATTGAACACACATTGAGCTATTGATAAAGGAACCATACAATCAGGGATGAACACCACTCAGCAGAACAGTTTTTGGTGGGTGTTCAAATAGAGTTCAGTATGGATTCAGTATGAGTTCAGTCTGAGTTCCATCTGAGTTCAGGTTTAGGACTTGCTAGCAAGTCCACCCCCTATATTGCGTAGTGACTGGCTAAAAATTAATACCAAATGGCATGTAAAAGAGTAGGGCAAATTTTAATGTCTCAACTCTCATATTATTTCTTATTAATTCAAACCAGCCTAGAGAGCCTAGCTGGTGGTTTATTTTTTATAGTAGCCAATGTTGCTTAAGCCAACATTGGCCGCTCAAATCTCACCTTAAAAACTCCCAGCCAGTGTTATATGGATGGGAGATGAAAAATAAATATATTGCAATCAAAGTTGCTTGTAGCAACTTTGGTTGCTTCAAAAAAAAACTTTAAGCCAGTTTTAAACTGGCTGCATATCAATAATATAAAAAAAGACAAGCAAATTTTCTACATGAAACACTGTTCAATTTTAAACACAACATCTTTCAGGCAGTTTTGAGCTGCCTGAAAAATGTATTATTAAATTGACCAAAGCCACTTTTAGTGGCTTTGGTCAGTTTTTTTAAAAAAAAAAAACACTGCCAGCTTAAAGCTGGCAGCAAAATATTTTTTTTAATTTCAAACCCGGGCCACTTCCTGTGGCTTGGGTTATTTTTTTATGTAATATTAAATTACTACCAGCTAGGCTCCTCCTGGCTGGTAGTTTATAGTTTAACCAGCCAGTTTTTCCTTAAGCAAATTGGATGCTCAGATCTCATCTTAAAACCTCCCTGGGAGATGTAAAAATGAGCTTGTGACCAATGTCTCAACAAGAAACTTTGGTTGCTTTAAACAACTACCTGCACCAAGTTTTAAAATGGCTGCAAGTCAATAAGTTAAAAAAAGCAAGTGAAGTTTCTGCATGCAACTTCACTTGCTTTTAAACACAAAATCTTGCAGGCAGTTTTAAATTTCCTGAAAGATGTATTTTTAAATTTACCAAAGCCACTAAAAGTTGCTTTGGTAAGTTTTTTTTATTATTATTAAATGCTGCCAGCTTAAAGCTGGCAGCAAAAAAAAATTTTTTTTAAACCTGAGCCACTTTGTGTGGCTCGGGGTTGTTTTCACTGTGCACCAAGTATGATATCCCTTATGGGGATATCCAATCCAAGTTGGGTATACTTTAGCAAGGGACATAAGGTAAGAAAAGTAAGTGCAAGAAAATAAATGCAAAAAAAGTAAGTGCGAAAAAAATCACTTGCAACCTTGAGAATTATTTTTTTTTTAAAGAAAATTAAAAAAAGGTAAAAAAACAGAAAATAAAGTAAAAAATAAAAAATTATTTTTTTGAGAAAAAATAAAAAACAAAATTTCCGATGGTTGAAACATATTTTTTCTTACACTTATTTTTCACAAATATTATTTTTGCACATATTTTCCTTACACTTATTTTTCTCCCACATATTTTTATATCCTTATGTCCCTTGCTACAATATCCCCATCAGGGATATCTTACTTGGTGCATAGTGAATTTTTTTATGTAATTTTAAATCAGTACAAGCCAGGCTCCCTCTCTCTGGTAGTGTTATCTAAAATTTGATATCTTGAAAAAAAGATTAGAGGAAATATAAAATGCATATTCTTTGATATATTAAGATTTATCAGTGGTAGAGAATTGATGAAGGGCTTAATGGTTTAAAATTAAATTGGGCCATTTCTTATAAGGAAATTTCTAGAAAAATAGATATTTTCTATGAAAATAAGATGGGATGGGGTACATTAGTGGGTCTTAAGCTTGATCAAGTATGCCACATAAACATGCAACAAAAAAGTATCAAACACTCCATCACAAAATGAAATACACCTTCCCTTGACAGGTGTATTTTGATGGTGTGTTTGACCTCAAACACACCTTCATTTGGGCAAAACAAGCCATAAAAACACTTCTCTCCACTATCTTGATTAGTAAGCACCAGTTACAGACATTCCATCTCCTTAGAATTTTTTTCATGTAATTCTTAAGGGCTTATTATTCAACATGTGAAAAACATGACTTCCAACCACTTAAGCAGCCCCTTCACCATACACTCACCCTTAGTCTTCATCACCATTTACTATCATGCCTCTTTCAGTCCATCATCAACTAAAAATCACTGCTACTAATTTAGTCCTGGATCTATTGGTTGACTCTGATACCAACTCCAATGCTAAACTTGACTTTGCTTAAATGTGTTACATGCTGGAGAATTGCTACTTATATCCCAGAACACCTACTATATAACACCAACCATAATTTAGCCTTGAGGGTCTTTACAACATTCCTGAAATTAGCTTTAAACAGACATTTTTCACAACCTTTCCTGGATTTCTCAGTTTACTTAAATTAATAAAAGATCACTCAATTTTCAGAAATCATTATTGTTGTCCACAAAGACATCCTGATATTCAAATCTGTGTTGAACTTTGTCATTTTAGTTCAAATTAAAATGGTGCCACATTAACCAATCTTGAAAACCTCTTCCAGATCAGAGATGGAAATAAATATTTTTATTGTAAAACAATGCTTTGAATCTCATTTATATACATCACATGCATCTAATCTTGCTATTTTTTAGGATTTCAGTTGATTAAATTTTTTGTATGTAAATTATAAGTAATGTTTTTCTCTATATCTACATGACTTAAATTTATTCTGTATTTCTATTAATAATTTGATTAAATATAGTTTCTCAACTGCTTCATTAACCAACCCTTATGCAAGAGATACATAAATTCACCAATTTTATTTTTCTAAATCTAGAAATTTGGAAATACCCTCCCATGCATTTTACTATATTAGGGGATGGGGATTGCCATTTTTTTCATGTCAAAAAAATTTTTTATGTCTGGAAAAAAATGGCAATACCTCCCCCTGCATTTAAATATGGAAGGGGGTGGAGATTGCCATATTTTTCATGTCAAAAAAATATTTATGTCAGAAAAAAATATGGCAATACCTTTTCCTGCAATTTACTGAGGGAGGGGTAAATATTACCAAATTTACATTTTAATTTCATAAATTTTTAAATAAATCAATCAAAAAAGATAATCAACCAAGTAAAAGTAATGGGACTCACAATATCACCTGCCAATGATTTCATATGTGATCAAAGCCAAAGAAGTAATATGAAAAGAATTGTATTTAGAATTTATCCATTCAATACAGATAAATGATTAAATGAACACATTTATACAGAAGCATGGCTTGATTGCACAAAATTTTTACTTAATTGATTATCTTTAATAATTGATAATTTAGAAATTTATGAAATAAAAATAAAAAATAGAAAATCTTCAAATTACCATATTTAGAACCCCTCCCTAATGATTTACTAGAAATCAACACTTAAACCCTTGCTTTACTTACCTGGTTTATCAGATTTGGTTGATCTGGAATGAAAACCCAAAATGAGTAAGCATTTCACAAGATTCCATAAAAATGAGTAAACATTTTACAAGATTCCAAACCAGGAGTTTCCTTGGTATTTTGATGATTATCTCTTGGATTTTTGATGGATGATTATCCTGAGAAGTGTTCCAAATTGATTTGATGATACCATTTCCTGAAAAAAATCCAAAAAATCAACAAATCAGGGAAAAATATGATTTATAAAGAAGAAAAATTGTGGAAACAAATGTTAAAAAAAAGTTGAGGAATTGAAATACCTTGGGAGTGGTACAATGATAAGTATTAGAAAAAATATGCATATTATGGAATATCAAAATTCAAAAATGTAAATTAGTTTACAGAAGAAGACTCAAATTTATAAGTAGATATCTCAGAATTTTCTGAGCCAAAATTGATTCTGCTTTCTGGAAATGAAATTCATGTCTCTAGAGAACCTTTAATCAAAATAACCTGAGATTTGAATGAGCCAAAATTCAGCAAATGTTAATATTCATCCTCATGAAAAGAAAAATAACAAAATAGGGAGGACTCATCCAAAACAGATATTTAGCTGATAAAATCAGAGCCAAAAGCCTTAATTATGATTTGGAATAGATTGCATAGGACCTACATGCATATTATGCAACATTGAACTTAAGAAATGTAAATTTGTCTATAAAACAAGACTCAACTTTGGAAGCAGATATCACGGCAACCACTGGATTAAATTCAACTACATTTTCTGAAAATAAAATCCATGCTTATGGAGAGTCTTCCAACAAAAGGATATGTAATTTAAATAACACAAACCCTATTTCTGACTCTTTTTTTTGACTTTAAAGAATGTCAAAAAATGGTTATAAAAATTAAAGCCAGGGATTATCAATGGTCTAAAAAGATCTATTTCAGCTACCTATGTTATTTATATTTATTATATTTGTTCCAGAGTAGGACCTACTTGAGAAGATTAAAATAAAGTTGATGGAAGTTTGAGCCAAGTGGATGATAAATATCTCAACAACCAGTGAGCCAAATCAGATGTTGCTTGGTGAATATGAGAGCCAGGCTTCTGGAGAACCTTCTTAAAAAAGGAAGTTTGATTTGAGAAGACAAAAAAAGAAATATAAACAATAAAAAACACAAATTCAGAAAAAGGACATCATTTAAAATTGAAAAAAAGATGGTGGGAGAATGACTTACCTGATGAGATGTCTTCAAATATGTAAAAGGACCAGATAAAAGTTCAGGAAGTGATGGATAAAAGAAATAGAAGAATAGTTAATTAAGTGAGAGAAGATGAATAAAGGATATGAGGAATCATTGAAAAACAGAAAGAATGAAAAATGATGCAATTTCTGAAAATATTCAACTTCATATTGAGATGATGAACCAAAATGAATAAGGAAGGGAAAAAATATGCATTCAGTGAAAATTCAAAATTAAAGTCAATATGCCAAAATAAAATAACAAACCCAAGTGGAAATTACATGCAACTTGATCATTTTGAGAGCATGAAAAAAGGATTTAAAACAGTTGTGTTGAGAATTTTTTAGTGTGATTAACATGATGACTGAGTTTTGAGGATATAAACTTGGGCTGAGCTGTGGTTGGAAAATTTGCACTAAATTAGGATGTATTTTATCCCATATTTGAGATGTCAGGTACCAAATCAGCCATGTTTCATGGTCTTTTTATGAGGCGGTTTTCAAATGAAATCTGCCAAAAATATTTATTCAAGTTTGAGACCCCCTATCAACAAGTAGATGGCTAGAGGAGGAGGGAGAGATCCTTAAGAAGATAAATAAAATATTACTTTCAAATTTTTTTTCAGATAAATATTAAATTGAAATAAATTTTGTAAATATTCTTTTCATTATATTAATTTCCACTTTTAAATGCAGTTACTATTTCACATGTACTCATACCAAAAATTGTGAAAGTGATTTATATAAGCATTAAATATTTAAATAGTAAAACTCGCATATTAATTTCCATAACAACCTTTCAAGTTATACACTTTAAGGACTATTTTTATTTTCATTTAAATATAAATATTTTTTTTAATTGAGTAACTGAAGATTTTATTTTCAATAACCTGTAGGTCTTATATTTTAGGTAAAACAAAAAAAATTATACAAAATTTAGTTTTAGAAAGACTTAATAGATTTAAAGTGAGAAGTGTCTATATTCTTTTTAAAATTTGAAAATAGGAATGGCATTAGTTATTTCAATCCCTATAGTTATTATTATTTGTGATTAAAAAATTTGCTAAATTTATATATTGTTGCAATTATGTAGTAAAAGATATCATTATTGTAAATAAAATTTACTTTCATAATTTTATGGTTTACCTTTTGGATTACAAGTAATGCTTAGGTATGTAAAGGAATAATTTTTCATCCTCTAAATTGATAATCATATTGGATATTCAAAAGCTTATTTTGGACCAATATGTGCTCAATGTGTGCTCAATGAAGGATAAAATCATGGTTACAGTTAATCAACTTATGAATAACTTGAGATCAATTAAGGTTCATTTTTGGGCCAATCTGAGAATAAATGTAAATCTAACTCTAATTTACTTTTGTTTATAAATTATTCATAAACCTAGCATAATGAAGGGACACTCTAAAGTTCAGGAGAGGGGATTTCTAGCAGTTAACCCCTAGATTTCCAGTGATGAATGTTAAAAGGAAAGGTGAGTCTAACCAAACCTTCTCACCCACCTGTAGTGCATGGTGCTGGAAAAACCATCTTTAAAACCTTTCAAACCCTAAACTAACCCACAAATTAAAACCTTAAAAAAACTAAAAAAACCTTAAAATCCAATATCCTAAAAGCTACAACCTATATAATCTCAAACCAAAACCCAAAAAAAAAATCTTAAAACCCACAAAACCTTAAAACCTAACTAAATGTGGAAACCTAAAAAAAAGCCTTAATCCACCTTTCAAACCTTTCAAACCCA